>OZ023160.1:5183675-5753675 GCA_963678695.2 Diplodus puntazzo | reverse complement strand
GTACACTCACTGTAAATTTAGTATTTTTGTATTTTGGACTGGTGGTCGAACAAAAACCAGGAATTTGGAAATATATCCTTGAGATTATTCATAAAACTAACAAACGTGAATTGATAACAAAAGAAAATGACATCACCAGGGAAAAATAAACATTTGCATCATATCAGGATATAACGATATCACAAAATGTAAGACCATGTATTGTCTCATATCACAGTAACGATATAATATCATGTATTTGAGAGGGTTTCTTACTTCTAAGGTGGTTTGACATGATGACAGACAAAAGTCACTGCTTTGAAAAAAAAAATACTTATAATACAAATAATGAAGGACTTTATCTTTAAAGGTTTGAAAAAAATAAATACTTTAGTGGATGTTGAGAAAGAAAAAACAACGTAATTTCTCCAGTGGATGACATTCACCAATATATCAGTGTTCACCTGGTGGAAAGTGATCCCTAAACTCCTGATAGGTCTGCAGGTATAATAATGATGGTATCAGAAACCGTCCAGTGCTTATTTCAAACAAAGAGATATCAGTTGGAACATGACAATGCTGCTCATTTGGCCGACGTCCTCATAAAACTCAAATACAAAAACAAATACGACTAAGCTTTTTAGGTTAACCTACTGAAGTAAAACCGATGCGTGTTCCCAACCTAGATTGCCACAAAGTGAACTGGAGCGCCCTGTTTATTTTGATGCTAAATACATCTCTCAGTTGAACTCACAGATGCGGCAAACAGGTTCATTGAGGCAATAAGCACTGACAGCCATTGGATTATCTTGCTATGTTGGCACACACCTGCGACAATATTGCACAATAATCCGCTGCCTCCGGGTCATCGTTGCTTAATTATTAATTAGTTTCAAACAACGGGACTAGCAATCAAGAACCACCAGCCTTTTCTTGTTTTACAGCAGACACAGATCTGACCAGAGGCTCATGGGGCTCTGGGGTCATAAGGTGCCAAATTAAAAGGGTAATAAACTCTTCAGCAAGCTATTGTATAGTCCTGGTATAAATAGAAACCGGCTGTTCTGATAAAAAACATTTTCCTCGCAACACAATAGTTGAATTCATGCATGAGATTCATCCAGCTATGCAGTGCGGTACACCGTGTATGTGAGTGCTGCAGTCACAAGCTGCCAATAAGAGCATAGGCCTGCTCTGTCAGTGAACAGCATGGTATTCACCGCTCAACCTACCCACCCATTTACCACCAAACTACCACTGCAAACACCCCCCAACATGGAGGCTCAGAGAAACGTAAATGAGCAACTGGCTTTGCTGTGAGACAGAGAGACAGACAGACAGAGAGACAGACAGAGAGAGAGGTCTGTCACACGGCCTGGCCAACACCTTCCCTCTAATCTCATTTGCTTGTTATCAGCCCCATGAGGCTGACCTCGGCCACTGCAAAAATAAATAAATAAAATAAGCCAACAGATGTCCATCAATTTGCCATTTGAGTTTCTCCCCCCTCCCTCCTTCCTCGGATTACTGCGTGACCAAAAATAATGCCTCAGTTTCAACCCCAGAAACAGACTATGTGAGTATATCGAGTACCATTTGGATTTGCACCATTTGGACACACACAAAAAAAAGGGGGCCTGGATGACACATCAAAAAACCACAGATGAAGAAAATGATTGTCGCCATTGTTGTGGCTGGCTGGTTGGAGGACAGGACCGTTTCGGAGGCAGCAAGACAAACCTCTTCTGTGTCTGAACAAGAGGGAGAGCTAAAAGTAGGGGGAAGACAATGCATTATTGTCTTTCCTCCTCCTTGAACCTGGCAGAGGCCCAGCACTGGCAGACAACACTATGCAGATAAATGCAGCCGATAACATGCTTCTCCTCCCCGAGCGAGCCAAACTGGCGGCTGCACGTGCGCGTTCACCACGGAAGGTAACGTGTGCTGTGTTGTAAAAACATGACGCCATTGGTGGACGCCCATCTGCTGACGACAGTGGAGTGTTGAAACCTTCCTGATGCTCGGGCATATGCGAATCTCCCGCAACAATAAGCAATAATTGACTGCACAATTCAGGGCCAGATTTTTGGGGGGCGAATAAGTCTTTATATGCAAATAGAAGAGCTCTGAGTGACTGTACAAATAATCTTTGGTGTACTGCGCGGAAGATAGGGGAATGGAAATGGGGTCAGTGGCCTTGTTTGAACTGCAATTGGAAGGCCAACAATGGTGCCAAAAATATAGTGAAAAACTCATTGTACTCTGCTCGCAGACAAAATATGACACCACACAGACCTATTCATTCATCTATTAGTGTCTTTATTCAATTTGTTCTTTAGCGTCTACAGTCAGTGAAGGTTGTTTGCTCAACAAGCTGTGCAGCAATTACTTTTACACTGTATGTTACTGGAATAACATGAGCACTTGAGTGAACTTAGAACTTGCAGAGATGATTGTGATGCCTTAACTCCCCAGATAAAGTCTCTACAGTCCTTTAATAACCCTCAAAGTCTTGGACAACCTGCGGCGACTACAAATAGCCATTGTTCTAAAATGTTTAATCAACTGCTAATGTTATTTATATGCTTTGAAAACTCATGTAAAGCACATTTTCAGCGGTATCATACATGTCTTAATTGAGCATTCAGGGGTTCTGTAGTTAAGGTGATTGCAGCATCAAGTTCTGAAGCATTTATTCACCAAGGAAACTGACGAACTCTGGAATGATAGACAATGGTTGGAGCTACTTTTGTTGTTCATATTCAACAGATAATATATTTCTCTGAAAAAGTCACTGCTCTGTTAGGATTGAATAACTTTTCTATCTACGCTCTGAACTTTTGGGACACGTCTACATGGTCTGAAAATCAAATACAGGATTACACCTGCTTTTCACACACAAAAAAAATCCGAGGATAGACACAAAAGACGGCTGTATGGTGATGTAGACCAAAATTCACGAGGAAGTCTAAATGAAATTTAAAAAAAACTAAACTTCCTGGGGTTTTGGCAACAGGAGTTCACAGTGAATGAAAAAACAGCCATTATTTATTCTGGTAAATTAATTCATTCTCAGACAAAGAAAATGTTAAATTGGGACTTCAACTGAAACTTTAGATTCGCCTGATTCAAATGATGTATGGCACTTGATGCGGATTGCTAGAATAGGGCAGGAAAAATTAAATAAATACAGGAGAGTCAGGCGCTCGGTCTTTGAAGGTTAATGAAGTGACAAGTGTTAATCCAAATTTATGCTACTCTGTGGAGGTGTTCTGGTGGTCCCACCATCAGTGCTTCAAGTGTAGGAATTAATTTATAGTTCAACGAAGGATTTAACCCATCGATTATCGTTGTGCCACTCCAACACTAGCTGAATAGCAATGCTTATGTTGTGAATTCATTTTATACCCAAAGTAATCATGTTTATATTCTTTCATTGACGATGTGATAGGCAGATGATCACTGCGAGGGCAAGGTTTGAAAAATGACTGCAAGCTAGATCTTAACGTAAAAATTTGTCTCGCTAGAGAAAAAGAGAAGATTACTGAACTGTGCATTCATTATACACCCAAACTAATCATGTTTGCATTCTTTCATTTACTCAAGATCACAGTGACGAGAAGGTTTTCGCTTGAAATGGCTTTGCTAGATCACAAAATAGAAAATAAGGGAAGATTTCTGAGCCCTTATTGAACATGCGCCATCTTGAAAAATGTTTACAATGCGGTCTGTATGAATTCTCCATTTTTTGAGATAGACCATGTCAGTGCTACGCAGCATCTCAAGCAGCTCAATGCAGAAGCATGAATTCACCTTTACTACTGAATTCAAACCAGTGATCCAGCGGTCACAACCTCGCCTCTCTCACCATTTCAGTTGTCAACAACACGACTGGACGTCATCAACGGAAAACAACGCACGAGACAGCAGAGGGTATAAACGTATTAAATATTTCACGTGGTAGTAGAGGAAAAATAATTAGTTACAGATAAAGGAAATTAACATTTTTCTAAAAATATTCTCCCTGTTTACACCGTATCTAAGGCTGTTTCCCATATGGTGATCAAAGAGTCGAATTTATTAAGCCTCATTTTTATTTACCTCTGCATCATTTTTCATAACCTCGCCATCTGATTCCAAATCACACGCCGGTCCTGAGCATTCATAAGTTGGCATACTACAAACAGACGGATCAAACGGACATCTTTTGAAATGACAGACAGGCCCTAAGGATGGTTGGATCTGTGACCACAGTAATGGATGATGAAATTTCTAGTTCTCATGTGTACCAACGCGGAAGCGGCTTGTCTCTCCAGTAAAGCTTCTGAGGATTAAAAAACTGAGTCATCTGAATCGTTCGAAACTTGCCTTTAAAATTTTTTTTTTTGTTATTAAATCACGGTGATATGACTCTGATGTCTCGTCACAGTGGATGCTTTCCAGATTGTGGTTGCCAGATTGTGTCACCATCCTCTTTTGTGAGGATGTCAGTGGCTGAGCTTTAGGAGAGAAACTCGCCAGTCTGAATCATACATGCCAAACAATTAATCTCTATTCGTGCTGCGACATGGAGAAGTCTCAGCCAAACAGTGAACGTTTTCTGAAGAGGGGTCGCGACCTTTCCAGATACAATAAGCGAGTTGACAACAATAACAGACTGACAGCTAACACGACACACATTGTGGAGGCTAGGCATGACTATGCAGGAAATGGCCCTCTCTGTGTCAGCACTTGCTCCCAGAAACAATACCAACCAGTTCTGTGTGGCAGTTTACGTCATGGCTGCCGAACCAATAAAGTGTGCAGGGAATTTTTGAGCAACCAAATAGAGGCAGATGGAGCATAAAGAATAGCCAAAGGCAAATGACCAGTCCATCTAAAATGGAGCACATTAAACATCTGTGTGGTTACTGTGGGTTTTTTTTAACTGCACGTTTTGTTCTTTTCCAGCTAAGTTGTTCTTCACACACAGCTGCACATAGCACAGTAACAATAATACAACCTGGGAGTTCCCCGGTGCAACAACAGGCTACATGTGTTGGATTCTCGGCAGGAGCCGTGCCTTGCTCAAGAACAGTAGCAAAAAGACAAGAGACAAATTAGACAAGATCATGTCTAATTTGTACGTCATTTGTCCAAAGAAAGAACAAAACATTTGAAGGAAACCTATCTTATCTTATAAAAATTGATTCTAAATATCAGTCGACGTCAGATTTTAGTGAAATTGTGTTCTCTTTGTCCACAGAAGCACTTCAGCTTGTTTATGTGTACAAAATGGCGGCAAATCAAGTCACTGATGAAGCTACAATACACGTGCCTCTTTGTATCAAATATTAGTATAGTTGAAATTGAACCATAATCTAGTTTAGCCTGGTGGTGGGCTGATATTTGGGTACCAGCACTGTCTGCACAGCACACTGAATGTTCAAACACTGTTCTCCCACCACAAATTTACCTCTTGTTTATAATCTTTTCTGTTCAATACTGCCGAGGCAGATGGAGGATGAATGCACAGAAGACAACAAACACGCTGAAGATGAACTAGAGATAAACAACGACGGCAGCAACATTACAAACACACAGAGCACCTACATGGAGTCTGATTCCATCAATTATAAGAGCTTGATTGAGATTTAATTCAAAGCTTGGGTTTAATTGCTAATATCAAAGCGCAGTTAAGCTGATAAATCATGACTGATCTTATTGAATTAGAGATTGAAATAGCGGAGAACCTGCAAATTGTCTATGTCAGCTAAATAAGTGTTCTTAATTGGCCTACAAGTTTGCTTCAGATACTAATGAAACTGAACAAATTTTCCTCCCCAAAAAAGTCTTCATATGCAGTTGTTTACTCAGAGCTATGGCTGGGTGTCTTGTTCAACTTGGAAAATCATCTTGAACTTAAAATAGAATATTTACACAAGTGGCAACAAAATAAACACACAATCTCAAATATCTCTCTGTGCGTGGCTGAAAGGCATCTTATACGTCCTCCTCCAGGCTCAATATATGCAGTGTATTGTAAAAATAGAGACTGAAGGATACCGTGTGGACAGACTGATGTGGATGGAAAGTCAGTTTCCCTTTGAGAGAGAAAGATAAGGACACAGAGAGGAGATTGTGAAAGACAGAGAGGGCGGATAATGCTAGCAAAACCGAGTGCACACAAGCAGCAGCATGAGTACTTGGATAGGTCCTAATATCTCCCCATGCAATTCCCCCTCACTCAGTCACACACACTCCTGTATGCACACACACAGGCACTCTCTCTCTCTGCATCTGCTGGAGCTAGTGGCTGTAGTTAAATTGAAATATTTCCCGGCGTGTGTCAGAAGCATGCAGAATGATAATTATGACAGATCTGATTAGGCGGGCCGAGTCGGGCGGCTCCGGGCTGCAGGTGCGACCTTGTGCATTCCTGAGTGTGTAAATAAAATTAATTACAAGCGTAGGGGGCGCGCAGCGCGTGACATCAGCGCGCACAGGGGGGACTCCCACGGGGGGCACCCTAATGGAATATTTTCCCCGAGTCTAATAATACAGTTGGTATTGACTTGAGGTAATTAGGGGGATCATTAAAGCGCTTTTCCCGGCGTATTTGCCTGCCTGATCAGATTAGCGAGAATGGGCCTCAGAACAAGCCCTGTGTGGTCTGTCAGGAGAAGTGGAGACAGTGGGAGAGGGTTAGCTAGCGAACATTTGTAGCAAAGTAAGAGCTAGCAACATGCTGTCACTGGGACAAGGGAAGCATCTGTTATCACACAAGGTGAGGACTGGCAAGGTTAGGCCTGTGGCTAGTAGGCACGGCACTGGTTAGGCCTTGAGAACTTAACAATGAGAGAGGACTAGTGAACTATTAGAGAGGTGCTCAGTTCAATAGCAAACTGGCTAACACCTGCTCTACTGTAGAAAACATTTGTCATATTATAATGCATTAGAGGTGATGACGAAGAGACGATTTGGAGTCCTGACAGTCGGGGTAGATTCCCAGTTTGGACTGCAGGGTAGGAGGCAGGCGAGGAGGAGGGAGTGGGCTGTGCAATTGGAGACAGATGGGGTGAGAGGTGGCATGTAAGGCGTAAGTGAGAGAGATGGCAGGAGAGACACAAAGTGCTCTGGGCATGCTCAGTGAGACCCCGAGCTCCTGCTAAGAGGAGGAGGGTTCGATGAAACAGGCAGCGGAGAGAAAACAGGCTGGTGGGAATTCCACTGTCCATTAAACAATAAGAGAAAGGCTCATTTCAGAGGGAGGGGAAGACTTACCGTTTGCAAGATAATTCATTCGCTAAATTAATTATTCAGACAGCTGGGTCTCCAGTTCAAGAAATTGTGTCTTTAATAATAGAGAGGATCTGGCCTAGCCTGTTTCCCATGGCAACCTAATAACCAAGCAGGCACAGGAGATAAATAAATAAATCAATTAATAAACAGTCACGGCCTTTTTAGATCCCTGGGGGTTTTGATATGCTCGCTCTGATCTGCCTAATTTGAGGGAGAGAGAGGTGTGAAGAACTGTGAAACAAAAAATGAAGACATCTCGTTGCCTTGCCCGCCCAGAGAACACAAAGTACAACTTATGAAAAGTGCAGCAAAATTTCACTGTGTGGCTCCAACACACAGCCCCCAGCAGTTCCTGATATTAAAAAGCATCTGAGAACATCTCTGCTGTATCAATCTTGCTATCCTAGGATGCCATTTAATGCCATTTGTACAAAACTCTTCATGCAAAACATGACTTCTAACACACTGACCCCAAGTGGCTTCTCAGTAACAGACAAACCTCTGAACGGTCACAATCTAGAAACAGACTCCCAAAAGGTCAGCCATCTGCCCCTCTTGTTAAACAGCCATTGGATGGAGCAGAGTGATAGAAGTGGTGTGTGTGTGTGTGTCGTGTGTGTGTGTCACTGGTCTGGTCTGGTTGGGTGCCAAAGATCTGAGATTTAAGCTGAGAAAAGCGTTTGAGCCCCAATAAAACACGTACGACCACGAAACTGATTCTACCTCGAACGGGAAATTAGTCATTTTTCAAACATGACGGAAGTCGTTCCAGTTATTCTGTCATCCGACTCCCTTCCGACTCATATCGGCGTCCCCACCCGCCTACAACCACCTCCACCCACTCCCCCACCTCTCCAGACCAACAAGGCACTCACCCCCCCTCACCACCCCCCCCACCCCTCCACTCCAGGGACTGCCGTGCCAGGCGGGTGCAGGGTGACAGATGGCATACACCAACCTCCCCCCTCGCTCTCCCCTCTCCCCCCTACTGCACCAGCCCCCCTGCCCGGCCCCCCCGGTGGCGCAGCGGCGGACCAGATCAGTGCCATTCTGTCTCATTAGAGCCTGGCTAATTAGCGTAGCCTCTTCCAGGGGAGAATGAGCGACTGAGAGAGAAACAGAGAGAGAAAGAGATGGGGAGAGAGGGCGGTGTTGGTGGCGGTGAATGCGTTCTGTACTCTTCTGGTCATTGAGGAGTCGAAGGGCTTTGAGCCCCGCCGTGCGCAGGACTCCCAGGGTGCTTGTTTTATGACAGCAGGGACTCTGATTCTATCCATTGCGCAATTCCTCTCAGGAAGTGTTGAGGATGTTTGGACATAAAAGTCGTGTCAAAGGAATGCCCCCAACCCGCTCTGCCCCACCCTCGGCTAACCTCCCATCGCTCAACTGAACATTAGCCGCCCTCTCTGCCAGGCTAGCCAACACAGCTAGCCTCCCCTGTTAATGTGGATGAAAACAAAGCACAGTAGCTTGCTAGATAACGCCCAAGTCAGACTCAGCCAGTCAATAATTTTGACGTCAACTCCAGGCTATCCAGATCTTAGCTTCCACCTCTGCAGGCGAAAAATGAAATGAGCCGTTTGGCAAGTAAAGCTACTTCTGGCAGCGCCATCGCTGGATTTGAAACAGTAGTGCGCAGATGTTTTCTCCAAGTCTGACATCTTCTGAAGCTCAATTGAGATGGAGCAGTATTGGAGCAGGTCGATCAGTTAGAATCACTGAGGACAGGATCATGAATAATGACTCAGATTTTATCAAAGAGTGAATGTGATATCTGTCCCAATAAATCTGAATTGCTGCATGGATTGCTTAAAAAAAAATACGTGTGCCCAGACTTGAAGTGAATGGCGACCATTAATCTGATAAAGTAATATGGCTTGGGTTAGATTCACTGCTCTATAGTTACTACGCTGAATATGTGGCAGTAAAAGAGTGATTGAAATGCAACATTGAATATGTGAGAGAGGAGGGGCAGTTAAAGGGTGGCTGAGGCCTGCTGTGGTTACGAGCCCTAGGAGAGGACAGGATGGCTGCGTTCCAGGAACCCCCAAACACACACACACACACACGTTCAAATCTGCCTGCACATAAACCCATATTTGATGCACAGAATAGCACACACACACACACACACACAAACATCTACATACAGTATATACACACACACATATCTCAGCAATCAGTAAACTCCTGTTTACTGCTTTCCACCCACAGGACCACTACTCCCCCTGACCTCCTTCACATATCTTTTTTCTGTCCTTTAAATCGCCATCACTGTTCTACTCCCCTTCTCATTATATCATCTGTCTGTCTGCGAACTAGATAAATACGCTGTACATTAATTCTAAATACACTAAGATTCACGCCATGGTGCATAAATACTTGCACATATACAGGACTGATACCAACAGATCCTGGTCACCTGATCCTGTGCTTGCGTAAGCATGCTGGGAAATCCTAAGCCTGAGCTGAAGAGGCGGAGGTTGAACTGCACACCAAGCTGACAGGACGGTGCCAGCCTTAGTGATGAGGCCTCTTCCCCACCCTCCCCCCACGATTATTTCCCCGGACCCCATATGGGCATGCTGCCAGTCCAGCCCATCCTCCATCCTCATCACCAACCATATCCACACTGCACTCCCAACCCCACTACCAGCAGTCTCTGCTGGCATGGTGCTCTACCCAACGCTTGGATACTGCTTATTTTCATCCTGTGAAGCTTCAGCTGTCATTTACAGCATGTCATTTAAATATACATTTTGCCTTTCTTCCTGGCTGACAATTAACAGTGACACACTCAACACCTGGTATACAAGGAAACATGTCCTTTACCAACAAAAAATATTTATTTTTTGGTTGCAGCAGTGCCATAGCTTTCTTTCTTTCCTTTTTTTTTTTTAAATAAGCAACTAGCTAACCTCAGTAGCAATTTAATATCTAAAATGTTCTGTTTGTGTTTTTAATAAACAACTAACATCTAAACTATAAAAATGTGAAGTTATCATTTATGTTATTAGTATCGGCTGTGAGAAACAAGTAATTATCGGTTATTCTATCAGCAGGAAAGAAATATGTATTGTGCATCCCTACTATTTTCATTATTAATAATCTAGTTACATTCACGATCAATTGGTTGGTCATTAAAATATCAAGAAAATGAACGGTCCAAACCAGCAAATGTGGATGGAAAGTGACTCAAATGATTGACTGAATAACACAATAGTTTCGATACATTTTCTGTTTAAAATCATATTCTCTACTGCTTCTCTGTAACATGGGGGTCCTACAGCTTCCATTGTATGTATGGAGGGGACAAAAGACATAACACTGAAGGTAAAGTTTATAAAACTAAATGGGTATAACTACCTCAAATGAAAAAGAAATAAGGCGATTGGTGGATTTTAGAGGAGTTGTGTGGAAACAGAGACTGAAAACAGGGTGCTGGTCTCTGAGTTCAGGGGTCCTGATGGGGAGGAGCAGGCCTGGCCTGGCGGTGCCGGTAGCTGTGGCAATGCCGGCTGGGTAGTAAGGGGGGAGACCAGCTGCCCGGGGAGCGCCCATTACGAGATGGAGCCAGAGATAAGTGCTCTCCCAGGCCCCCTTTCACAGGCATAATTAGCACACTTCTTATCTGCTGCTCAATTCACATTCACACCCGCCTGCCATGAATGGAACGTGAAAGAGAGGCAGAAATCGGGGGAACGGGAGAGGTAGAGGGGCAAGACAGAAAGATGGGAGTGAGGTGGAGAAGGCAGGGTGGAAACCTGTTCCCAGACAAACCTTCATTTGAGAAGAGAGAGACATGTGCGAGTTAATGCTGCGACCGCCTCGCTCTCCCCCTTTCTCTTTCTCCATCCTTCCAAGGAGTCTTTGAACTCCTTAACAAAAACAGTGGTTTGTGCATCAAACTGCAATTTGGTAAAACAAAGCTATCTGGGGGTATAATCATCCTAATCAGCAAGAAAAAAATAAAGCCTTTGCAGATATTTCTAGATTATTCCGCCCTTGGTGATCTATTTCTCCCCCACATCTTCTTCATCAAGCACAATTGTGGAAATCTTCCCAACTCTGCCTCCGACAGACACATGAAAACCTTTAATAATAACTCCTTAGTGCGACATTTTTTAAATTACTTTTAATAAAGAGTTAAACTGGTGCTGTGTTTCCAACACACACAGGCTTGTATTGTGTGAGCGCCCTGCTCTCTGGGAGAAGATAACAGGGGCCCCATCGTCTTACTGAGCGAAGCTAATATAAACAGGTTTGTTTGGTGTTGAAACAGTGTCGACTGCTAAACTCCAAACCCACAATAAAGAGGACATGTGTCATTATGTCGATAAATCATCGCGGTGATGCACTGAGACAAGTTTAGTTTGGGTTTGATGGTTATTACTTCTTTTCACCTTTAACTGTTTCATGTCACCTGCATATTAAATATGATATCTTTTTCTGTAAACTGGGGTCAAAGCTCCAACAGTCTCAAAACTAAATGATCTTCATTCTCTGCCTTTAATTTTTGCAAGACATTCATCAGCCATGTGCCGTTTGTATGCAGGTCTAGAAATAGTTTCGGATTTATCACGGATTGCGCTGTAAGAGCTACTTTACAAAGTCTGATCTTGTGAAATGATTAACAGTATTTATACATCGTGCTACTTTTAAATCAATGAAAAGAAAGTGAAATCTTTGTTTGAAAAAAATATTTTCACAGACTCGATGTTGGATATTGAATAAAGACCATGTTTCATGATATATTTTTGCTTCAGTGGTGAAAAAAGAAAGAAAGCGTTTTGTATTTTACAATTGAAGCTTGAACCAAAATGGTCTGTTTGATTTTTCTGGAGGAAGACAATGACTGGGAAGCTGCTAACAGAAAATATAGTTGGTATACTGCCATCAGAGCTTTGGATGTGCAGAAAACCTTCCTCTATCTTTTTATTCATTGAGCTGTTCAGTGTGTGTTTCAGTACCTGGCTCTTGGAGGCAGCCACCTTTGCGAACAGCGCCTGGGAAACTTTGGCCCTCTTCATCTCCTGCTGGATCTCATCGTAGATGGTGGAGTTGATGTTGAGGATGCAGCTCTCTGTTTTGCCGTTCCACTCGCTGGGCAGAGGAGACGGTTTCACCTGGTTGATCGAGTGAAGGCAAAGGAAATTAGATAAAAATCCTACACAAAATCTGATACATTTTCCAAAAAACTTTGCCAAAAATGTGCCAGATATGTCCTCAAATTTTCCTTTCCTTTTTCCATTGTGTGCCTGGACTGAGTCACCTGAAGGGTTATGATATTTTATGTATTTTTCTAGAAGTGTTTTCGACTGAGAAACATTACTTTTCTTTATTTTTTAAGATTTTTTTTTTTTTTTAATCAAACTAGGTTAAAACACACGCAAACTAAAGCTCTATTTAATCCAGATCTAGTTAAAGTGTAAAATAAACTCACATGTTGCTCCTATAAATGTCTCCGAAAAAAACATGGAATTGCATGTTGGGAGATGATAAGCTTGAGTGTGTGCGTTATCCATGAGAATGTGTGCGTTTAGATGGGTGGTGGTGGAGGTGTAAGGGGTGAGGAGGGTGGAGATATTTGCTCACAGGGGAAATGCCCACAGGGATTCGGGGATTCCAGTCCTCGGGCCTCACGCTGTTACAGTCTTCCCTCCGGGGCTGCAGTGCCGGGAACACAACACAACAGTGCTTATTCAGACTCACATGAAGGAAAAATAAAAGTAATCTGGCTAAACACCAGCACACACACTCACACACACACACACACTCACACACACTGGAGTGTAGATTACACCCACACACGGCTCCACTGTTACTTTGCTCAAAAACACTTAGATGTGTTGTATGAAATGTTATTATTCTTGTGTCAAGCTGGTGATTAAAAAATAAATGCAAGTCAAGTGAAATCAAATCATCTTCATTCAGCGGCTTGTTGCATCTTGACAAAAATCCTTTGACAAGGTAACAAGTATCCTAATAAAAGCATTACCCAAGATCCATTAGCATATGAATCATTCCATACGAGCCCTTTTGAAAGCAGACATCCACAGGGTTGGGTATGAGTACAAGAACATGGCATTCAAATAAACCATAATAACACCAACAGCTACTAACTCATGATAGACCCTGTGCTTAAAAACATATATATTAAAGAATTGGTCTAGACACCTGATACGAGCTCCTTTATGTGTTAAAAACAATCACACGATCCACAAACTTGTGGTGAAACTGGAATGTCTGAGCATTTCTGAGCCTTTCATCCTGTTCTTTTTTTTACGACAGCTCGACGTGGGCTTGTCAGTCTGAGCGGTAGGTTACCATGTCAAGCTAATTGTTAAGGCTGGGACGTGCGCTAACTGGCTTTGGGGGGAGTTGAGCCGACCCATCAGCACACGTGAGAGAAACATACCTCCGCATCTGTTTTTATGAGGCCAATAAAAACCCTCCTCTGTCTCTGGCTCAATTGCCACCCTGGCTGATTTATGTGCTTGAATTCACACCGCATTGCTCCATAGGAGAGGCTGGCAGATGGCCAGGTGTATGAGTGTGTGGACGTGTATGCGTGTGTTTGTTGCTGTGAGAATTGCCTTGTGTAGGAACAGGTCTACATGATAAATGTCAATGTGTTTAAGTCATACGGGTGAAGTATATTATGCCTTAAGATATTCGATTGATGTGCCAACAGCAGTCTGACTGGCATGAAAATAAAAACCACAAACCAGAGTTCTGGGTCATGTTTGAAATGGTTACAGATTGCATGGCATGTAGTAGTGATGGTGTTTCTTGTTCAGCCTGAGAATCTGTGTCTGTTTTGTAATGTGTTTCTAGCTCTGTGCACTAAAAGGCCCTCAGTACATTCATTTTAATTCACCTGATGTGATTATTGAAAATCTGAAAACTCAGTTCCAAATCCCTCTCTCTGCTCTGCTTCTGGGATGTTAATAAAAACATTAACAGTGGGCTATTAAGCAAAACAAAATGTGCACTCTCCAACTCTGAATCTGTGTCCGACTGATTGTAAAGATGAGCTGTGATCTGCAAAGTGGCCCTGCTAAAGTTCAGCACCGCTGCTTCAGAATGCCACTCTTTCTGTCTTAGCTTTGTAAAGACAGCAGCTGCCATCATGCTGAGCAGTTTCAGAGGGAGGCTCCATTTCAGAGATGGGTGGGCCTGTGCCTGTGCCTTTCTTTCCTCCACACCTAAATAAAAGCAAATCTTCAGCGAGGACCGGACAGAGGAGGCCTTTGTCTGCCCGTCTCACCTCCCAGATGCAGCTGACCGCACTTCTAATGGGCTTAAGTGGCAGAAAGTTGCCACATACCTTTCAAATGAGGGACACTGATTTGCGGTGAGGGCACAAAGTTGTGCTGTGGCACGCAGTGATTTTGAAACGGGGGACCGACTAAAACTAAATGATGTTTGATCTTTCACAGAGCTCGTCATCACAGAGTGAGCTATATTTTGAAAATGGGAGGGCTGTTAATGCTGCCTAATGCATGGTAAAAGGTCAAAATTAGCACAAAAAATTATCCACCATTTGTGCACCATTCTCACCTGTGTGGTGAACACGGGGTTGATGTAGAACTCATTTACATGCAGAGGGAATGTACAGTACATCGACAGAACAGACAGGCTTTTATTTATTTCATGTGTTTCCAGACAGGTTGCAGCCTGATACAATGGACGGGAATGTGAGGTGTGGAGCAAAACAGCGTTCTAGGGTGGTGCTTTCATGCATGCTTGCTGTCGTCACGTGAAAACAAAGTGCGCTAATGAGTGCAGTGCATGACTGTGTCTGTGCAAGAACACACAACACTCTAACAGACTGCATAAGGGACAAAAAGAGCAACATTTTTGTTTAACCTCTTGTCAAGCCGTGGAAACCTGGCTGATGTCAGCGGGCTTGTTACACATGTCTGGATTCGGTCCATGACACCACCGCAAAGACAAACAGTAAATTCAAACAACTCTGAACTGCTCCCACACCTGCTCTCATTCACTCTCTACCAACAATATCTTGTAATCACCAGCTAAACAGTTCACACGTGAAGATATATTGTTGATATGATGAATGAAACCTTTTTGTAGCACGCTTTCTGAACTATGGCTGCAATGTTGCTGCAAATTCTTGCTGTCATGTCAGCGATCTGAACTTTAATGTCACAATAGTCTGACTATGCAGTAAATCATGGTAGCTATACAAATATTTCTCTGACTCAGAGCTGCTCTGAAGGAAGTAATCATCATTAACTCGATGGGCAGAGCCACTAACACAATTTTTCTGTGAAGGTTAGCTAGCCAGCAAACTTGAATGTGATGGCTCAGGTGGGTAACGAGGTTGTGCATTACAGGATCTTTGCAAAATTGATTTTATTTTGTCTGTTTGTTTTGGCCAGATTCTTATTCCCCAGACTTGGATCTGTGGTCCAACCACAGCTGACGTTCATCCGTCCGAAATATAACCACACATCTGACCTACACGGCTGCATGCTTTGTGTTTCCACCGTGTTTCCACTGCTGATCATTTTTGTTATTTGTTTGTTTTCACCTGCATCTGATTCTTTGTTGGTTGGCTGGATGGGTCTTGGCCCACAGTAGACCCCATTAACTTGTTGGTGTGAATCCAAATAAAGAAACAGGTCATGGAAACTTGTTCTCTTTTTCTTTAACATTGCGCTTTTTTTTTTTTACATTTCAGTTAATTTTTCAGGGAATAATGTGTGGATCCTAATGAAAAAAAAACAAAAAAACTGGCATATTCATTTTAAGAGGCCGGTATCTATGAGGGAGTAAAATCTGAATTAAAGGGCACTGCTGGGCCTCTGCTGAGTGCCATTCCAGATGATAATGAAGGACAGTAAACAAGTGCTGATATTTTCCTTTTCAGCAAAACTAGAAAAAAAAAATAGTGTTGAGTTATCTAGGAATAAAATTCTGGTTCTTCTCTCCATGACTCTCTTTTAGAGAGTGAATAAATGAATGTAAATATGATTACTTTAGGTGCGTAACAGATGCTTAACGCTGGGTTGCAATGCCTGACACGTCCATCTACTGCTGCAGGGGTGCTACAATAATCGATTGGTCAAACCATAAATCAGATCTCACTCTGTAAGCATCTACAGCAGCACCTTGATGGGGCAGTATAAATCTGCCTTTACGCAAAGACTTTAAATTCCAGTGCGACTGCTCACAAACCTGTGATATTGTGAAATATCCTGTCTATGGAGCAGCTCTGACTCTGAGAAATATTGGTAAAACTCAAGTCCTAGTCTACTAATTAGATCCTACTGAGTAAAGATAACAAGAAGTTATACGCAACAAACATGGGCAACATGCACAGGGAAGAATCAAATCTCTGGTACCTGTACAGGTCGGCTGGGTGGTGTGCTGATGAGTGGAGCGGCGCCCATTGCCGAGGCTGCCGTCAGGCTGCGTTCCCTCTCATCCTGATAGATGCGATCGCGCTCAGCCTCTGGCAGCTGCAGGAAGTTCTGCATGGCGCGCAGGTTGACCAGCAGTGACTGGGACGCTGTTTTAGGGTCCTCCTCTTTGCGTAGGATCTCAGACAGCAAGCCCTGTGTGATGGGGTGGGAGGAGAGATGGAGAAAACAATGAGTAAGAAAGATGGAGAGGAGATGAGGGAGCAAGTACAGGCGGAAGGACAGAAAAAGTAAAAGGAGGGGGTCAGGATGGCAAGCAAGAAGGGAATAATCACTTTAGAGGATTCTTAAACAAGATAGTAAAGGAGAGCCATGAGTGTAAACGGAGTCTCTAATGACAATGGAGATTTGACACTCTTCAACTGTAAACTAATTCTACCTCTGAGCTACTTAATTTAGACCACAGTTTGTTGATCCACACTGAGTTTCTGTTCTGTTGGGTCACAGGCTTCCCCTGCGACCCCTAATTAAGACAGTGCCTCCACTTCCATCTGACTCAGCTTTCTCTTCCATCATTATTGTTGTCAAATCACATTATCAAGGTTAGCCTAATGTTCTCCCGTGCTGCTCGACATCCTCACGACTCTGTACAGAAAAAAAAAATCTCCTGTTCCATCAGTGTCACAGCCTTTTATCCGTGCTCATTCTTGGGTGTCAGAACTACTTTGTTTAACCTTTTCTGTGGACTTCTTGTCTTACTTGTGTGTAATTTTGCAGATCTTGGACATATTCTTCGAGCCGTATGTTGTTTTGGATAAGAGCCGCAGCTACTCGCCTGAAATATGACAGTCTTGTACGACATGCAATCAGCGTATCCTCTGTTTACTTTTCAATAGCGCTCGATTCCATCATTATGAGACGGCGATGACTCCATTATCAGAGATGTGTGATTGGGCCTTTTCATCAGCTCTTGGCCACACACTGTGCAAACCATCGCTCTGCTTCTCTCACCATCAATAGGTGTGATTTGGTAATAAAACAAGGTGATGGGGAAAACACGCTTGTGCTTTTATTTTTATATATTTATTTGGAGCAGGCAAATCCTCCTTCCTCTTGTGAAATGAGCAGAGCTGCAAATATGTGCTGGTTGTCGTTCGTCTGGCAGTTAAAACGTATACAACTACATGTCATGTTTAAAAAGGTGCGTCAGTGGCATCCAGACAAGTGTGAACAGATTCTCATACGTAATTCGTCTCAGAGTGACGTTTTAATGGCGAAGGGGACTGTTCACCTACTTCCACAAGTATTCAGGAGATATTAGTGGCGTTACTCATTTATGTTTGTACTGCGTGCGTCTGCATTCTTCAGTGTTTGCATGCTTATCATTCTTCACATCAACCCTCTCTGTCTATCTCTGTGGTCAATCAGTTTCCTTTCCAAAAAAAAAAAAAAGAAGAGAAGACAAGCCTCAATCCCTCCCTCCGCCTTCTCTGATCCACCTCCTACATGGACTGCCGCCTCTTCATGTCACTACTCGAAACCCCGACTCCCCCCTTTATTAACTCAGACTCGTAGAAAAACACAAGCCTAATAAATAATCCTGCAAAGGCAAACTCTCCAACGGCACATTGGGCTAATTCCTCGTATCAGCCACAGATAAGACTCTGTTTGTGTGGGAGCTTGCAAATCTGCACAAAAACACCACAGTCTGACGCCACTTTACAAAACACACACACACACACATTAATTTTTTGGGTGGGATGGGGAGCTGTTCTAACTCTAATAGATCCTTATCAATTTCTGTGTTTTTGTCTCTTTTCATACAGTGACTTCAAAGCAAATGCAGTCGTAATGAGGTTTGCTGTCACCTCTTTCCACCAACCCCCCTCTAATACAAGGCGGTACGTTTTAAGACATTATCGCGCGCGCGCGCGTGTGTGTGTGTGTGTGTGTGTGTGTGTGTGTGTGAGGCCTCTGACTATGAAGTGAAACCACATATTTTGGCAGGGAGAGAACGCACGCCATGACCGAGCCCGGGTCTTTCACATGGCAGGCTGCCAGCTGTCTTGAAGAACAGTAGAGGTGCTAGATTACTGGAGTGAGAATGAATGAGATATAAACTGTGAAAATAAGCCAGTTCAAACACCAGGCCCTGCTTTGTATTTCTTAGTAAAGAGAAATTGTTTAATGACTTCCTTAATGTGGTTTGTGTCCACTTTCAAACAGGATGTTGGTGTGGAATCTCTAAACGGCGAGGAGGAAATAATTGAAGTGTTCTGTGCAATTCGATTTCAAAAGGAGGATTGTTAAAAAATTTACAATTTTGGATGGACACTAGTCACACCCTGTGACTTTAGTGGTGCTGCATGATGCTTCTTCCAAAAATTCACTGTTTTTCCAGAAACTTCTAGGGCAGCTTAATGGCTACTGTTTGTTCTCTAAACATTTTATTACCCTGTGAATATGAGTCAGACGGGGGCATAAAATCAAACAAAAAAAATCAAATTATACAGAAATAAATTGAATTTTTAAACAACTTCAAATGGTGTGGCAAATACTAGCCGCTTCCCATTACATCTCGATACCAATGTACAAAAAATAATTAATGCATTTATCAAAGTTGATCATTATGTATCACATGGTGCTTTTTGCCAAGTTTCTTTAATCTGATTGACAAACATCGACCTGAATTATTATCTAATTTAGTTACATCTGTGAATATTCAGTCTAGGGCTGTGAAAATATCAGATTTTCACAACGCGCTTATCAAGGCCAATTGAACTCATGCTAAAAATATAATCGCAAAATCTAAAGAAATTTTAAATCTGTCAGATTAGTTTTTAAAATTGTTTTATGTGTGTTTTATCTCTTTTTTTGGGAAATAAATAACACTTAAATACAGATGTAGGGAGGCGCGAAGACAGTTTAACCAAAACAAAAAGCGACAGAAAGAACAATTACACTCAATGAAGAGTGAAAAGGCAACCAGATAAACTGATAAACAAAAGTTTTACAAGGCCTACCATCTGTGCTGGACTATTCTCAAGATATTAACACATGTGTTCTATTAATAAAAGTAATATTTAATCTTTTTTAATTGGGTTTTTGTTAATACCAGTATATTTCAGTTGCAGTAATTCAGTCTCATGCAACCACAGGAGACTTTTAGTACATTTTAGTACATTTTTATGTTATTTAAAGTTAGTGAAGTCCCTGTTATTCTGGCCCATCTGTCTCCCTCCTCACCTGGGTTCTGTTGAAGGCCACGCGGGCGAAGACGGCCTGTGAGATGCCGGCCCTCTTCAGCTCGTCCCTCACCCACTGGTAAATCTCGACGGACACCTCTGTGTTTGATGCCACCTGTGGCTCCATCGGCTTGTTGTGGGAGTTGCGGCTGACAGGTGGGTGGTTGAGGTACTGCTGCGACAGGGACTGCTGTGCCAGCAGCCGGTTCACTGCATACTGCTGGTTGAGGATCTGTGCCATCACAAGCTGCTGGTTCACCAGCTGGGGGCTGATGGGGGTGGACACCAGGCCCGGGTGGTGCAGACCAGGAAGCTGGGGCTGTCGACCGCCAGTCTGGCCACCGTGTGGTGGCGGAGCGTGGGACAGTGGCGGCACCGGTGAGGAAGGAGTCTGCTCTGCTGTGCTGCCGGGGATGGGCTGCTGCTGCTGGGAGAAGCCCAGGTGGTTGTGGTTGTGGTTAGAGCCAGGTGGAGACAGGTCGGAAAGGCCATCCATCTCTGGCAGAGGAGGGAGTAAGACGGGCAAAGAAAAGGCAGAAAGGAGTGGAGATCAGAGAGGAAAGCGACAGAGACAGGAAGAAAAGACAAGGTCAGTTATTGGTTTAAAATCTGTCTTGAACACCAAAAAGAAGTCAGACAGTCAATAAGAAGAAATGGAATAAATCTGCTCTGCATCAGATTAAACCCAATCCCAGCTAATATTCCAGTTCACTTTCATGATGGGAATAGAGGAGATTTTCGCTGCCAGCATATATTCATATCTAAAAACACAAAACACCAACAAAAAGATGTGTGTCTTCCCCCTGAAGCAGTACCCTGCACAGGCCTCTTCTTCCCTGATTGGATATGAAACAGCTGATCAGCCAACGTCTGGTTAAAAAAAAGAAAAAGATGGAAACGCAGATAAAAGAGCTCCATTGTGTTTGACCTGTGTCTCCCACAACCCATGCCTTCGAAATTAAGTTCAGAATGTCTGTGGCCTCATCATGTGAAAAAAGAAAATCTGGAAGAGACACTGGAGTGTGTGTATGTGTAGGTACAGAATTAATGTGTGTGTGTTTGTGTGTGTGTCCACAAAGCAAGAAGCGATGCTGATTAATGTGATTCTCTTTACATCCTTAATTCTAAAATAAGGAACACAAGCTAGCCATTATGACATTTTTAGTGAAGGATGGTCTAAATATAAATGCACGGAGCAGAGAGCGGCGACAGAAGGAGTACATCGGAGGATACTCTGCGTAACCTGAGTTAAGGCCTCGTTCGAGTGTATTTAAACGGGCTTGACTCGAACTGTGAGACAAAAAAAATACCCATGTGCCGTCATTTAATGGTATTTTGGAGATTTTTGCGGCATCTCTTGCTTTGGGAATCTTTAAGTCCATAATGGCTGCTGGGGAATATTTTAAGACAGGTTTAAATTATGTGCTTAGAGGATGAAAACAATGATTTAACATTCAAAGTACTACCCACAGCGAAGTGAATGAGCATTTGGAGCAGCTGAATGTTTTCAGGTTTCCGCCTCTCTTTAAGGAATCTGCATATGCTGAGGCTTTTTGTGCGCCGAGTGAGTGAGTGAGTGAGGGGGCAGCATTTAAGAATTCATACGGATGGCAACATTAACACCTTAGAAGTGCGCTGCGGCCTCCACATCCCACAGAAAGGCGTCGCATGAGATTGTGAAAAGAGTAAATTGCTGTTATGGGGAAGAGGGGAGGGGAGGGAAGAGGGGGGGTCTTCAACAAGCTGAATTTTTCAGCAGATGAAAGATTAAGTGCATGGATGTTTTCCAAAAATACCCGCAATAATCGTGTGTTTGAGCTGCCTGTTTCTTAACTGTCAGCAAGCACAAAACACCCGGCCAAGACGGGTCTATTGAGCGTTTGTCGAAAACAAATGATGTGGGGGGAAAAAACAAAACAAAAAAATCTTGGTAATAATCACATCTCTTCCCATAATCCCTGGCATTCCCTGGCTCTGATGGTATGGCATGTCTATTCACTCATATGTGAATATGTGCGCGTGTGTGTGTGTGTGTGTGTGTGTGTGTGTGTGTGTGTGCATATGCTCACTCGCACAGACTGCTGGGGGGCATGCTCACAACACACAAACACACAGGCACACGGAGGCATTTCCATGCAAATTGAAAAGAGAAGGGGTGACAGAAGAGCATGGCAGGCCCTGGGAGAAAAAGGCTGCCACAGAAGCGGGAGTCCTCGTGTGGAATCCTGCCACAAAAGAGCCCCGGATTAAACACACAATGGGAATGGGATGTGGGCTGAGGGAGGGAGGGAGGGTGTGTGCGTGTGTGTGTGTGTGAGACTGTGAGTAAGAGAGAGAGAGAGAGAGAGAGAGAGAGAGAGAGAGAGACAGAGAGACAGAGATACATACAAAGTGACCCAACTCTCTCTCCCATGTTGGCTTCCCTGGTGCCACGTCAAAAGAAGAGACGCGACACTCGCTGGAGGCCGGTAACACCACTTCAGCTGGCAGAGCAGCAGAGCAGCTTGCCAGTACCTGTGACCAGGTACTTATTCCCCTTGACTTCAGGCTCAAACTGAGTGCTGAATGCAGTGTGGTGAAGTAAATGCATAGTCACATTTGACACCGCTGCCAAAGCACAAAGGGATGACCATGCCACTCTCTCTCCCTGCCTTCAAACTTGGCATTTCACCATTTGTGGCCACGTACAGCAGACGGCCGCCTGTCATGAATACTAAGGTTGGGAGAGTTGCCGCAGGCGTTCAGTGGGCACCTGAAAGCTTGTGTGCCAAGGTTTTGTGTCTGAGGTTTGGCTAACATGACAAATGGGTACACAAGTTTGTAGGAATATGTGTAAGAACATTTTGAGATGTTATCGCTGCTTTGATGTACATCTGTGGTTTTGTCCTTATCTGGACTACATGTTCACTGACAGAGTGACACCCAAAAAAACATTTTCTCTTTAACGTCAAAAGGAAGATAGTATTTTAATGTTTTCTAGTTGAAAAATGACTATTTGTTTAAGGAGTGCCAATGTTGTAGCCACTTGAGTCATTTTAGAAGTGTGATTAGAGGTTCAGATAAGAAAGGTGACAGAAGAACTGGCTTCAAATTCCAAAGTATGAGCTCTTAAACTAAATTAGTCATTTTTTTCTTTTAATTTGATATAACTGCTGTTTGGTTTTCAGATTAAGATTAAGATCTTAATTGAGATTACGTTTAGGCAACACAGTCATTTGACATTAAGCTGTATGGTTGGGTATTAAGGAAGGAATGTAGCTCATCACAAGTTAGACAAATCGAATCATTGTGTGTGTGTTTGTGTGCTTTCGTCTCAAATGTATCAAAATCTGTTCACATAGTCACACAATGGCAATCAAATAGATGGACAACACAGTTACTCACCACATTTGAGGATTTAATTTTTTCTTTTTGTTAAAGCAATAATTTTAAAGAATTTGATTTGAATATATTGTATGTAATATTTATGCATTAAAATGTCCGAACCAGAAAAATCTGTATTTTCTTCAAGGTAATGATGCATTTTATTTGGTCGCCATAGCTTCCTGTAAACGTTACTAATGAAGACAACAACTCCCATGATCCTACACCACTTGCGTATTTTGTTACATTTTGTTATTGTGATAAGAGACTATACATCATGTTTGATTTTGGATATCGTTATACTGAGATATGGGATAACCATTGTCTTATCCTAGTTTTAAAGGCTGAACTTTTCAACGTGTTCTAATACTAGCCTTTACACACTTACCAATTAAACTACCAATGTCATCCTTACAATATTGTCGAAATATTGATACTAAGGTGTTTGGTTGAAATACTGTTATATTTGACCATGCTGCTTAGTCTTAGCATTTAAGAAGTGCTTTTGAGGAAATTTTCAAAAATATCAAGATGTACTGAAAAAGAAACAAGTGCATATCCAAAGACACAGCACAGGCGACACTGCGTGGGAAGAGAGGTCCAAAAACACACCTGCCATTACCGCTTACAGCCAGAGGTGGTGCCAAAAAGAACGAGACAAAGACCTTTCAACGTCGTTACTTCAAGTCTGGGTTTAAGGTTAGGATAAAGTTCATAAAGTTGCAGTGACGATTGGTTTAAGCGTGCGGTAGTCATAGTAAAGCTTAGAGCAGATCTACGAGGTGTTATTCTTTGTCAATGCAGATTTCAAACAAAGGGGTGTGTTTGTGTGTGTGCCCATGTTGCGACATACCTAGTGCATTGGCACGCGGGCTCTCACGGAGGACACACGTCCCCAGGTAGCCCTCCAGCTGGGAGGGTTGGCGCATGCCTACACAGTTGGATGGCAGGGCAGGGCACGCACACACACACACAAACGCAGTCACACAGTGTAGAGTTGTGAGGGAAAAAAAAAACACAAGGTTAAGACTCTCTACAATTCTTCTCTCCCACTTCAGCTCAGCAGAAATATGACATTTAAAGCACCAGCAACGCTGAGGCCATACTGGCAGCTGCAGCAGCCCCATCTTTGTGGAAAATACAACCTGATAGAAAACAATTATGACAGAAAATGTGTAGGAGTATGCAAGAGAATACACAAGTACAGCAGGTCTGAAGTAAATAATGTTCCCAGCGTATGTTGCCACTTCAACAGAAGCAAAAAAACATCAGATAAGATATGATCACAACACGCTATTTGCATGGAGGCTGTGAAAACATTTTGATATAATATCTCATCTGTCATCACTGCGAGCAGTAGCACACTGGCAAAGAAAAAAGATCGTTCAACAGATTGTTAAAGCTAATATCTCAACATTACACTGCATTATGAGCCTTGCAACCGAGTGGTTGTTCTGCTTAATCAAAAGACATAAAAATATACCGGAATTCTATCTCTAGCTTGGGTGTTACTAGTATCATATAACCTCATTTCCTGGTGGGTCAAAGGGGATTTTTTTGAGATAATATAAAGCATGCGTTGTTAGAGGGTTGATAAGAAAATCTAATTGAATTTCAGACAAGGCGCTGGCTGGTTGAAGCCATTGCTGCCTTTTGTTCAGGGAAAACTAAAGCGTGGTAGTTTCTCACAAACAAAAAATAAAACAGTCAGAGGCCTCAGTTTGACTTTTGCATTAGTGTTGGTTAAAGCAATAAAGTATAAATCAACGATAAGACTGTGTTCAACTGCAAAACAGTGTGGCGTAATCTTGAATTATTAGATAACAAGATAAAAATGTATTTCTGCTTCATGCAACGGCAAGAAGACAAAGAGACGGTTGGTTAGGAACATATTGTAATGGCGACTGGTGTGTACGTGTGTGAATGTGTGTGTAAAGAGACAAAAGTGTGAGCGCCATACTTTGCGCCCCTCCGTTTTGCTTACCCATCATATCTTTTGTCTTCTTGAAATGTTTATACCAGCGCCCAAATTCCTGACACTTCGCCGCCGACACATTTGCATAGTAAGTGCTGTTCACAATGGAGGAAATCATACTCTGAAAGAGAGAGATTGATTGAGAGGGAGAGAGAACAAGAGAGAGACTTTAGATTCTCATTGTGGAAAATACAGACATAATATTAAAGCTTGTGAAACATGCAGTAACACTGTAGCTTGTCAAAACAAATGAAAGATAGGGACAGGGTAAAACCCAGCACTAAAAAAAAGCCAACTGAAAAGTATCAGACATGCAGAAATTTTGGATCTTCCCCTTCTAAAGGTAAAACAAATTAAATCAAACAAGGTTTTATCTGTCCTTTTTTATCAAATGCCATTGAGTTTGTCTGAACATTTTTTTTTTATTTCAGAGTGGGTAAATTATAAGGTCATCTGACTTCTGAGTCTGATGACATTAAGAGCAGGTGGCAGGAAAGATATATACCTTCAAAACGAAAGAAGATAGCGGCTTACTGATTATCAGCATCTGGGGAGTTCGGTGATGTAAACAAATAAACCTCTTTTATTATTCATCTCTTCATTTATACAATCTGTTAAAGACAACAACTTCAAGCGGATCTGAGGGCCGCACTGTGCATGTCGGTCTCCGACGCATGTGTGCTCCCATCTCCCCATTTACAGTCGACACATTGCCTTCTCTGCATTTACTTCAACCGCCCTCCTTCGCCTCAGAAAAAACAAAGAGGCGATATTTTTTTTTCCCTTCTAGTTTCATTAAAATGAATGTTTTAACACCTTGCCGGCCTCCGGGCGAATAGCGAGGTTGGTGCAGGAGAAATTGTTTTTGATTGTTATAAATATTCAAAAGAACCAAACCATCTGTTTTCAAATTACAGGTATGCCATCTTTATCATTTCTTTATAATATATTCGCTCGGAGGATGGCGGGGGAACCTTCTGGCAGAGCAGCATGGCAGTGTGAGCACAATGAACTCGTACAGGATGATTCTGGTTCTCTGGCTCCAGCTTTTCCGCACAAAAGGAGAGTAAAGGATGGCAGCTGTGCCGTCAGAAAGGTCGATTTCACTCTGAACTCCTGACCTCTCGATTAAAGCTGTACGCGATGGCCCCACTGGACACGAACAACCAGAACACACCAAAAAACAAATGCAGGAAGAAGGACACAAGTTTCCTTTACCAAACCTCAGCAGGGAGGGATCTGCTTCAGGATGAACTAAAGCATTCAATTATTTTGCCGTAACGTTACAACATTTCTATTGGACATATGATGCCAAAACACAAAGCTAGAGTTCTCAAAGACATTGACTGAACTCCAGCTGCCAAAATCTCGGTGCAACAGTATTAAAACGCAACAAGGAAAAACAAAAGCATAAAACACCAACTGGCCATCCTGGACAGGCAGAAAAAATCCCTGTCACAATTATCCTTGCCAAAATAATGGATTCACAACATTATCCTGATAATATGCTTAAAGGAGACCTATTACGCTTTTTCAGTTCCTACAAGGTTTTACATTTGCATGTAAAAGATTCTGAAAGTTGAAAAGGTCAAAGCTCCTCTCTCCCGCAGAAAATACTGCTCCTGAAGTGCCTCGTCAGTAGCCTTTAAACTCTGTGACTTTGTGACATCACACTATGTCATCATGTCACACATGCATAATTAATGCCTAGTGGCTAGTTTGGCACATACAAATTGATTTAACACAGCTGCTCTGTCGTTGTAAGCGGTGCTGGCTCAGGCGTGTGTAAACTGACTGTATTAAAGAGACAGGAGCTGTGAGTGTTTCAGTCTAAAGGGGAAATACAGTAAGAGAAAACTTAAACCTAAACCTATTCTAGTGGTAACCCCCCAAAATGAACCTGATAAAATGAGCATGATATGTCTCCTTTAAAACTCTAAAAATGGCAACAGCTTTTCCAAGTCACTGGGAGGATATTCATGATTACCCTGATTCATGGTGATCCAGATAACAGAAATGTACCTCGACCAACTTCTCCTTCTTTCTCTTCTTGATGAGATCCCAATAATGGACTCACCATACCTGCTCACACCAGGTAGAGTCAATTGTTTCACTTGGTTACACCCATTTAACTGCTAACTTCTTCAAAGTCAAATACAAGCAAGTGAGGGAGAGTCACGTTGCAGAGTGCAGATGGGTGTAAATTTGTGCCAACCACACTGTGGTGCATCATGCTGTCATGATGCAAAACAGGAGGGTGAAGAGGTCTGCATTTGGACTTGTACAATATAACAAAGCAGGCTTTTATACATGTACTGAAAAGGCATCATTCAATGAAAACCCTGATAGAGTTCAGGTCAGGGTTAGGAAGTTAGAGTTGCCCTTTAAATGGGTCAAACATTGATGCACGAAGCAGCTCCTTCTTTTACATTTATGCAATACTGGCACGGTCCTGTTTTTTTCCTTATGATGTGCAAAAGCCAGTGTAAATCAGACTGAATTGTGTTGTAACATTGTAATGACAACTACTGGAGCAGCAAGCCACACATTCCAGTATAACCTGGTTCTGGTAGCCAACTCCCAAGCCACAGATCTATCTGGAAACCATAAATTTAGAGTAAGAAGAATTCTCCTTCAAGTCTGTGGGATAATGAACTCCTCTCCTCCAGCCTGACATGCTTTATTTACAGTATATCTGGGCTAAGGCGGCTCCAGGCAACAAACAAGAGGCCTGCAGAAGATGGTGTGCCTCTCTCTCTCTCCTCCCATCTTTCTTTCTATCTCTCTCGCTCCCTCTTTCTCCGCCATCTTTGACACAGATGTTCTAATAAACGCTCCTCATTAATCAGCCCTCTCCCTCAATACATCACTCTACCTCTCACAGGGGGCCCTGCGTGTATGTGTGAAGGAAACAATACACACACACCTATTCTCTGCCTCGCTCTCCCTGCTGCTCTGTCACACACACACGCATACGCACTAAGTGAAATCAAGCAGATAACCAGAGCCTCTGCTGCCACCGCGGTGCCAGCGGGAGGGCTGTGCT
This sequence comes from Diplodus puntazzo, assembly GCA_963678695.2. Lineage (NCBI taxonomy): Eukaryota > Metazoa > Chordata > Actinopteri > Spariformes > Sparidae > Diplodus > Diplodus puntazzo. The sequence goes on along the minus strand of OZ023160.1, from coordinate 5,725,397 downwards.
AGGGCTTGTCAACAGGTAGTATGGCTGTGTACGTGTGTGTGCCAGTGTGTATCAGTGTGTGCGTGTGTACATGAGCATGTGTGTGGACCCTTTAAGTGATAGCCATCTGCAGCACAGAGAGCTTATCAGCAAGACCAGGAAGTGGCACTGGGCTACTATCGGTCCCCAACATCTACTCCACTCCCCATCATGGGAGACAGGAAGAGAGAGAGAAGGAGCGTGTGTGTGTGTGTGTGTGTGTGTGTGTGTGTGTGTGTATATGTGTGTGGTGTGTGTGAGAGAATAGCGGTGCAGCAGGCAGGTACTGTAGGCACCCAGCTGCCAATGTTAGAGTGTGGTGCACACACTGGCAAATGCAAACACACGCACACACACACACACACACACGCACGCACACACAAAGTACAACCCCTGCTGACAAACACACATGGTGCAGTTACACAAATGCACACATGCAGATTAACACACAAACACCATTAAATACACGCGCGCACACACATTCCAACTTAGCCTGATGTCTTGAATCAGCTGGGGAAAAAGCGCTTCCCATTTGCAACACTATGCCTTGTCTCTCGCCAACATCTAACACAGCTCAATTATGGCACATACCCACGTCAACTGGGGTGACCCTCCCCCCCGCACGCACGCCTTCAATCTAACACACACATGCATATATCCACACACGTATATACACAGACACTGGCAACCAGGTTGCGCCTATGGCAGCCGAGGTGGTGACGACCTGCAAAGATGGCATTTTGATGACTATTTGCTGCTACGCAACGCAGCAGCTGGTGCATCAGGGGCCGCCCAGTGAGAGTGAGCAGGGGGTGGGCAAGAAGAGGTGGTGGCAATGGGAAAGAGCGGGGCGAGGGGGGGGGTGTCTCGTTTGTTGCCATAGTTTCTGTGAACATGGGCAAGGGGGTTGCTAAGCTTGGTAGCAACCTCAGAAAAAAATAATATAATAAGCCTGATTATCTGATTGAGGCAGAACCAGGAGAAGTTTTATTTTGGTGAGGCTTCTCTGAGCTCGTAACTGTGAATCTTTAAACTTGCTTCACATGTGTGCAGGTCGGAATCAGCTTCTCTCGCGGACTGACAATGAGCATGAGTGAATACATTTTCTCTCTCTGAGTTTCCTCATGCCATTTGTAGGCCAAACACACAAAGCATGACTCCTCGCTACAAAAGAATGAAACTAAATGTTTGACAAGGCCCTGGACAAAAGCAGCATTTCACAAAATAACCCCCCACCGCCCTCCCCTCACTGCTCGGCTGCCCCTCCTCCTCCTCTCTCTTCAGAGCTCTGTTCAGAGGTGAGCTAATGCTCTTTCACTCACTTGCTGTGATTCTCTCATCTGTTAACCTCTCTTTTCGGCCTGGGATTACGCAGCAGAACATCAAGGAAACACTAATCCTAAAAAAAAGGTGCCAATCTTCTCTTCCTTCTTGTAACGCCCCTTTCCCCTCCCACTCATTTCACTTTTTTTTTGGTCAGCTCAGAAACCGCAGAGGGTTGGCCGAATGCCTTCTGGCTTCTCACCTTCTCATCAGACTACAAGCGGGTGGTGACATCACGAATCACAGGGCAGCGAGTCCATGTATTGAGGTGACGTGGGGACAGCTCTCAAATGTGACAACCAGTCCACCAAACCAGTTGGGTTTAGGAGGAACAAACCATCGCTCTATGGGTGTAGCAGTCCACATTAAACCCCACAGAGTAACAGATGTCAAACACCATCTTGGCAGCCATGTCTGAACAAGGCAGATACAGATACATGTAGATCATAATTTATGGCTCAACAGCAATAAAATATAGATTTTTGGTGATATTTGTGTTTTATGCTGTATGGTGATAAATGTGCCTTTACTAAAAACTGGTTTGACTCCAGCAGTTAAGAATTATTTGATTCTGATTTGAACCACAAACCAGCAGGTAGGGCTGCAACAGATATTTTTATCATTTATTAATCTGTCAATTGGTTTCCCCAATTAATTATTCAGTCCATAAAATGTTAAAAAAAAAAAGCGTAAATGCTCACAATTATCCAGAGCCCAACCAGCAGTCCAAAACCCAAAGACTGTTCATTTACTATCCTACTTTGGGCTGCAAGCAATGATTATTTTCATTGTCGATTATTTTCTTGATTAATCGAAAAGTTGTTCGGTCTATTCAATATCAGAAAATGGTGAAAATTGTTGGTGTTTCCTAAAGTTAAAGATGACTTCCTCAAATATCTAGATTTTTCCAAAAAACAAAGATATTCAGGTTGTTGAAAAAAAAACCCATTAATTCTGATGTTTTGTCCATTAAGAATGACTAAAACCAATTAATTATCAAAATAGTTGGTGACTTATTTAATAGTTGCTGTTAGCAGCAAATGTTTTGACATTCTAGTTGAAAAGTGATTGAAAAGATTAATCAATTATCAAAAGAGTTGGCATTGAATTTTCTTTCAAACAACTAACTTAATTAACTGATAGTTACAGCTCTACTAGCAGGGACGCACAACGATGAGAACAGAAGTGAAGGATTAAACTACACTGCACTGAAAAGAAGACGCTACCAAGAAGCTAACAGTAAATGTTAAGACCATTTAATGCCATTTAGATCTGAATTTAGGACAAAATCGGCTGTTAAAATACACACAAGGAACAAATAAACGGATTCAGTTCAAGATGTTTTCAGGACCTTCTTTCATCCTCACTGGAAAGCTAAAACAATCTTCGGTTTAATTTGAGACTAGTGTGTATGTGAAAACGGCAAATGTGTGTCTGTGGAGGAGTGTGTGTGGCTGTGTGTGAGATCCTCCGAGCTCGCGTGTGCTCTCTTCTGAGCCGTCTTCACATATGGACCGTAAACAGGGTGATTACCAGACCGGGCTGGGCTCCGCCTGAACGCCACCCAGGGACTCTTTACATCATCAGCGCACTGCTCATGCCCGGCTAAACACACAAACACACACACCGAGAGCAGCCGCTCACACACACACACGCATAGACACACACACGCAGCACAAATGAGGGTCTCCAGGTGACCATACGGTGGCCTAGGAGGAGAGCTGGCTTCACACTGAAGGCACCTACGCACAAGCTTCGACTGAAATACACACACACACGCAAAACACAAATAACCCTTTCACATACACGTCCTCTTCGTTGATATACATTTCACAAACATACTCAAGAGAATACACACAGAAGCACACACGCCCGCCCGCCCGCACACACACACACACACACAGCACTCACTGTTACACACACACACACACACACACACACACACACACACACACACACACACACACACACACACACACACATTATTGGCCCCTGTGAGAGATATACTGCTGCTTCATTCCATTCACTCCAGAGCTGCCTGCATGATATACTGACTACACTGCCTGTTAATACAATATCTGCACTGGTGCTTTCTATCCAACCTCCAAGCCAAAAAAACTGAATATAACACCTTACATGTGAATGTACAGATCTCTCCTCTGACGCTGTGAAACGCTGAGAATTAACTAAATGAGAAAAAGAACAAAAACAATCAGGATCGTTCTGGGTTCGGGCCAATGTTTATCCAACAATAACCATACGTTCAACAACACCTCTGCTTTTTGGCCGCCACTACAAGTTTGTGTGTGTACGTGTGTGCGTGCGCATGTGTGTGTGTGTGTGTCGGGGGCGGCAAAATGAAACAAAAAAAAACCAACATGCGAACAAATGACAATAGCCATTGATTTGGATTTTCTATGCCGATTCTCTTTCCCACTTGATCAAACTCAGGGCATTTGATAAGTAAAAGGATAAAAGACGGAGGTGATGGAGATAGGGGTGTTTGTGTTGTTGTGCAGTATGGTAGCAGGGGGGGTGGGGATTGGCGTTAATTGTTTTTTGTTTTTTTAATAAGCAGACTGGGCTTCAGCACCTGTGATAAGGGACATTCTTTAGCCAGAGAGCTCTGATTCATGTCTTTGAGTAACTCCTTGAGGGCGTTTCTTACTGTAGAGTGGCTCCATTGCTCGGGCGGCAGGTCCTCCAGCTTAGGACAACTGTGGAGAGAGAGAGGAGACATATGGGGGGTGTGGGGGGTGGAGGGGGACAGGGAACATAAGATAGGGAAAGGAAGGACGGGGAGGAAGGGATGTAGAGAAGGAGAGGGGAGAGCATGAGAAACAATTCAGATGGAGAAGAGGCTGAGATAGAAAGGAAAGCCAGCAGCCCTGATGGTATCTTGAATGAAATGATAAAATACAGCAAAACAATATGAAAATTACTCAATCTGATTGGAAGGGTTGGACATTTCCCTGACGTATGGAGCAAAGGGGGTAATACCACCAATCTTTAAATCAAGAAATAAATCTGACCCCAAAAACTACTGAGCTAATCAAGGAAGGGAATACCAGCCTGATCGTAAAACTGATGGAACACCATGAACGAAAAAGATCACTTGCATATAATATCTATAAAAACATTAAGTGTAAATCATTTTTTATTATCATTGATTAATCTGTTGAATTGAACTGTTTAGTCTTTTTCAGAAAACTGTGAAAAAAGATTATCTCAAGTTACCAAATGACTAAACAGTCAAAACCCAAAAGATATTCAATGTTTAACTACTTATATCAGAGAAAAGAAGGAAAATGAGTGACTTCAATGATTAACTTAAGATATATTTTATGACAACCACCTACTCAATGATCGATACAGAACTACTCAAGTGTTCTGCTAAGTATTGGCAATTTGGGTAGAAATATTTTAGAGCCTGACCAATAATGATTTTTTTGGGGCTGAAGCTGATATTTGGGAGCCCAAAAATTCTGATAGCGGCATATCAGCAGATAATCTATATTATCTATATATATATATCAAATCCTTTTTTGCAATGATCCTCCAACTGTTGTTATCAAACAACACTGATGATATTTTACAGTTTAAGAATAAACTCTACTGTCCATAATGACATCAGTGCACTGAAACTGTAAACTTGACAATTATAAATTATCCCAGGCATCTTTTTCTACACAGTTTTTCTCTATCGGATCACATGTATGATTTTTTCCAACCATCCGTCAAAACACCAAATATAATTACTGTTTAATGATTTAAATCATATAAAAGCAGCAAAATCCACATATGCTGACAACTGAAACCAGTGACTATTTCACTTGAATGAAATGAATGAATGAAAACGATTCATAGATGTTGTTGACACATTTCCTATCAATTGACTAATCCATGACTGTTTCAGCACAACTCAAGTGCTCTGTAACGAACGGCAACTTATACAGAAAAATTATTTTACTGATTCGTATCAGACAATATATATGCCGCTACCGATATATCTGTCATATGCCAATATCGGACCGACAAAATCAACTGACCAATGACGGTCAGGCTCTAAATTACTTAGCTCAAAACAGTGATTTAAAACAGGGTTGCAATATTAGTCTGAGCCTGCTTAAAATATATATAATGATGAATTGGCCAAATCTCTGGAACAATCAGATAGACAGAGCGGTAGAGACAGAGCGAGGACACCAGAGAGAAAGAGGGCTGAACACACACGGGCTCCCGCTCTTTTTTTCCTGCTGCAAGCGCCCCTCCAAGACAGACAGATTTCATTTGGCGCATCAAGCAGATGCATCTGGAGATTGCTCTGTCTCTCTCTCTCTCTCTCTCTGCCTGCCTCGCTCTCTCTCCCTCTTTCATATTCTCCCTCTCTCTCTCTCTCTCTTTCTCTCTCTCCTGATTGTTCTGATTAGTTAATTACTTTATACAACACATCTGCTGGATTGATGCATGAATTATACATCAGCTGCATGTGGCGACTATTATTTCGTGTTACTTCTACCTTCCTGGCTCGTTGTGCTCGGCGAAACAATTTAAGGTGTTACTGGCTAGATTTCTGCGGCAGTCAGGGCGGGGGGTGGATGAAGGGAGGGTGGGGTGGGGAGAGAAAAGGGGGGAAAACAAATACAAAACAATAACAATACTGACAACAATATGCAGCAAAATCAAAATAGATTTATATATCAAATAGATTGGCTCTGACATAAGCTGGTGCTAGATTCGTGTGCCGCAGGGATTCAGCTCTACCTGAGGAACATTTCGGGTTTTGAAAATGAGAGATATATTTACGAGGTGGGTGGGAGTGTGGAGTAACCGAACTGAGCACCCTGTTTGTTCTGGATAAACGTGTGCAGGACATATGTTCGAAATGTTTCGCCTTCGATGTGTATCGCTGAATTACTTTTCGTTAAACCTGCATTGACACTTGACAAGCAAGAGAGAGATGAGAGATTGAGCAAGGGTTGATGAGTGCACAAGATGGGTGTGTGTGTGTGTGTGTGTGTGTGTGTGTGTGTGTGTGTGTGTGTGTGTGTGTGTGTGTGTGTCCATAAATCTGCCAGTCTGTGTTGGGAACGTTATGAGCAAGAAGATAACAGGAGAGTGGAAGAGAAAAAGATGCGTGCAACGGTCGAGGCTAACATCTGCTTGTAAGAAAACACGCAGCTAAACACACACACACACGCACACACACACACACAAACAATGGATTTTCCAGAACACCTTAAACTGCTCCAGCAGCGAGAAAGCCTCTGGGGAAAAGGAAGTGAACAAGAGGAGGGAAGAAGGGAGAGACAGAAAGGGGTAGTGGAGAAAGACAGCTATCCATGCATTCAGGGCTAGCATGCCGGAAATAAACACAGCCTTCTGTATTCTGGCTGGTGGACGTGTTCACATCGGTGTGTTTATGTGTGTGTGTATGTGTGTGAGTGCTTCATTGGTGAAAGTGGGTGGTGTTGGTGGTGGTGGGGGAGAGGAGGAGGGCGCAGAAGGAGAGGGGAGAGAGAAGGAAGAGGCAGAGCGAGGTAGAAAAAGAGTAGAAACAGCAGCTGGCACAAGCCTCCACACCAGCGCCACTCGGCTGTTCGTGTGCGTGAGTGTGTGTGCCTCTGTGTGTGTGTCTATGTGTTCGTGTGAGCACATATGAGCCCGTTTGCATCGATGTCTATAAATGCTTGTAAGCGCTTGCGGTGTGTATAAATACAACGAAGCCTCACACCTACAGAGTAGCATTTAGCATACAATATGGTGAGTGATGGCACAAGACAGCTAGCAGCACTCACTGAGGGAGGTTTCAGCTTGTTAAGTCTTCTTTATAATATGCGATGTAGATCCAGAAGAAATATATTTCACTTAAAATAGCCGGTGGAGCCACCAGCAGCCTTATTTATGGAACTATTTCAGGTGAACAACCTTGTATTCATCTGCTGCAGAGACATTTTTAGCCGAGAGCAGTCTCTGGTTGCCCACCACTTTAGTTTTAGTTCACATTAGTTCAAAGAGCTGAGGTACAGTTTGGTTCAAAACAGTTCTAATCATTTCATCGATTTTGGTACACAAAACCATCTGCATTATCTGCACATGACAGATGCTACGAGAGATAAGTCTACCTGATCACGCATCACAGTGTAAGCGAAATGGCTAGCATGGACTCACAGACGGATGGTTGTTATATCTGTGTTTCCATCACTTAACGGATGAATTCATAAATAAACTGGTCTCTGTGGTTCTTTAGCACGATGAGACAAGGAAGTTTTTCGGTATTCAAATGGGTTTTTCCCATTTCCTGGGAAAGGTCCGCTTGTTTTGTGTGAGTAATAACGCTATTCTCGGTATCAAACACGTAGAGGGCATCGGCAGATTGAAACCTGCCTCTGGGCATACAATATGTGAGTGTTGGAAGCAAAGACTAGCAGGTAAAACAGCCTCTATATGTGTCAAAGCAATCCGATACTGCTGTGTGTGTGTGCGTGTGTCTTTTTAGGTTATGACACTACACTTGTGTGGGTGGTAGACAGGAAAAAACAAAGTTGTACGATCTACACACTGTAAAGGGAAACATAATGCGCCTGAGTGTGAGTGTGTGTTTCTTACCTGTGCAGCTGGATCTTAAGCGTGACCACGTGGTAGACGTCCTGCAACATGTCAGCCACCGTAGCGTCTGGTGCGTCTGTCACATATGACAGGGGGACGGGGTTCCACTTCCCCACCTGAATCATACCTGGATGATCCGACATACACATATGCGTACGCACGTAAAAACATGACCAAACATGGATGCACACACGGGGGAATAAGCACAACAATGGAGACAAAAGCAAACATACAAAGAAGAGAGAGTACATCTTAGCTCGCAGAATAGGTTTATATTAAAACAGCATGATGAGTTAAGCCACATGTTGACACTCCTGCGGCATTTTGGTGCCATAAACACTTTTTATATACTTTATTTGTAACTGAAATCACAGTAATCGTGTGAGAGTTTCTCCTGAGGATGCCTTAAAAAAAAAGTGGCAGCCCACACAGCAGGGTGTAAGCTTATGGTAGAGTTGGACTTGGGTGTGTGTGTGTGTGTCTAAGTGTGATGGACAGGCTATAATAAAAGAGCATGCTAAGAGGCACCTTGAAACAGCCACCCTCGGCCTGTGTGCACTCAAGTGCAATTAGCAGACCCTTCCCTCCACCTGCCCCTCCCACCCACTGAGTCACTGTGTACGTGTATAAATATATACAGTACGAGTGTGTGTGTCTTATATGTGCGTGTAAACATTTGTGTGTGTAAGCGACTTTGTGCAAATGAGCGTGTATCTGTGTGGGAATGTGTGTGTCTGACCCCTGAAAGACTCGAGCATCTCCTGTCTGGGATCAGTGTCAGGATGTGTTACTGTGGCTTCAGATCTGCTGGCGGTAGGCTATAATGGTCATGGAGTGTATGTGTGTGTGTGCGTGCATGTGTGTGTGTGTGTGTGTGTGTGTGAGGCATAAAGAGTGTAGAAGTATCAGCATGCTGTAGAGAAGACTTTAATGAGCATTAGAGAGATAAAGACAGAAAAAAGTGTCAGAGCAGAGAGGAAAATGAAGAGATGATGATGGGACTGAATGAGTGACAGTAGTGGTTACCTTTGGCCTGGGCCGCTGAGCTGTGGGAGTAGCCCAGTGACAGCAGGGCCATCTCGATGAGCTGGTTGAAGAGCATGTCCTTGCGCACCAGGACGAACTCGGCATGCTCCTCCTTGCTGTCGAAATCCATGGGATTCTCGTAGTGCTCGACCACACAGAACACAGGCAGCATATTGCCTGAGGACACAGAGGCACAGGTAAGAACCGGCAGGGTTCACACTCCTTCACATGCAAACTCTACCCTTAAGTATTCTGTGTGTTTTGCGGGGAGGATGAGATTAATATTTAGAGCTGATGATTAAGTTTCACTGTCAAGGGATTATGAGCGGGTGAATAGATTGCTGCCGAGTGGAAGTTCTGGGCAGAAATTAACTAAAGGATGAGTCTGGACCACAAAGACATTTTTCAACTTTTATAGGGCAATTTTTATCTAAACTTTCACCTCTTTGTCTCGATGCCAAACTCGCACATCATAATACTCTTTAGGCACACAATAACCTGCACAATTGTACAAACTGGACTCGTTAACTGAGATGTTCTCCTTTTTTTTGTCGTGTAATTTCCATGATCTTCGTCTTGATTTTGTCAAAGATGATTTTTCCATCCGTAACCTCATTGAAAGTCGCTTTTTTTGACTGATACTGTTGGAGGATTTCTTGCTGCGGTCTTAAGTTCAGCTTCTAGGTTTCAAGATGACGACACGCTGTGTGTGAGTTTTATAAGCAAATATAAATATTACAGAGTTATCACCTTTAGCGCAGTGTGAACAAACACCAAGCAGCCACAAAATCCTTCAGTTTTGGCACAATAAACTTTGCATTCACCATCAAAGATCTGGGCTCACTTTAGCCGATCCTTCTGCCTGCCAACCCAAAATCATCTTCCCATGATGCAATGCTTCAAATCCCGAGCCACCTCTGTGCCCTGAGGTTTACTAGTCTGTGTCAACAGTGGCTCTGCTTTTAGGTGGAATGAGCAATCCTTGTCCAAAGACTGCCGAATGTTCAAGAGACCAACTGTGTAAATATCAGCCAATATGCCATTTTTTACTAAAATAACATCCCTGCAATTCAAGAAAGTTTGAGGAGAAGTGGACAAGAGTTTTGAAGTCTCAGTCTGAATGAGAACAACGGCAGAAAATTTTGTAAACGCGCTGATGAAGTTGGTATCTACAACGTACTGTACGCTGTTTATGGAGGTGCCCTGATGCCCTACTTTCTCAGTGTGTCTCCACTCAACTGTCACCTGAACACATTTCTACACATTTATTGTCCTCGCCGATTAAAATGATTCACATTCTAATATTTTCCGATCCCAGGCATTCCAGAAGATGCACACAGCTCTGGCAAAACAATCAATAAGCCGACAGATGCCAGGGAATGTGCTGAAAGAGCTGCTTTTCTCCTCCCCTGATTTTAATAGATAAAGATCTAACAATAAAGACTGCTGTGTAGGTTCATTTGGGGGATCAATACTGGCTTTGTTTCCAGGGAGCCCAGAGAGGGCTGCGGTAAATATTGTTTCGGGCTCGGACACAATGCCCACTGTGGGCCCTCTGCGAAGCCTCCGCCGCGGACTGCCCGCCTCCCTCTGCTGCTTCACCCTTTACCCAGGAAGAAACCAAACAGAAAACGACGAGACGGGAGGGGAGAGCGAGGCGGAGGCTTGGAGGAACAAACGCGGTAGGAGGCCAAAAGAAGCAGAGATGATGAAGGTGAAAAATTAGGCTCTCTCTGCTGGAGTGCGACACGTAGATTAAAGGAGCAAATAAGAGGAACGGCCCATCGGAGGACACTCACACAGCCACATTCCAAGAGTTCCTGAGTCCCTCTTGCCCAAAGAAAACCAAAGCAGCCAAACAAACAAACAGACGAGACTTAGCTGCCAAGTGCTATTACAACTCCAAACCTGCAGGTTTTCAAACTCATTTCCAACCCACTAAGAAAAAATAAAAACAAAACATAATCATAAAAAGGTTCATGTTTGGATAGCTCTGCCTGCCGTGTTTTTCACGAAACGACACCAGTTATATTAAAAAGCTATGTCATAATCTCAAAGTAAAGACTCCCCCTTAAACAGGAATGGCTCTTAAAGGACTGAAACTTTCCCTTAATAAACAAATGTCGGAGCAGGAGGGCTGCGGCTGGAGAGAGGAGCCGTGACACAGCGCTATGCAGCACGACACAGGAATAATTCTCACTGCGCTCTTCTATTAGCTATTGTCTGGGCAAATAAGTGGGAGTGTGTGCACTCTGTGTGTGTGTGTGTGTGTGTGTGTGTGTATGTGCAGTGAGATGACTAAAGATGCATTGTAAAAAGGTTTAAGAGTTTTGGAGTGCGTGCAGGGGGTGGAGGTGGTGGGTGGAAGGTGGTGTGTACGAGTGTGTGTAGGAGGGGGGCTTTTTAAACTGCATTTAAATAGCATTCCTCTATTTACGCGGTTTATTCCTCTCGAACTCAAGCGCAAAGTGAGTTCAACTATGTTTGCTTCAAAATCAGTTTGTGCAGACTACCGCCACAACTAAAGAATAATTCATTAATTATTTTGTCAATTACTTGGTAAATAAATTAATGTTTCAGTCTATGAGATGTCCAAAATTATAGGAATTGTGAAATTAGTTCACAACGCGTCCATTTTGTGTCACATGAGACAAAGAAATGCAGCAAATTGAGGGCCATGTGTTTGATGTTTGTGCTTGAAAAACGACTTGTAGGCTGGTGATTAATTTTTCAATCATTTCAGCTCTATCAGAAATAGTGAGAGGTGCCCGAGTAAATTCACGAGAATTCAGAGCAAAGTCTTGTTTTGTCCAAGAAACACATCGGAAATATCACGAGAAAGTCAGTAAATCTTCCCATTAGAGAAGCTGAACGCGGCGAATTCTTTGCATTTTTTTCTTACGGACATCAAACTAAATGGTTGTTGATTTAACACACACACACACGCTTTTTCTCCCTCCCTCTTACCTCTCTTGTGGCAGGTCTTCAGCAGGTGGCCGGTGGGTTTGTACGGGACCCCGGCTAGTTTGGCCCCGGTGCTGCCCAGCCTGGCCCGGCCCAGGGGGCTGCCATTCTGCTCCAGCCGGGGCAGCTTGGCCGGCGGGGCCTTGGCCTCTGCCATGCTGTTGACCAGCTCAGAGTTCTCCTTGCCCAAACACGTCTCGCTGAGATGTTCCATCATTCTCAGCACCTCTGCTCACTATCACCTGGGGAGACAGAACGATTCAGCTGTCAGCCGAGATATGTGTGTGGCATAAAAGCAGAACGAAGAGCCGAAAGGTGATACGAGAGGAGCGATGAACACAAAATCTTTTGTGTTGATATCACTGACAAGCGAAGACGTGAAGGCACGTTTTTATAGAGCGAAAAAAAATGCGCTTTAAGTAATTGAAACCTCTGAGAACAGACCCATTACGGCAATAACTGTCAATCCGCTTCTGTTATGTCGACTCGGGCCGGGGTGACGTTTTCGTGCCGTTGTAATGTTCCCATTTTTCAACGCATGTATTATGTATGGGTGTCCCGCTAGAGATTCCCAAGCGAGAAGGGGCAAACAAGCCCCGGTTTTAGTGCAAACACATTAATTTGCTGGGAGATTCCACTTGAATGAATACAGTGCAGTTCAAGGAACAAGGTTCTGCTGCGGCGCACGCAGAGAAGGGGAAACTAACGTAATTCGGTTTCTGAGTCACTTGGTGTGGCTTCACATTCATGACGCAGCTCGGGAGGGAAAGGGAGGCGAAAAAAGGCCGCAACGTCATTTTTGCAGTGACAGACAGACACACACACACACACACACACACGGGCAGTTCCATGACTTTTACAGGTGGGAACTTTTATTTTCAGATTTTGCAAGTGCAGCGCGAGTTTACAAGTTAGAGCGGAGGGAAACTTCAAATCAGGCAGCTACTGACTCATGAAGTTAAGAAAGAGAAGAAAAAAAAAAGGGAGGACAGATGGAGACTACCACAGGTGCTTTAGTGCACAGGCACAACGCCGACTGGGTAAACTTCAGGATTCGATCACTCACAATCTAAAAAGGTGTTTAAAACTGAGAAGCGATCGTTGGGGTTTTTCCGCATGCAGGTTATTGCACAGCGCTTGATGAACATGAACTGGAATGCTGTTGTCAGAAGAGCGAAAAGGGCAAAATCACCCACCCCCACGCAATAGATCATGAACTCCACCATTCATTACATGCAATGAGGCAACTAATTCCCCACAAATAAGGGGCCAAAGGAATCCAGACCCGGGGATCCAGGTCAGGATTTTTAAATGACCTTAAAAACACACACACACACACACACACACACAGAAAAATAAACTGGAGCAATAGTTCAAATGGACACATTAGCCTCTTAAAGCTTGGAGGACAAGTTGTGAAGGGGGGGGGGTAAAGAAACAGAAATCTTCCAAACCAACCTGAAACGCAGCACTTCAGCACTGGAGAGCATAAAACACCGCCTGGAAAACGCGTCTTCTTCAAGTTTTGGCCAGGGTAGGAAAAAAATAAAATAAAAAAATAAAAATGTTTTTTAAAAAAAACTCCAAAAAAACAACTCTTCTCTCTTATCTACGTGTGCATGACAGCGAGCAGTTGAGAAGAAAGAAAGGAAAAAAAAAAAAGAGAAACGTTTAACGAAAAAGACGCTTTCTCCTGCTCTTCAGCGACTGACAGGCGGTGCGAGAGAACAACAACCCGGGTCTGTGGGAGAGACGACGAGGTCGAGATGGACCGTGATAGGCGAACATTGGTAAGCGGTTCTATGTGTGCGTGTGTGTGTGTGTGTGTGTGGTAGCCCCTCTAACGTTAGCTAATTCCGTCCAACTGACGGAAAAAAACGGCAACCGAAACCGTTAGAGCGAGCGACATTTAGCTCAAAGTGAGCGGTTAGCCGCGTCCATCGGTTACAAGTGACGGCGACTTCGGCTTTAGTTCGCACCACAACATCCACACGGAGGCAAAAGCAGGCGGGCAGGCAGCCGTACAGTACAGTTAGCCGTCGGCAGCACACACACACACACACACACACACCGACACAGCACCTCGGACACAGTTGTAATGATAATAAACCGCCGCCGAGACCTAACGAACCCCCTCGTTGTGTGTGTGTGTGTGTGTGTGTGCGTGCGCGTGAGAGGGGGGCTAACTAACGGTCACAAAAATAGCTTAACGTCGCTTTTAGCTACACTAGATAGAGAGAGAGATAGATAGATAGATAGAGGTGACTACCGGCACACACACACACACCACACACACACACAGCAATAATAATAATAATAATAACCGACAGTGTGTTCTCCGCTGCCGAGGCGATGTGGAGAGACGATATGCGGACAGCCGACACAGGTTCGCCAAAATAAAACAAGGAGAGGGGGGTCAAAAAGTGCGGTTTACTTTCCGATGTCGAGGAGGAACACGGCGGGCTGGCGGCGGACGCAGCGGCAGCAGCGAGCAGCCACCGGCGATAGTAATAGTAGGAGGTGTCCTGTCGGTTGGTTGGGGATTGGCGTCCGGACGGAGCTCCTCTCTTTTTTCTTTCTATCTCCCTCTCTGTCTCTCCCCCTCTCTCTCTCTCACTCCGTCTCTCCCTCTCTGTCCCCATTAAATTATTAGTTGTATTGACTCATCACTCCCCCCCTCCTCCCTCTCTCTCTCTCCTCTCCTCTCTCCTCTCTCTCTCCTCTCTCCTCGCTGCTGGTGCTGCCGCTTGTGCTTGTGTGCCTCTTTCCCTTTTCTCCTCCTCATTTCAAATGGCGATGGTGCGAGGGGGTAAAAAAAAAAAAAAAAAAGAATTAGGAGAAAGATAGAAGACAGGAGGGGGTTGTGTGTCTGGTGTGTGTGTGTGTGTGTTGAGGGGGTGAGTGAGAAATAATCCCCTTGAAATATAAATAAATAAATAAATAAATAAATAAATGTGTGTGAGAGAGAGAAAGGAGAGAGGGAGGATGATTTCTCCGCATCTCCAGGCCGAAAAAAAAGTCCAGGAGGAGACAAATAAAGTGGAGAAAGTGGACACATGCACTTAAACACACACATGAGCACACACACACACGAGCACACACACACCAGAGGAGGACGGTGGTGCGATTTCCGGCTGTGCGCGCAGGAATTTTTAATCAGCTTGATTAGAGTGAGGCGGTCCTGCATTTATTACCGGGTACACACAGATGCTCACACACACACACACACACTCTCTCTCTCTCTCTCTCTCTCTCTCTCTCTCTCTCTCTCCCTCACACACACACACACCTTAATTTATCATGTCTTTTATCTTTTATTTTTTTATTATTTACTCTCTGCCAGATAAATAGTTAACAATGCTCGAAAAACAGCCAGAGGTGAGGTGGACTAGTTGACCTCCAGGCACTCTGAGATCAACAAAACATCACAATAAACCACAAGGAACATAAAAAATACATGTTTTGTTTACCTTTACGTAGCATCTAAAGCTCAAACCTTCTATAACTTATAAGGATTTTTGTGATTTTTAGGAGTTTGTAAAGATGAAACCCTTGAAATATACTTTTAACCACTATATTTATACATATTCCATGAACAAAGCAGCAGCAGGATGATTGGAAAACTTATATTAGCTCTCCCTTTCTTCACATAACATAAGATATCATAGATACACATGGTCATCCCTTTTTTATCAGCCTTCTTCTTATAAATCAAATAAAAATCCAGCAATGAAATACTCACACACAATCAATAACATCTAAATAGTCACCTTATGATGAATATTACTTGATAAGTTCATATTGTGACATAATGAATGAAATCATAAAGCCTAAAAGTAATGTTCATTCTCTGACTTTGACCCTAATATTATATTAAAAAAGTACATATTTATATGTTTAAGTAGGTATTTATTTGCATGTTGAACTCTTGGCAATAACATATATACTGAATTTACACTAATACAGATGTATGACAGCGTTATAAAGTGTTAAGAGTCTATTCTTCTGCACACTAAAGGTGGAGAGCTGCATCCCTGGTTGTAGTTTAGTGGCACAATGTCAAGTTGAGAGGATTTAACAGCCTAATATTAAGATGTATTGTAAAGACAGAACAGGCATCAGCTTTATTTCCATATAATTTAGGTCAGTTTGTGTTTAAATATGTTAAAAGAGGAGCATTACGTCTATATACTGCAAATTAAAAAGTGAGTTTATCTATATTCTTGTCAGCTCTTGTTGGCAGACGACCTTTAGCTTTATTATTATGTTATTATCTCAGAAACTTTTCCCTCCACAGCACGTTATGTCAACCTGGATTACACCAAAAATATTAGACAAGTTAATCTCTGTTGATATTGTCAACAAAAGCCTGAACCGTCAGAGAGGCGCAAGAAACTGAAGCGAGGGAAGGGAGGAACGTTCGGAAGGCTGGAGAGCGACACAATCTCTGCAAACAATAGCCAGCTGGGAGGTTTTTCTCGAGTTGATGTGTGAGCTATTGTTATTATTTTGTAATTATTTCATGAACCTTCCCCTGCTGGCGGGCTTTGTTGCTCTGGAGCGAACCGCAAAAATATCAGACAAGTTAATCTCTGTTGATATTGTCAATAAAGGCCTGATATGGTGTTTGTCCCCAACCTGAAGGTGGCCTAATAATAACAGTTTGACTTTGACTTTATGAGCAAAGGCCAGACTAATATCTGGTGGACACACACACACACACACACACACACACACACACACACAGGTGATAATAAAGGCACCAGTGCTGTCTGCTAGTGTGAGGTCGTCTAGTTGTATTTGGCTCTTATTTGACCATCTTCAGGTCCTATAAAGAGCCAGAGGGGGTGAGTGTGTGAGGCAGAGTTCAATGTCAAGACCACAGGGGTTTTTTTACACACATGTGAAATATACTGACATCATAATAATAGTATGTAGGACTGAAGGTCATATCAGAGAAATGCTCTCAAATTCATCACCGTTGTGCCACAGATTGAACATTAAGCCTTTTTTTTTTTTGGTTGTTTGGGCGACGGAAGTATACGAAGAGCGAGGTGGAAAAATGCGCTCACACTCGTCAGGCCAATATCCACATCAAACAAAAATGAACTCGTACGTCTGTCCAGGTTGTGTAAGAACAAAAACAGGAAACCATCAGAAAACAGGAAATGTGTATCAACTATCAAGGCGACAAAGCCAGAGGTTGCGAGCCGACCGTGGAGGTCAGGTGCATGTGAAATGCAACACAAGACTGTATGCTTACTATCACACCGTTGCAGGGCTCATCAGTTCTCTGTGTGCGTGAGACCGTAAATACAGTAATGGTACATCCTCTCACACAAAGCTGTTGTTTCATAAACAATGCAACGCCGCAGACGTGAGCTCCTCGGCTAAGCTCGACAGGAACCACAGTCAGGTGACGGCGACTCCACGGAGCGAATGTGGAGAAAATCATTCAGATTTACGGAAGGTGTTTACAGCTCGGTTCTTAGGGGAAGACGCGCAGGAGTCCTTTTAAAAGAAAGCCGAACAGATCAAAGAACCAATCACGGAAGAAGTGATGGCGTGTTATATCACCACGCAGTAGAAACAGTAAAGTTACACCTCTCATTCAACCCCTGGATGTGAAACCAAATCATTGTTCCACCCACCCAAGTGAGGTCAAAAGTTTTCTCATTTCAAAATACATTTGAGTCCAAAAAACGCCGCATTAAGAATTCACGGCTGAAGGCCAGCGGAGAAGCTTTTAACGGAAAAATACAATGTGAAACTCACCTTTCGGACCTGAGATGGAACAATGTCTTGCAATATTTGACACCTAGCTTGCATGAGGAGCAAGTTTTGAGGGGGTGGCCGCATTTTAAAAAGGGTCCCACGACTGTGGTTTTTCAAGCAGGAAGTGTGAGGGTTGTTGAAACTGCAAGTAAAAGACCCCGACATGTTTGAATTCATGAGCAGAAGCTGCTGCACAGATTCAGTGATCAATTCTTATCTTAACCATTCTCGGGGTTTCAGTGAGCTGCCAACACTGTGTACTAAACACAGCTGCGGTGTGCAGTGTGGTTAAATGGCGGTGCTACGTGTCTGAATAAAGGACCCAAACTGTGGAGTAATTACTATATTTTCACAGATTCATTCCAACATGAGATATTGTTCGGCTTCTGAAAAATGTGACAGAGATTTCCACAAAGTCAGTGACGACATGAAAGTAAAATTCACAAATGAATCATATTGAAGTTGCTGTCTATCTTCAGCTCTTTGCTACATGATAGGTACATTAAAGAGGGGGGGAAAAAACTGCAACTTCTCGTTTTTAAATATGAATGTCAGGTAATAAGTTCTCTCTGATATGGATGTGAAGCATTTTAGAGAGTGTTTTATTTTTCCACAGTGTGCCTCCTGCTCAGGTTCATCTGTGTCACCGTGATACGCGCTAACATGACCGGCTCAGACAGGCTGCAGCCCCCCCCCCCCAACACCCCGAACCTTCTCCTCAGCAGATCACTTTGCATCACTTAGACCTGCGCGGCATCGCTGCACAACATTCCGCATGTTGACATGTTTTCCACGTCGACGTGTTTTACATGATGTTTTCTGCAGCTCCCGTTTCTCTCGCTCTCTGTTTTTTTTTTGTTTTTTTTTTCTTCTTTCCTTGGCGGCAGTTAGCAGCGTTCGGAAAACAGGAGCGACGGTGAAAGCGAGCCATTGTCGGCAAATGCTCTTTTCTATCTGGCATGACGCAAGCAGCCGCAGTCATTTCCACTGTGATTGTCGGGCACCATCAGAGAGCATCGATAACCCCTGCCAGGCCTTGGCACCGCCAACAGGTGCCGGCACTGCCAGCTAGGTTGGCACCGACGTGGCTGTGAAAACCCTCTGACATCCAGAAGGGCACAGATTTGCACTGAATGCACCACTGAATCAACACTGCTGATTATCAATTAACATATACCGTTTTGTATCACACAGAATAGAGGGAAAAAATGGGGTTTTGAAATACAGAAAGCCTGTTTAAAAATACTAGCTGTGTGCTGTTATAATCGTGTGCTGAATACAGATTTAGCTCTGCTCAAGGTGGGTTTTTACAAGCCCGTGCGGCTTTGTGTTGGGGAGATACAGTACGCGGTGCGCTGTGCGCGCACACAAGTGTGATTGTTCAGGCAAGATTTTTGGTGCCTGTTGGCCGCGTTTGTAAAGAAAACATGAAACATGACATGAGCAACACGACAGACTGGATGCTACACTGCGACAAAGACACCTCATATTTAAATGTCAGGAGTCATAGCATTACACCACAGATGCATTTCAACTGCACTGTGCGTATTACCACAGTGTGCTGCGTGTTACCATAACATACTTATCAGAACTATCACATCTGGCCCGCTGCTTTTTAAACCACATGTTTATGTCTCAGCAGGAATTAAACATTATGTCTGTTTCCTTAAAACGACGCTATTAATCGGCACACAAAGGAGGAAAATGTGAATAAAAATGTATCAGTGTTGGCTCAACACCGAGAAGCGTCTTTGTTTACTTTGTCAGGCGAAGCCGGCGCCATCACTCGCCGTACGTAGGTGTTGTGATGTCTTCATGCTCGCCACTCGTGATGCTTCTAATGGGCATTAATACGATTATTTGGATTACTAATACAAATTAGTCTGCGCATCCCGTCTGAGCGAGCACAAACAGAACCGGGGGTTTAAGCGCTGTCACTGGTTTGACTTTGAGCTCTTTTCTGCGAGTGTCTGCCACAATAAAAGCACGCACACACATAAACATAATGGTGTTATTAGAGGCTGGAAAAAGGATTTAATAATCTGTCGGCGAGCGTGCCACCACATGCCTGCATCAGTGTGGGTGCACCGATGAGACACAGCGAGACAAGATGTCATGTGCATTGAAAAAAGGAAAAGGAAGGAGGTGTACAGTAGACGCCGTGCAAAACCAACAGGCAGTTAAATGAGTGTTTTAGAATGAAATGAATGTCTTGTGTCAACAAGAGTGACGCACAGATACAGAGGCAGATAGTGTTTTACGTATTTACAATTACAGATGTAATTTTCTTGTGAATTAATTCACACAAAAGACAAGGATATGGTTTATTTTTGTAGGCCATCATGTGGTTAAATGAGTTTCAAAGTGTGTTCCTGACTCACGTGTGCCTCTCAAACTAAATATTACGAGAAGATTCAACACAATATTTACTACTTGCAGAGCGCGTCGTCATTTTGTCGGCTAAGGTCTCGCTTTGTTCTTTGTCTTCTCAGAAACGCAGTGGCAGGTTGTTGTTTTTTTTTTCTTTATCTTTCTGCACAACTGTTGCACCGAGCCGACGTTCACTCCTGCACAGAGTTCAGATCTGAGGTGCTTCGTAAACGTTTCCCATCGCAAGACACCTGAGCACCATGAAAAATTGCTCCGTCACTCGTTAGGAGGTAAGCACAGATAGACTAAATATTCCATAATGAACATAACCCCCCCCGAATCAGATTAGTTCCATGTTTTCCATTAGCCTCTCATCCAGCGAGCGTGGCTTTCAATTACTTGTGAAATAAGGTGATTTCTACATTTTCATATGTCCGCGCTCTGGTGTGGGAGGAGGGAGAAAAGAGAGGAAGAAAGAACAAGGGGGATGTAATGAACTGAGAGTCGACTCCTAAGTGCTTAATTGTTTTATAATCACATGAAGTCGACAGAAATAGAAGCGGAGCGAGTGGTCTCCACCTCAGGTCTGCTGACAGGAAGGCCTAACGCCAGTTGGCCTCGACGGATCTCTGCGTCGCCGCCGAAGACGAACTTTTTTTTTTTTTCTTTCCCCCCCCGCCCGGATATATGAAAGACAATCCCCGCTCCTTTCACACAACAACTCTACTCTTAACACCCACCGTAAGATCTGTGGTGTTCTCACTGTACACAATGCAACTCCCACGCAGATGCACACCACACAGGCACATCTACATCCGCTCGGAGGCGTCGAGCGTGCTTCGGCGTGGAACAAGGCCCTCGGCCCTCGGGGGGGACGGCGCCTCAAGCCTGAACTCTGACGCTCCGGTCGGCCTCGGTGGCATCAGGTTCAGCCGCAATTACCAGCGAGCCAGGTCAGCTCAGGCCTGTGGCAGCCTCTCCACTCGGGGATCTGTCCTACAGATTCACAACCGCACAGAGAAGACCCGCCGCTGCCTTGTTTATCGCCCCCTCCCTCTCTCCCGCTCTCCTCGCCTTTATCGAATTATAAAACCAATTAGTCATAGAACAATCAACGGGCATCAGAGGCAGGGCTGTTTTAAAAGAAACAACTTTTCTGCCACCGCTTGCTGGACTCCCCGTCATCACATGACCGAATAATTAAACTCTAATTTCTGCCTCGTGGATCGCAACAAATAAACAATTAATAGGGTTAGAGAGACAGGGGTGTTTGTGTGTGTGTGTGTGTGTGCGTGAGTGTGTAGAAGAGATACTGAAGATGGCTTCGTGGCTCCGAGAGAGGACAGACTGACGGGGTGAGAAAGGTGGCGACGTCCCGCCGGGCTTTTTCCTGCGCTGAGGAAGAGGCGGTGAAGGGCACGGCACCCCGGCCTTGTGGGGAGTTCTTGGGGAGTGTTGAGGAAATGAAGGCAGGTGATGTGATGGTGTTACTCAGCCTCAGTGTGCGCGAGGAGCGTGATGAAAGGAGCGATGGGATGCGAGCATGTGGGGGGAAAACGGCTCTTAATATCGAGGCTCAGGCAGAAGTGTTGAATAAGAGGTGCAGACTTGAGGATGCGCGTCTTTATCTACATATTTTTTTCTTTGCATTTTTAATCCCTTGTCAAAGGATGCATCATCCAGCCACTGACGAACAAAACAGTTGATAAGGCAAAGGGTGTGTATGTGTGTGTGTGTGTGTGTGTGAGAGAGAGAGAGACAGAGAAGGAGAGAATACAGTATCTGTTGAAATTGTTTCATTGGAGTATGTGGGTGGGTATTAACAACCTGATCTTAGCAGGATGCGCTTTCCTCTAAATCGCTCTCTTTTTTTTCCCCTCTGAACAAAGGATTCAGAAAAACCTACACAGATTGGATAAAGACAAGCATCGGAATAAAAGACAAAGAGTTTTTTTTTCCCCCCCTCCTCTCAAGAACTGAAAAAACAACAACAACATACGTTGAGACCTGTAATAATGTGATTTGAATCGTTAAAACTTAGACGTATGCGCTCTCCTTAAATTGTATTCGCCACGGTGGCATGAAGCGCGCTAAATAACGGGAACAAAAAAAAAAAAAAACAATCCCAACACAGGAAGGGATGTCATTTCGCAAAAGCGTGACAAAACCGACATGACGGACTTTGGGTTTTTTATATCTGGCGGCGAGGACACGCCAACCCGTTCGACAAAAAACGGGGCTGATTGTCAGGACCCAAAAAACAATGTGACGCTTTTAATCACTAAGCCGAGGAATCTGGATCAACAGTATGCAAAGCATATGCCAGAATAAATGCAGTTGAACATGCCGGGACAACATAAACCTCCCCCCCCTTCTTCTCTTTTTCCTTTTTCTTTCTTTTTTTTTTTTATAAAGAACTTTCCAGATAATGACAAAATGAGCTGTAACTCCCCGAATCACACACTAAGCACTCACCCAGGGTGGCATGTCTGCGACTGTCGGAGGGGGGCCTTCTTACATTTTTTGAGCCCTGGAATGCAGCAGTCCCTATTAACACACCAACCTTTTCTTTCTCCACACTAGTTGCAACATGTCTTTAAAAAAAAAAGAAGCGCTGGGAATCATTGTTATCTTTCTCCTCTATTAGCAATCATAACAGAGCTATTTCATGCAGAGGAGGGACGGTGGCGGTGGAGGGGCGGAGGGGGTGGAATCCCCAAAGAGCCACACATTAAAAAACGAGACAGGCCTCTTATTTACTGGCGACAGTCTAATAAATACATTTGCTGGCAGCTAAACAGGTATTTACTCTGCTCCCTACCACAGGTATAATTTCACTGTTTGCTGAGCTGTTATTTTGCTACAGCGATAATTATCGAGGTGGTAAAGAAAGACGATTAATGGTTTTACAGAGATATCAGTCTCAGCAAAGTGAGGCACAGCCCCGGCTCCTCGACTCCCAGCCAACGCTCGGCAGCAGGGCCGTTAATAACGTGCATCTTCTCACTTTCTTTGGGAAATCAAAGAACAACTCGACGACACATCCAGGTTTTCTTATTTTTAGTGCGGCGGCAACACTTTCTTATTTTATTGAAAGCAATAAAACCTGCGTTTCAGAGCAAAAACTCGATTTTAAACTCACGTATCGAAAGCGTTTCTGAGTGTCGTCTCAGAGCAGGCTGCAAAGACAACAACAGCCACGGAAATAAATCACAACGTGCGCTCGCCAAACCACTAATTGGTCTCTGAGGGTCGAGGGACAAACTTTGTCGTCT
Organism: Diplodus puntazzo; assembly: GCA_963678695.2. Lineage (NCBI taxonomy): Eukaryota > Metazoa > Chordata > Actinopteri > Spariformes > Sparidae > Diplodus > Diplodus puntazzo. Next base: position 5,702,037 of record OZ023160.1, on the reverse strand, counting down.
GCTCTCATCTGACGACCTGCTCCTCAGCGTCTGCTAACCTGAGACTGAGCGAGAGCTCGGCACGCCAACGTGCAGCCGCCGGATTGTGCTTCACTAATCTTTCCGGAGGGGTTTTTAAGGTTCAGACGATGATGCACCAGATCTCCTCGTCCCCCCTGTCCCAGCACCCGACCTGACAACCTGAAGTGACGGTTAAAGGAGTCGCACGAGTGGCGCCGAGCTTTAAAAAGGCAAAAGGAGAAAAAAAAGACGACACGAGATCTCTTAATGTTTGCGAACATTACAAGCCGATTTCCTGCCAGCACACGACTACAGTACAGTAAATGCAGCGTGCACTAGTTTCGATTAGTTGTCATGAAAACAAAAGAGCTCGACGCCGGGAGGCAAGATGTGATTGTAACGAGGTTAAACCTGTAAGTTAGAAATAGAAATGTGGAAACACTGAGGTGTTTTCCTGGGTCTCCTCCTAATTGTGAATCACAGTGGGGTTATTGTAGGAACTGTGAACGCGACAGAACACAGTCAGAGGAATTAATTACACACTAATAAGCTGCGACAGATGTTTAGGCTTTACTGCTGGATCTGTGTGACCTGGCAGTCATACTCAGCGCCGCCGCCGCCGCCGCTGCCGCCATCCTCACACTCTCTGATTCTTATCATTCCTGCCAAACAAGTTTATGTGCAGAAATTTTTTTTTTTTGCCAAACGCATCGACACGCCGCTGTGGATACGTACATGAGTAATTCTCTTTTATTTTCTTGTGCCAGTTTCCCCCGACCACAAACTGATAAAGGGGTTGTAAGGAAGGGCTCAGAGTAAAACCGAGAAGTTTTGCTTCAAGCCGTTGAGGCTTTCGTCTTTCTCCGAGGACTTTTTACAAGAAGTGACACATGGCAGCCTGAGACAGGAAAAGGGCTGTGTGTGTCACTGCTGTCAGAGGCACTGACCAGATAAGCCACAGCACCTTGAACTGCCACAGATCTGCAGAGATAAAAGGGGAAGGTGCAGCGCTGTAACCTGTTTTTCCCATGCAGAGGTGCCATGCTTGACCTCGAAAAAAAAAAAAAAAGCCCACAACCAGACAACAATGGCAAGATGATAAACAACCGGGCGAAGACAAGAAAAAAAACTAGGATGATATGAGGCTAATTATCTGCTCAAGTTCCTGATTTGATATAAACTTCTGCAGCAGAATTTTATCGCGATTTTCTCCACATTAACAATAATAATCTTCGTGACAGATTACACCTGCGACACACACACACACAAAAACCTAAAGTCTTATCTTACGCGAGTGTGTTTTGGGCCCCGATATCCGCACACAAACGATCATGAATATCAGAGTGCGAGCCGCTGGCCACGCCGGCTGCCGTGTGAAATGTCAGCTATTTTGTAAAAAGAGCAGAGAGTGAAACCTGTAAACCACAGAACAGCAGTGCCCACGCAGGGCTGAAAAGATGGCAATTCATCTTCTCATAACTGCTCTCTATCGCTCTCTCTCACACACACACACACACACAAACACACACACACTCACACACACACACACACACACACAGATCAGGTTGTACCTGAAATTACTTTATCAGCACTGTGACAAAAGCCACAAGGCAGCACTACTACAACATTTCTGTATCATCACATCTATCTGAGTGGCTCGCAGCAAGTCAGCCAGAAAGAAAGCAATAAATTCATTAACTGTTTGTGTCACACACACACTCACACACACACACACACACACACACACACACACACCTTCTTTTTGCTTTACACGTCATTCAGTCGAAGTGTGTGTGTGTGTGTGAGTGTGTCTTTTTTTCTTCTTCAGAGTATTAAAAGTGTTGGAGCAAGTTGACGCGTTAATTAAATATTAAGTATACGGAGAGAATAAATGAAGTGGCTCTAATGGCCCCTAATAAAAAGTAGTAAAAGTAGACGGGCAGGTGAGCAAGTGGACACACACACACACACACACACACACACACACACACGCCATCATAAAGAGTTGTGTTTTTAAAATAATGAAACTAAAGGCCTGATTTAAATCTAAAGTTCTGGTTTTTAAAAACGCCCCTGTGAGGTTGATGGTTTGAGGGACTGATGTGAACTTTGTGCAGCAGCAGCAGCAGCAGCAGCAGCAGCAGCAGATCCTGTGTCAGCAGGTCAGCAGCAGCAGCAGCAGCAGCAGCAGCATCACTTCACTTCTCCTCTGCTGCGCGCTGAAGAAGTTGTTAAACGAATTAAGTGGAGATGGATGAGCTTCACCCCGCCGACATCACGAGTGCTTTTTTTGTTAGTTCGTGCACAGGCGACACACTGGGCCTGTTTCTGCACATTTAAAAACCAAAAAATAAATAAATCAAACTTCTTCTTGCACGTTCGTATGGACACATTTCCGCACGACACGCCTCAGCTCTGCGTTCTTATTTTATTTATGATGCATTAATTCCAGGCACTTGTGGTCTGTGTGGGTTTTAAGTGATTTAGAGGGAATTGCTTTTAATTCATTTTAATCGCTCATCTCTCCTTTAAAATAATAAAAAAAAAGAAAAATCCAAGACAGACAGACGCACCTTATTTTCTTTTTTATGAGTCATGCAATCAAATAAAAGCGACGTGGTGGAGTTTATAAAAGCATAAATATAAAAACAACATGCATGTGAGAGAGAGAGAGAGATAGAGAGGAGGATAAAGTGTTCTGTGGAGGGTTCGTACCTTTAAAGTCAGCAGTCGCCCGACCTCTTGTTTTCCATCAAAAGTTGAACAACCTTCTTGTCACCGCTCCACGACGAGAGATCCAAAAATAGGCAACTGCTCTGTGGGAGGACAAAAAAAAAAATACAAACTGCTTTTCTTTTTTTTTTTTTTCAACGACAAAAAAAAAAAAAGAAGAAGACGAAAAAAGTCAAAAGTCCTATGGTGGAGGAGAAGGGAGGGAGGGAGGGAGTCTACGCTGAAACCGCACCGGCGGCGGCGGCGGCGGCGGCGGAGAGGCTGAAGTTGGTGGGAGCGCACACGGCGGATGGGAGCGCAGAAATGTGAGCAACCGTGCGCTGCGGGCTGCGGGGGTGAAGTAGAGGAGAGGAGAGTAGCGGCATGTGAGGAGGGCTTCGCTTTGAGAGGGTGGCAGGTAAACGAACCGCCCCTCCCCGTTTTCTGATGCTCAAATCGATGATTTGCCAGCTGTGGCGCAGCTTGTCTCATTGCCCCACTTTGGTTTTTACAGCCGCTCCTCTCCGACGCGCTGCTCTCCGGGGACACGGGGAGAGAGAGAGAGAGCGAGAGAGGAAGAGAGAGAGCGAGAGAGAGAGAGAGAGGGGGGGGGGGGGGAGTCAGTGTGCCAGGAGAGCTCTCACACTCATTCATTTTCATATTTACACGCCACATGTTTGCATGTCAGGAAGAAGAAGAAGAAGAAAAAGTCTGGTAAAAGAGTGGATTTGCGCGCAGCGGCGTGCGTCTTTTTTTTTTTTTTTTTTGCGGAGCCTTGTTTTAACAGCGGAGGGCAACCTGCCAGCCCCGCACCCCGCACCCCGCACCCCGCTCCCCGCACACCTGAGCGGAATATGAAACCGCACAGCCCCGCTGCACATCAGGTGCTCTCACAGACACACACAGGCTGAGAGCTCAGGCTGATGTGTTGGGGGGGGAAAAATGCACAACAAATAAAATATAAATAAAGAAATAACAAATAATCAAAAGTTTTTTTTTTCCAGGGATGATTAAGTTTGAGCCACGCGTGTTGTTCTCTCCATTAATGTGACGAGGCTTTTAGCGGGAAATGATTATTATTCTGACTCTTCAGTGAACATTTTTAATGCGTCATTATTGAACCGGACTTTTATTTTTTATCAAACACACACACACACACACACACACACATCACATTTAAATATCCTACCGGCGGGCCCATCCAATAAATAAATAAATCAAAAGAAATAAAATACAAATCTGCGCTTAAGGAATGCAAATCTGCCCCATAATTCACGTGGAGAGCAGGATGATGGTTTTATTTTATTTTTTTTGTCTGGTTGGACATGTTGGAGAAACAGAGCCTGGAGCAGAACCAGCCGAGGCTCAGAGGACTCTGAGATAACGGAAGATTTTTTTTTATTTTTTTAGTAATTTTCGCCCTCACACTGTCTAAACGTATTTGTGCTATTTTAATTGATTTCCAGCTGTAACTGTGTGCACTGCTGAGTGAAGCCTGCAGAATGTATAAGTCGCCCTTTATTTTTATTTTTTTTAAATGAGAAAGAAAAATCCAGTCTGAAATTAGATGAGAAATAAATGAGGAGTTTGAGAGAGTAAATTAAATGAAATAGTCTTGATGAAGAACACATTACAGGGGATGGATGAAGAGGGGGGAGACACCTGTCATTATTACCTCTGTGTGTTTGTGCATTTACGTCTCCAACAATAGAGTTTTACACAAAAAGGAAAATGTGAAATAGTTGAACGGTGAGTGAAGATTCCTCCTTCGCTCTTTGTTTGATTTTATCATGTCTGTGTCCATCGTGTGTGTGTGTGTGTGAGTGTGTGAGTGTGTGTGTGTGTGTGTGAGCAGCTCCTGCACATGTGGTTGCATGAGCGTGTGTGTCACATTTTGTGGTTTGAATGCACATTTTTTATTTGTGCCGTGTGTGTTTTTGCATCCGTGTGCACGCATTTATACTCATTTGTTTGTTGTGTACGCCTCTCTTTGTGTGTGTGTGTGTGTGTGTGTGTGTGTGTGTGTGTGTGAAATGATTGACAGTTTGCATCTGCACACAGGCTAACTGCTCTGCACTAGCAGGTGTGCAAGAGCCCACAGGTAATGCAGCTGTTTGCTTACAATACTGCGTTTCTCTAACCGGGGTTTTAGCATAAATAACACACTGATCCATTTACATTTACACTTAATTTACACGTCCCATTGAAAATAGAATTAAAAAAAAAACACAAGGGGAGCTAAAAGGAGTCGACACGAGGCAACAGAAGGTGAGAGTCGAGAGGAGGCGTAAAAGAAAATATATTAAAAATTGGTGGAGACGGTTTGTGATTGTCCAGGTCGAGGTTATCTGTCAGAGAGGAGAGAGGCAGCAGGACCGGAGCTCTTATTGTAAGCCGATACGCGCAAATACTTCTCAGAAAAGTTCATTTGTTGTGGTTTCAGGACTCCACAAAAGTTTCATTATGATGCATCTGAGATCTGCATTTTTAAAAAAAAAAAAAAAGAAAAAGAGAAAAGGACGAGAGAGACAAGAAAGAAGAAGAAGACAAAATAAAAAAAATCTCACACACTCAACAAACACACAATCTCTGCATATGATTCACACCAGCTTCTTCTCCTGGGAGGCTGAATGGGAATCGAAAAGTTCCAGTAAAGAGATTCAAATTTGCCTTCTGCATAATTATAAATTCATACTAAGTTAGGGATGTTTTCATCATTACAGACAACAGCTGGTGATTTTTCAATGCAAGCCTGCGTTTTATCCAACAATTCCTGTTTTGCTGCTCCTTTTTTTCCGAAAGAGCTCCACATGTGCTGCAGTTGTCGCTTTGACCACAAGGGGGACCGCTGAGTCTCATCGAGAGGAGAACCAGAGGGCAGAGCGAGAGGGGGGAGATGAGAGGAGGGCAGCTGGTGATGACCTCCCCTCCGTCACACGCGCTGTGAACTTCAGGTTTTTAACATCCGGCCGGTTGTGCCAATATTTATGATTCAAGAAGCATCAAGCCCTGACCTCATCGTTCAGAACGCAGAGGAGATTATTGACGCGGCGGCGGCGGCGTGTGAGAGCTTGTGGACGAGCTCCAAAACGTTAATGCAAATTGATAATGCAGCATCTCTCTCTCTCTTTCTCGCTGAAGTATAAAGAGGGCACATTTAAACCAAGAGAACCGAATGTGTGTGAAGTGTAAACAAATCAAAGCAGACCTTGAGCTGAGACGTTTCAATCGTCTGCACTTTTTTTTCTTCTTCTTTCCTCTGAAAACAATAAACAGCACTTGGAAAATTACAAGGGTTATACACCCCAGAATTAATCTTTCCAACCCATAACTAAACAGAGAGACACTGTTGCCTCTCCATCAAGTGGGTATATTTTAATTACAGGCTATTGACTACTGAAAGTAATTTGTCTCAGAAAGATGCCCAAGAGCTAAAAGACAGACGTCTCGTCTAAATCTGGAATGCTCCGCCACTTATTTCTTGCTCTGGTTTTTGTGGTTAGCCTTTGCAACTTTCTTCTGTGGCTCCTTTTTTTATATATAATTGCTCACCTTTTAAAGATTAACAAGGATTCCTGAGAAGACTCGCACTTGTCTCCTGGCTTTATCCCGGGTAAGCGCTGGATTTTCAGATTTCTGTCCCTCTGATCGCCCTTCACCGCAAATTGAAACTCTCTCTCTGCCTTTTTCCTCCCTCCTTCCTTCCTTTCTGTTCAGCTCCCCCCTTTGAATGTCTCCGAAACAGAAGAACTCCGCGAGCCTCACCTCTCCGATGAAACACTATTAATCCTCATTTGCGTGCTGCCAAGGAGGACAGTGGAGATGAGAGCCAATCAGAACAATAAAAGCTGACCCACAGCGGCGCCTCCAAAGCGCGCACGCCTCCAGATGTTAATGGGATGTCAGTCAGCTGGGCGAAAGAAAACAGCCCAGAAGTGTAATTACTGTCTGGTGTGAACTCTCCCATCAGCTGTGGCAGCTTAATGTCACTTAGTACATTAGTGCCTGCGGAGAGCGTCGGCTCAACACGGGTGGCAGCTGCCCAGATGTTAGAGGACCCAGCGAGGGGAAAGTTGCTGGTGTCACTTTTCAGGTGTTTCTGAAACTTAGAGATCACCTGTCAGTCAAAGCGCGAGGGCCGCGCTGCGATGCCTTTTCCCCCGTTAATGAATCCGACCTCCTGGCACCTGGATTAGCTGCAGATTCTTAACTCCTGACCACAAACACGTCCTTTCATCAGGTGGATCAGCGCGGATCATTTTTAAAGCCGAGAGTTTGCTGAAACCCGCCTGTGAATTTGTCTCACATGGTGTAAAGTAAGATTTTATTGATCCCCCCAGGAGGGAAAGTAGGAAAAGTCGTGAGAGAATTTTAATTTCGATGATACGTATCAACTGTTGCCTTGGTGTGCCGCAGCGGTAACCCTCAAATTTAATTTTAATTGATATTTCTTGGTTGGTTAGTTCTTGGCCAGCAATTTATTTCCCTTAATGTAATGATTGCTCTTAACAGTAGTGATTTACGCAGGATCCTCGCCCATCGAGTTCTCTAAATTAAACGACAAAATACATTATTACTACTCGGTTAAGGTTGGGGAACGATGACAGTCATGATTTAAAGTAACTAGTGTTGACTGTCATTCACGTTAAAGTCCGATATGTTGTTTGTCGGCCGTTTCTAGCTATCTTACGGCTAACGTACGTAAAATGCTCATCTTTAATGTTTTGTGCAAATAAACATAAACGATCTCGCAGTTACAACATCCTTTGTGATCTGACTTCCTCCTTTGCTTCTGTCAGAATTACAACCTCTGGAGGGCTTTTGTTACTTCTACTTATATGATGTGCCGTTTTAGGGCACTTGCTGAAACTTACAAGCGGTCACTCAATCAAAGCAATAACAAAAGACGTAGTTTGATTAAATCATCAAGTCGTTTCCTGATGAAAATCCATCCGACGTGATTCCGGCAGTAATGTTCACGGACGAGGCAGCGTATTAAAGTTTTATTCACGCAACATGTGGTGATATTCGCAGACTCTCTTTGACGTATCATCTTGACGTTTCCCTGGAAGTCATAGAGACAGACGACCAAATTAAACTTCAATAAAAGCGTGTATTTCTCCTGGATTCGAACATTGAGATATAATGTCAAGTACGCAACCTAACTAAATATACAACAGAGGTCTTGTTGTTTTTCTCGACATTAGTCATTAACATCACCCTGATATACCGCTATCTGTGTATTGTGAATTGATTAGCTACATCTGTAAAGATTTATCAAGGCCTTCAGCCGCCCTGCGAGCTCCCTGGTGATGTTCGTCAGTTCTATTAATAATGACGCTGTAGGATAAGTGAGAGTGGATTGAATGGATGAGAGAAGCGTACACGTGCTGCCGATGGTCACGCGTCCAGTGAGAATTCACAGTTCAACATCAGATTGCATGTTCAGAGGAGCAGCCAGCCAACAGGTGTGAAGAGTGACGTTAAGTTTCATGAGTGGCAACATGTTGGATCACAAAGCGGACGTTTATCTTTATGTTAACATGACAGATTATTTACTTTAAGGGACTTTAAGGGAGGTGCTACATTCACAAAAAGGAGCGAAGCTGCTGTCAAACGTTCCACTTGCATCCATCCATCCCGCCACGTGTAACCGTCAGCGTTTAACCTCCAGCTCGTTTGGTGTCGGGCCTCAGCAAAACACGCTTGGGTGTCGGTGCCGCGTCAGCCCGGTACAGAGCCGTGGGAGCCGCAGCGATACCGGGCCTCTGTGTTTGACATGCATCTCAACGCTGCGCTGCCGTCACAGCGAGACACCCTATCTCCTGGAGAGTCTATTAGCTGTGCTTAATTAAACAAATGTGATTAGACTGATCCAAACTCACACAACTGAATCCCCGGTAAGGAGTCAGCCATGAGAGGCGGCTGCAGAGAGAAAGTCGAGTCACGCATGGCTCGGCTTTATTAATAGCGCCTATTACACACTAGCACACACACACACACACACACCTCGACGAGCCGCCGAGAGTAAACGTGTGAATAATGTGTGCGTGCGGCGTCGCTTCGAGTCCACTCCTGAAGTTTGTCAATCAACAGTTTAGTGCTGACTGTCAAGAGAAAATGAAGCTCGGCAGTGTCGGGATAAAGGTGAACACTAATAACAGATTCATTACTGGTTATTTAGTGCGAGATATGTGGGCGGGATTTAGCCACGGCTGTCAGTTGTAACCAGGTGGAAAGCAACAGGGAAATTCTCACTAACTCGTAAAAGATGAATCACTGACAGAGACAGAGAGAGATGAGAGAGAAACTGAAGAAACGCCGTGTGCTAATATTTTTTTCGGGGGATTTTAACCGTGAGTCATTTCAATTCAACGTCAAGTGTGAACGCTCTCTGTCAGAAAAATATAACTTGCTACTCAGAAGTGCTTTCGTGGAGGAAACAGGCTGCAGGAAGATGCAGAATCTCAGAAACTCAGTTAAAGTTTGAACTTCCTCTGCCCTCTGCGTCTCCGCAATTTGATTGTGCGCTCGTTACTCAATCACAGACAACCTTGACAAATCCAGGGCAGTGCTATTTAAAAACAATGGTCCGTCTATGTCTGAGTGAACCGAGCGGTACTGATGAGCCTACTGCAGGTAATATGGCTCTGATAAGTCATTGGGTCAAAGCCAATTCAAACTAATGAGGCCTTCAATAGTTTCTTAAAAAGTTCATGCAACAGTTCACCGAGTTCTGTTCGTTTAAATGATCCATTCAAACTTTCTTCTTCAGAGAAAAGCTGAGTGCTGCTATTTTCCCCCATTATTATAAAAGGGTTACTCCTGTTTTATTTCTTTCCTGCATTTTATTTTATTTTTTTTCATTTAATTGTTTGGTTTCATGTCTTGTTCACCCAAAAGACCTTTATGTAGATCAGAAAGCCACACTTCTGCATTAAAATATCTTAAACCACTTCACATTTGTAATGTATTTTGTTAAGTTGTGTTCTCACATCATCTGAAATGTTTCCAACAATATCCAAAAGCCAGAGAAATACGTACTTTTTACGTTTGTTTAAAGGTAAGTTTGGGAGGGAAGGTCGAGAGGAAGGAAGTCATCAAACGTGCCTTAACGTATTGTGACTAAAAGTTTAAGACATTGCCTCGTCTGTAAACATTTTTATCTGAGTGACGGTGATAGATTATCATCCGCAGTCGTGGTTGTTATCAATGACATCTCTGTCGTCCACACACGAATATAACGAGTGACACTTTTAAGTTACTCTGCTGCTTGTAGTCAAATTAAGAGGACATGTTGGTTTCTTCTGTATGTATTTACACCACTTTGTACCATATCATGGTATCCCATATAATTATATAGGGCAGGTAGGCATGATGTAGCCATGGCAACATCTGTAGGCACCAGGGCATACCTGTGTCAAAGCAACAGTGTTTGTGTGTGTGTGTGTGTGTGTGTGTGTGTGTGTGGTTGAAAGTTTAAGCTTCACTGCAGATGTCAAAACACAGAAGAGCAGCATTAACACTCTGATTCGATTAACTTGAGTCCAAGTAAGAGGCACTTTACAGGGGCGGCCGTGTTAAACTGCTGTGTGAGGAATATTAAGCACACAGATGTTGTTGTTTCGGGTATTTACATATGTTTGCAGGGTAGGTTTAAGTTAGACCAACTCATTTCTTCTAATGACTGTTAACGCCATAATCACGGACACACATTCTGTCACTCAGCTTCAGTCATGACACATGATGGAACTGCAGAATTTACTCAGTTATCATTTTATAAGAAACTACTCTGAGTAATCCCGCAATCAACCCTTGATTTTATGGAGCAGCGTTTACTCTATATTAGAGGCTCTAAATTTGGTAGATATTTGCTATACGTAGATATTCTGCTTGAGTGCAACGTAACTGTCAAAAAAATACAGATCCAAAGTCTCTGTTAGAATTTGTCAGATGTAATGTAACGTTGCTTGCTAACCACAAATAAAACTCGGCAAGTCATTAAAATATTCTGTCTTGAAGCAAACGTGCACGCTCAGGCATTTGTCTTTGCCAGGCAACAGTCAAAATGTTCTCAAACGTTGCACACGTTGCTAACGGAACGTGAACCGCACAAGACTCCCTTTCCTGTTTTTAGTAAGCACGTACCACATCGATTTTTCTGTCAATCGCGGGGTTACAGCGGGTCAACCACGCCCAGCAGGCTGAAAAAGATGCATAGACTTTCTAAGGGGCAGTGGGGAAGAATTTATTAAAGAATATAAACAGTTGTCTTCTGAGAAATAAAAGAGAAATTAAAATTATGTGACAAAAAAGTGCAGTTGTAATTTTTACATCAAGTATCTTCTGCCGTACCACCAGACTTGACAGCAGCTTCACTCCTCAGGCCATGAACTCAACATTTCATCGTCTAAAACAGACGTAGCAGGACTCAGTTACAACAATAACATTATTTTTTTTTTTTAACCCTTGTTTAAAAACATTGCAATAAATGTACCTTGTACTTATTATTTGTTATCTTCATTCCTTATGCAGGAAACACAGTCCTTCAATCTCAAACTTTTCAGGACGGGATGCTCAAAACACTGCTGCGATTTAAAAATCCTCCCTATTTTTTAAAAATGGAACCACAATTACACCTGGCTGTACCGTGCTAATGGGACCGGCTAAAACTCTGTCAAAAGAGGCTCAGCTCGCTTAGGGTCTGAAAGTAGCAAGTCTACAACTTTGCTAAAAGTCAAAACATAAAGCAAGTGCAACAACACAAGAGATATAAGTTAGCAAGCCCAGCTCAGATGACTTACTGTTCAAGTTCTGCTCAAAGTCTTTCGATTAGCTGTCACCAAAGACAAAAAGCCAAAAAAATTGTTAGCAGTGTCGACATCAACACTCCCCGGTGGTGCTAACTTGCAGCTACGGTAGCATTTACAGGTCGCTTTCTTAAATCACACAAAGGCAGAGCAGCTGGAGGACATCAGAGAGGGAAGCCAGGACATTCTCTCCTATAAAAATGATCCAGTTCACTAAAATCAGTGATAGCGAGTGCTGTTTGTGATTCTGCCCGCTCACTGAAGTCACATCGTGCAGAAACAAGCAATCGGGACGCTGAGACATAGACACCATTCACCTTCATGCAAATCACTGTACATTCAAAATCATTTTATAGGTAGAAAGTAAAATAATGTTGCATTAAATATATTCCCTCACACCTCCTGGATTTGAATAAACTTTGTTGAAACTTCTCCTCCAGTTGTTTTTTTTTTTTAATCAAAATGAAACACAGAGGCTGCTTGTGTCGATCTTTTTAACAGGGCTAAATCTGTCCTGAACCATTTATCCAGGCCCGCAATGCCATTTAGTACTGGAGCATCCATCACATTACCATTAAGAATCGGAATGCCTTTAAGCCTCTTATGCACATTTCCCTTTTAGCCACCATGGCTTTTTTGATGCCTCTGAATCCACGGGAATCTCTAATTCTGCATACACTTGTTAGCGAAAGCTTGGCTAACCTAATTGTGTTCTCGGCGTTCGTCGCCACACAAGTTAACACACAGCAGGTCGGTGGAGTTTAGAGTTTACGGTACTCCATTGTTTGGTGACTGAGTTATAACGACATCTGTACATGAATGCAGAGTACAGTTCTTAACGCACTCCGTTGCAGCTGTTTTAATTCTGTTACCGAAGCGGCGAACAAAGCGAGCTGTTAACATTGACTTCAACTGAATGTGACTGGATCAGCTGGAACAAATGCTAAAAATGTAACCGCTGGACGAGTTACAGGAATAAAAAACAACACCGGGATTCAATGCTTCATAGTGTTAGCGACTCCGAGTCAGAGACGAGCATTGAGTTCAAGGCTAAGTTCACCCAATGCATGCAAGTTTTCTGTCTCTGCAACCCCAAAATAATGGAGGTCAATGGAAATTTCTACATTTTCTTTTTTTTAAAATCTCTTTTCAGTTTTCTTGTTACTCTGCAAACCTCACAGACCTCACTAGAGAGTCCATTTACCTCCATTATATTGAAATGGAGGCAGAAATCTTCGAGACATAAAGCTTGAGATCTGAGCAACTAAAACTTGAACTGCATCAATTAATCGCCAGTTATTTTGATAATCGATTAATTGGTTTAAAGGTCGGATTTGTAAGAAAGCCTCAGTCCCAACTTTTCAAATAATAACACCCGACCTAAGATCTCAAAGCACTGTTTGAAATAAAACACCAAAATCATCTTTTTTACAAATTAGTCCTTTAATTGTTTTTTTCAGGGGAATAAAAAGTCAAAATCATGACTTAGGCAAATTAAATGTGAGTAATTTCTGCAATTCTTTATACTGCTCACAAAACAAGACATTTGCAGATGTCATCTCGAGCTGTGAGGAACATTTTCAGACATTTCATAGACAAATTGCTAAATCAAGAATGTAATCGACAGTGAAAATTTTAATCAGAGACTTGAAAAAACTCTCCCAGAGCCACAGATGACACCCTGCAGGGTCACAGGGTGAGCTGTGCGTGAAGCCGTACCGAGTAAAATGATCTTCATGTGTAAAATCTGTTGTTTTTTTTACAACTTGGTGAACTGACCCTTTAACATATCAATTAGGGAATTCAGCTGGTTTGAAGAAAGTCAACAAAAAGAGTCTCAGACAAGTCGGGTGATTTCTTTTCCTGCGCATGGAAGCGCTGCTGCATTTTTAAGAGTGCAGGGAGGTGTCACCGGATCATCCGTCAATCCGGAGACATCTCCATACGCTGCGATGCATCACTTCACTTCTAACAATCACTCATACAGTAAACCTCTAATCCAGCTCGCACTCTCGAGTTGCCTTTGACAGCAGCTTAGCCACCCTGCCATCCAGCGTAACGCAGCGGGTGTGGAGAAGCCCTCAGGGGTGAGATATCCTCCGCCCGCCCCCCTCCACCTCCTCCACGATTGCCCCTGGTGACAGTGACAGAAGTCTGTAATTGCCACCTCGTCAGACGGCTTCATTAAGACGAGCATTGTCTTCGCAGCTGAACGGCGGTGGATGGGGAAAGAGAGGAGCGCGAGCCGAGGAGAGGAGAGAGCCCACAATGCAATTACTGCATCGCCGTGACAGGTGGGGCCTCCAATCCTCTGCGTCGATGGGGCCCTGATGCATGTTGGGGAGCCGCGGCGGGCTCGCATCATTTTTCACCCCCTCCCCCTGTCATTAGTTGGTAATGATTGGATTATTTTGCAGATGAATCGCAGTATATGTCTTGCTCACAAACATTTCCTGACCATATTAATCAAAACCATCAAGGCAGAGCAGTCAGAGCGAATTAAAAAAACAATACGTCTAGATTAAAAATTACCGTAATCCTTCATCACAGTGCCTTTAACCCTCTGAGCAGGGGGTGTGCTCTGGCGTGTGGCATCTTTTATAAATGTATTCGACATCACGACAGTCTTAATAAATCGTTAAAACCGAGATTATTGATCATGTTTAAGGTTAATAACACTTCGAAACATATTGCAGCAATAAAGCCTCAAATGTTGTCTTCGTATCTTTGTGCAGATTTTCCACGATGAGTCATTTCATTCTCTCACTCTGCAAGAAGTCGAGCGCCATTCGTAGCGGAGGTAGACTCACGTTACCACCTGCAAGACGAGACTCACGTGACCAACAGGAGCAGTCCAGCTGTGAGGAGGCTAATCTGTTAGCATGTTCATAAACCACTAATGACTGTGTGAGATCTCATAATGCAAAGTACAATTACTAAAGTACCTTGTACTTGTACTTTACTTGAGTATTTTTATTTTCTGCACTTTGTACTTTTGGTCCAAAGTGCCAGCTTCAACACTGAAGTACATGAAGTCTTGAATGCACTCAGTATCAATTAAAATTCAACCCCCTCACAGATACCAGACACCTAAATCAGATTACCATATAGATTTCTGTTATATTCCTTCAGAAATTAACAAAAACATTTTAAAACGTCTCACAATGTTAGAGAAAGTGCCAAACAAAATGTCCGAGTTCTGTCTCTTCATCCGGATCTGCACCAAGAGATAATGTCCGGGCCGAGTCCCGTCCTCCGTCCACGTCTTGTGTAAATCTGTTTAGTGTTTTTTGTGTCATCCTGCTGACAAACCAACCAACAAACTGACGAGAGTGTAAACACAACATCCTCGGTGGAGGTCATTGTAATGCAGTAAAATAACATACATACTTTTAAACTGTGGTACTACTTTTACTTAAATACAACATCTGACTACTTTGTTCACCTCTGGTTAATGTTGAAATTTAAATTTTGTTGTCTTTTTATCCGATTAAATTATCAGACAGAAGCAATTGGAAGACTTTTGTCACGTACCAACAGAACTGTAAGACTAAAACTCTGAGGTGACACCTGTCTTGCAGGTTGTAGCAGCTTCCTAAAAGTCTTCCCTTTGCAGTAAAACACAAGTCAAGGTTTGTGGAGACAGGGTGCGGCATTTACGACTTTCATGGCAACAGTAATATTTGCTTTCCAAAAGCACAAACGTCACAAAATGCTCCACGGAAAAGTGAAGGAAACCAAATTGTGCCTGGTGACAAACTTTCTCCTTATTGCTGTGTTTGGAGTTTCACTACCTGCCCTAAATCCACTCATCTTTACGTGGAGAATATTAAGTGTTGCATGAAAAGCTTACTGGCAAAGCAGGAGGATATGGCATCTTGTGTTTTGTTTAAAAATACAGATCAGTAATGCAGTTTAGTGTGACAAACAAATGAACGACAAGTTAAATTATATTGTAGGATGTGTAAGTTTGAATCTCACCCTGTCATTACCTGCATGATTATGTTGGTGATAGACGTAGAAGCCCCCATCCCTTTTATTAAATTAAAAAGAGGGAAATAAGGGGAATGGAATGGAGCCACTGTATCCAGTAGAGCTGTAACGTTCACCGTCACTAAGAAATCAGGCAGCTGATGTGAATATGAAGGTATTTTCTGAACATTAACCGTCCTCCTGCAGTCACCTCTGACAGCTGGGTAGTTTGTGCAGCTTTAGAGCAGAAACACCTGATTCATTTCCTCTAATCCATGTGAAGCAGATAAAACAGATGTAATATTATTTCAAAGAGTAAATAATAATGCGGATAAAAGATACTGAGACATATATAAACAATGTTCAATACACCGCTTGTTGACCTGGATGACTCTTGAGTTTTAGGGAAGAGATGTTGCTATCGAAGTTTTGTAAATGTAACTTTTTGGTGCTTAAATCCCCCCCAAATTTAGTTATATTCACATTTATTGTACCGGAGTGGAGGCTCAAAGCTCAGAGACAGATATCTCAAAATGTGGGCCAGTAAAACCAAAACTATTTGCACGACTGCATTCCACCAGATATGAAACCGTTTTATTGTCGTTTAGGTGAATGACCCTTTAGTGTCTTTTTTATATTGAGTAATTTTCTTTTCCAAATCCGAACGTTTTAGCCCTAAATTCACCCTCGTTCTGATGAAGGATACCGTCCTTCCCTTCCTTCTGCTGTGTGCCGGGCTAATGTGTGAAAGCAGCAGCCCGACTCGCTCCCGTTCAGTCCACCCCCAGCGAAACACATTCCTTTCATCCATCGAAATTCCACATGATTGAAATTGCCCTCGGTGGAAACATATCATAGCCATCCACGGCTCTTGGACGGCTCCCATTGGGCGGTTCGGCCCATGCCAAGCGTCTGGGTTGGCCGAGAGCCTCCAGGGAGGCCGGGGCTTATGTCTCCATGGGCCAGTAAGCCTAGAGGCCCCGTAGCCCAGGGAAATGTAGCAAATCAGGGGAGCACCTTGGCAGTGCTGCCCCCCTCCCCCCTCCCCTTAGCCTTAGGACTGTTATAGCTAAAAGAAGGCTAATGATGGCCAACTGTGCAGCGAGTGGGTCTGGGGTGTTGGGGAAGCGTGTCTGTAGGTTCATCTGGATTGGCGTCGATAAGGATGTGCGCTCTTCGTCCTCTGCCTATCACTGCCATGCACAAGGGTGGGAGCCGAGTGTGACGCGTTTATGTTTCTGTGTGTGTGTGTGTGTGTGTGTGTGTGTGTGTGTGCGCAGCAGTGGCACAATGATGAGGGACTGGCAGACCATCTCCAGAATGCCAGCAGTGACTGATGCCACACCAGACATTCCTTTCAGAGGAAGCGACGGCGTGGTCAGCACCATGCCAACTTCCACAGGCCCTCAGGACACCAACCCTCCTCCTCCTCCCGCCTTTAAGCGGAGACCACGGCAGCGATGGCACCAGCTTCCAACGGATGTGGGGAACCGTGCAGCCGGGAAAACAAACAAAGTGGAAAGATGTGTTTTGGTCCCAACTTTTCAGATTTTTTTTTTCTCTCTATTATTGCAGTTGTGCCGCACTTTTGTTTTTCATTTGACTTTGATGGAGCGCATTAGAATTACATGCAGACTTCAGACTTCTAGGAAATTTGAGGGGCTTGAAGGAAACTTCCATTATTACGTAGAGTTTCATCTATCAGAAATGATTTGAGTAAGGAAAAACCTTTAAGAAGGGGGGAGTAGATGGACGAAACCTCAGGTGGAGCTACAAAAATGGGACCTGTCTCCCAGGACGGACAGATGTTGCAATAACAGAACAAAACAGCTGGATCACAGTTTACAAAGTGTGTCTGATACATATAAATTATATAAAATATGTCCTTAGATTCCCCGACACAACTCGTCCACTTCTAGTTGAATTAAAAGACGGATTCTCACCGCAATTAATTGGTGACCAAGCTTCCAAAATGAGGGAGAGCTCCGTCTTTTAGGAAATGTCATTATCTCATTCCACAGATGTGTCCTGGATGCAACCTAAAAAACATGTTCACACCCTTTATTTGTGTATTTGTGTGTATATATTTAGGATACAGATAAAGCCAGGACACGCAGGAAAAGAGGGAGACTGTGAATCATGTCAATCACCCACACTCATTCAACTGTATCCAGGATTGTGTGTTACGCCAAGTTTCCACAAACGTATCTGACTGGTGTCCTTAGATCCATAAATATACGGACGATGCCCCTCGTGTCCAACACAAGGAAATGAATCTCTTTACGAAAGGCTAGTTCTGTCCGTTTCACACCACCCGGTCCTGTGGGACATGTGGTTAGAGCACTATAGGGAAAACGACAGGACCGATAATGTTACTCAGTTAGCGACCACTGTTGCCAACTTCTCGGTGAGTAAAGTTCTTGTTCCTTGTTGAGAAGAGCAAGAACAATACACAGTTTGACGTCAGAGTCGCCAAAATTCTGCTATAACACCAGAAAAAGTCGCTAAATTTGTCGCTAGTCGCTGTTTTGAAAAAGAGTTGCTAATGGGGTCTGAAAACTTGCTAAATATAGCGACAAAGTTAAGTTAGCAACTTGTTTGCTAAGCTAGCACACTGTAGTAGAAACTGTTGACTGAAATATTACAGATGTGAGGAGTTTAGCAGGCGCATTGGATATCAACGAGATTCCCGTAAGAATGAATGGACCTCCAGTCGTCTCGTCCTTGTACAAATACGTATGTGGAAACAAGGTGTTAGTTATTTGCAAGCTGTTTGGAGTGAGACTTCCCTGTGAATCCGAAACCCAACATGCAAAAAAAAAAATAATCACACGTCAAAGAAGATCTGAGGATAATTTAACTCAATCCGAAGTGTAGTCGACCTCAGCAGACCCTCACAGAGAGACTGTTAAATGTTAATTATCTATTTAATAACAATGTCTAACAAACAAATGTTAAGTGGATCCAAATGCCAAAAATTAATTTGCTTACAGTAAACGCCTCAAGACTGATTTATAGGAATGACAGAAAGTCCTCCAGCGCCAACGGTTCTACAAATCTGTGGTCACCTGGAAGATAACCGGGCAAAAAAATCTGTGAATCAAACTCTGAAAAATAAAAATAGTTAATATTCAGACGTACTGACACACAGATCTGTGACCCAGGACAGTAAAACCCGACTCGATTAGACCGAGTTTAACTTGCACCCACATCAGGTTTCAGTTCCTCTGAACCAAGCGAACCCGTGCTGCGACTGACACAGAGCGCATCTTTGTTTTCACCTGTGTTGGATTCAGAAGTCACGACGAGACCGTGTTGGACAGATGCTGTTCCAGTCTGGAGACCAGTTACTGTTCAGGTGTGTTTATGGATTATCTTCCCCTCCGGATCAGTTTATTTTAAAGACGCATCATTTTTATAGCTGGAAAGTGTCTGAAGAGGAGCAGCGCAGAGTGCTGCGACTGACACAGTGACTTATTAATGCACACAGACAGAAAACAGTTCTGTAAACTCTCCACACTCTTCACTCTGTGTTGTCCACCTTTCTTTAACTCTGTTTTCTCTTCCTCCTTCAACACAAGTTATCAACGTTATTTGCTTTTTTGTGTTTCAGCCAGATTTGGTTGTTTATCTTGTGCCAGATATTTAATCGTACTGCACCTGCTGTTCAGTGCCACCAACTGAGATGAATTAGTTGTTTAAAATGTGCTTTTTATTTTATTTTCATGATCAAAACTTTTATGTTTTTCAGTGGAAATCCATTGTTATACGAGTCCGACCCGACTTTTTGAGAACTTGACGAACACTGATTAAAGACTCGACCCGACTTAAACTGGGAATGATTATGACGTGAGAGAGGACATGATCGGACATTTTTGTAGATTCTGAAACATGTTCAGGTGATTTCTTGTACAACGGAACACTACGAGGACGCAGCAGACATGGCCACAGCTATCACAGAGGAGGGTGATCCAAAAATAATAGAAATCTGGATTCGAGGTCTGTGTCGTCGATGATGTTAGCATGAAGTGAACAGTGGTGTCTTTTTAGGTAGCTTAGTCGCTCGTCAAACTTTAGCCAGAAAACATTACGGCATTTCGAAAATACCTCCATTTTCCGTATCGTGGGGCCCGTAGAGCCAAACAAGCCAACTAGCATCTGGTTTAGCACCCGGCTAACTTGAATGGGGATAAAATAATTTAATTGTGCTTTGTACTTTTAGACTCTCCAAGACATTTTGCGATGCTTTCTCAATGTTGGCTTGTGGGAAAAAGTGTTTTTTGGGCATGTGACATTATAGTTACACGTTTTGGCCACTATGTAAAACCGGCTCCATAGCCGGGCGCTCCTCCTGGGAGCTTTAGCGACCCCGAGTGGCAGATATGACATTTTGAATTTGAATGTGGAGACTCTGCAGTCCTGATGATCTCCCTGACTTGCTTGACCTGATCTGTTGCTCTACTTGCAGCTTGCATGTCTCTCGACTTGCACTTCTGGTACGTCGAATGTCAGGTCTTATTTTAATCTTCAGCTTTATTTCTGGCTTTGGAGTTTCACTCATCCGCGTAAAAACATCTGGATGGAACATCATGTTTTCTGTTCGGTGCATTCTCCACAGCACTCTAAAAACCACGCCGTGAATGATAAAACCTGAAGAAAACACACAGTTTAGCTTCACTGGAAAAGCTAAATTCCCCTGGAAAAAAAAAAAGGGGGGGGGAAAAAACAGAGGATCCTCACAGCAGAAGATATCATGAGCCCCCCTGCACTCCTCCTGTCAGACGAGCCGCTCCGTCTCGTATCTCAAATTATTTCAGAGGTTAGGGGGGTATTCAATCGCCGGAGCCCCTCGTGCTCCACCAGGGCTTAAGTGATGACACAGAATGATTATAGCACAGTTAAATACCTGGTCTAATGAGCCAATTAGCCCTATTGACATCCATGGCTGTCTCAGAGGTGGAGCGAGCACCACGTACATGCTCCTTAATCAGAACCGATAACACCATTTAGCCTTCAAACGCTAATCCTGACTCGCGGGCTCTCTCTGGAATCCACTGTGATTTCTCTGTACTCACGCTGAGAAACTTCACGCCTGATTCATTTTCAATTCCACTCTTCCTGCACAGTTGTAACTTGCTGTGGTTTTACAACCATTATGACTGGTTGAGTTTTCATGTGAGGTTTTTTTTTTTTTTTGCACAGGATGTTTCCTTTTTTTTAAATGACTTCTCGCAGAGGGGAAAAAAAAAAAAAAAACCTTTTGCACATTTTGCTCTAACCATGTTCAGGTTAATATTTCAACCACAATAAACTGTATTTTGTCTTTGTCTTCTTTATTTTAGGCGCTCTGAGGGCGTCGAAGGCAGACAGTGGAAAACCTTTACTTTCAGTTGATTTCCGTTTGATGGTCTACAAAAAACGAAACTGAAAAAAGCGGTGACAGGCGCTTCAGGTAAATTTGGGGCATTTCATTAAAAACAGGTGCCACAACAAAGAGGACTGAAAGACAAGGGTTTAAGCCGCGGGCACTTGTTGAGTCACAATGGTGCGAGTGTTTTTTTGATATTATTCATGTTACTGTAAATATTATGCATCCTCAGCCTTTCAGCACCGTGAGAATATCTCAACATGTGCACATGAAACCGTTTTTCTATTCTCGGTATTGTATCGACGCACAGGTTTGTTTAAGAAAAGGTGCGAAAGAGAAAATCTGTTTGACCGGACGCTGGAAAAAAAAAAAAAAAAAAAAAAAACTCCTGCCTTCCAGCTCTCTTGCATGAATTTACCTGAAAAGATTTAAATGTCATATTCGAGGAAACGCACTGACAGGATGCACGGAGCCGCGCGAACGTCAGTTTGATAGGGAATAAACGGAGCATCTTCTGCTGCGTCTCTGTGGTTGAAGGGAAGCGAGAAAAAGAAGAAGAAGAAGAAGAAGAACTGAGGTGAAAGTCTGCCGCGTATCTGCTCATCTCCACTTCTGAGTAAGACACATCAAGGTCAGTTACACAAACTCACGAATGTCCCATCACACATCGGCTGGCACACACACACACACACACAAATCAGATGGCGAAACACACATTTGCAGACTTTTGGGCATTTCTACCTGTGGTAAACGACAAACACCAAGATTCTCAAGTTAAATCTGCAAAAAACACATATATACAGTAAGCCCGCAACTGTTACAACTTTGCACACGCCATGCCCACAACACACACGACCTTTAAACCAACCTATATACTCCCACGCCTTCTCTCTGTATCACTGTCTCTTTCGTTCTCTCGCTCACATTCAGACACACACATGCTGACATTATGCCTCCCCTCAGACGCTCCGCGCTTTACAATCCTGTGCCCACTTTTCTAAACGAAAACGTCTTTAATTTCCCCAAAAAATGTCCTCGTCTTGCATAAAAACTCAGTTTAAAAATCTGCCCACTTCCCATAAATGTCTGGATGCTCTACAAATACTTTCCACGTTTCAAACGCGTCCTCGACCTGAATGAACAACATGTCCTTCCTCGGTCCCCAAAATGTTCTGAAAAAATTTTCAAAAAGGTCACAACTTTCCAAAACACGCGCTCGAGTCAAAAACTGAAAATGGTCCCAACACGGAGGGGGGAACGAGACCATATACAACACCGGTGGGCGTCCTCCACTAAATACTTTTTCAGAAATGTGTAGTGTAAAATATTTTGACCTTTTTGAAAATATTCCCAATTCAAATCTTTATTTAAACTCAGAGAATGTTAAGTTCAGGGTTGTATAAAACGTAGAAATAAAACTTTAAATAAACGTGTCCACGTTCTAAAAGTGTTCACAGCGGCTGCAGCTCAGGAGGCAGAGCGGGTCGTCCAGTAATCAGAGGGTCGCTTGTTTGAACCCCCGGCTCCCCCAGCTGCATGTTTGAAGTACCCTTGAGCAAGAGACTGAACCCCTAAAGTGCTCCTGATGAGCAGGTTGGCACCTTGCATGGCATGAATCTGCCATCAGTGTGTGAGTGAGTGAATGAGACAAGTGTTTGAGCGATCAGTAGACTGGATGAGTGTTGTAGAAATGCAAGTTTGTCGATGCAAATGTCCTCGTGTTCTAAAAACATCCCCGCCGTCCAAACATGTCCTCCCTTTTAATGAGTTCACCTTCCAAAACCGTCTTCAGCCACAAAATGTCGTCACTTCTGACACATTTCAGCCCCAAAAATGTCCCTGATTTCCCCCAAATGTTAAAACATTCGTAATTTCTGTGGAAGTTCACACGTTTCAGAAAGATCCTCACTTTCCAAAAATCTTCCACGTCCCATCTCAAAGTCTTTACTCTCCTAACTTGCCCTCACTTTTAATAAATGCATGCACATTTAAACACTGCCCTCCTCTCCTCAATATCAAAACCATGTCCTCACGTTTAAACATTCTCCCTTTATGACCTTTTTGGGATACAATCTAAAATTGTCCTCACTCCTGCCTAAAAGTCTTCACTTTCCAAGTCTGCCTCACCTTTCAAGACTGTCCTCAGTTTACAAAAATCACCCCTGAGGTCCAAAGTTCAAACTGGTGCTTTCGGGGACCGTCGTACAGTACAGCACACACGCTCAAACATACAGAGGTGTTCTCTCTCTATCTCAATATCATGTTGAGTCTTTCTGGTCTCAATCGGTTTGTCAGTAAATCTGGTGTCCAGATGGCGGAGGAGGGAGACATCAGACTGTCGTCCCCAAAGAAACAGATCCACAGAGCTGCGTAGTCGGCATGAATCTCTCATCCGCCGCCGTCCCTGCGGACCGGCAGAAGTGTCTACCGGGCCACGTCTGCCTGCTTCTCCAAGTGGCCACTGGGGAGGGCCAATTAGCAGTTCCCATGGAGAGGCGCTGTGGCCCTAATAAGAGACGGAGGGAGAAGGAGAATCAATTAAACCTGCGCTGACCCCCAGAAACAACATGGGAGGATCCGTCTCCACGCAGCACCGACAACGAGACGGCAGCATGTCTGAATTTTAAGCTCCGGTCCCGCTGAATCTGACAGCTCAGAAGTCAGCGTGAAACAGTCAGTTTGGGGGAAAAAAGGAGGAAGAAATGCTGCGAGATGGAGGAACAACGACTGAAATAGTGCAATTCACAGTTAATTTACAAAGAATTTAATCTGAATATTCTGTCAGATGTAAATTTTAAAGGTTTCTATTTGGAGTGAACAGATTTATTTTTATTGTAGTCTTGTTGCTTTTTCAAACATGACCAGATGGAGGAAAGTGTCCTCACTCTCTGTCTTTCTTTCAAACATGCCGTCATCTAACAAACACATTTTCACTTTACAAAACCGTCCTCGCCGTCTGAACATGGCATCGCACCCCCACAGAGTCCAGCAGAGTCCACCAGAGTCCTGTAGCAGTTATTACAGCAACAAGAGAGGAAATCAGGTGACGTAGTTCGAACTGGATCGAGTCTGCACAGGGACGAGGACGGATGGTTCGGTTAAACAATCGCTGTTTTAAGTTATTTTCAGCCCAAACTACTGTGTTTTCCTGAAACTTATCAAGTAGTTTTGGAGCCTAAATCAAACCAAACTGTGATCGTGTGATGATGGTTCAGTCCGCCTGTCGCTGGTGTGTTGCAACGTTGATATATGTGGTTTTGGGATTCTACTTATTTGATGGTTTACGCACGAAGACATGTCGGAAAAAATATCATGATTTCTCTGTTCGGACACACAACTCACCTAAATACAGAACAAAGTCGCGGCCATTTTTTAAACATTTAATGCAGAAATGTTACACATTAAGACGGAGTTGCTGAAATACACTGACTCTATTGATTTATCCGGGTGTATTGTGCTGTTTCAGAGCCGTCCCTGGTGCACCGACAGCGTCTGACACACAGTTGCGTTCACACCGTCACGTCGGCGGAGTTTTAAACATCGCTCTGACAGCGGCACGTTTCAGACGGTTATCTGCTGCAGACGGGGGGGGCCGACGGCGGAGGCTTTTGTTCGTTAAAAAACAAAAATGCTCGACAGAGGGAAGTTGATGTATGAGAGAAAACTTGCAGATATGCAGTGCATTGTGGGTAGCTTCCCCTCATTTATGTTTTGGGAGTCGTCAACAAAGAAACCAGCGGAGGCACCTCAGGAGGGAGGAGGAGATAATGAAAAGTTTGATTATCTGAGTTGCACTCTGTTTTCGGCAATAATTCACACCAGAAATTAAATTCTGCATACAGTTCTCTTAATTTGACTTTAATTAAACAATACTCCATAAATGGTACTTTCAATGACCAAATGTTCCCACGTAGCCAAGCAGTGGGTCCCCAGCCATTAAGGCTGATATACAGTTGGTCCCGGGGGGGGCGGGCTGCAGTCTGATTTGCGGGAATGACAGCTGATGACTTCAAAAAGTTAATTAACTTTTCAATTAGGATGCATCTGACACGGCGGTTGTGTCGGCTGTGGAGAAACTCGACTGCTGCTCGGGGAGAGAAAGACTTGATGCACTTCAGAGTCTTTGAGCACTTGTAATGTGAGCGCGTGGCATTAAAGCGGGTTTGTTTTAATTCTGTTATTAGATAGTTGTTATCGTGACGTTGGAGGATGATCCCAGATCTCACTCAATCACACTTTACTCCTTAAATATACGGAAGTTTGTTCGGTACTTTTGGAAGAAGTGAATTATATTTACTTGATGACTGATCGGCTTTGTCTAACTTAAAGGTGCTTCAAGGTTCAAGTTTCTGTGTTTATTTTAAATGATTATATTCTATAAATGAGCACCATTATTATCAACATGATGTCTTTTGTTTTGTATAAACTCACAATATAATTTAATGTAATAAACACTGAGACAAATGTAAATATCCTAAACAAGTCCAAAAACTCAAATGTATTAAAGCAGCAGCATCCTATTCATTCAGCGTTTATTCATTCTGATAAAACTTTAACACTTTATTTTAATAGTTTCTCTTGTTCAATGTTCATTCTTCACCTGCAAATAAGTCAACAGTGGTGTAACAATCCACTGATCAGGTTCTATTTAATGATTAACGATTTAATACCATCAAAGCAAAATGAAAACATCGATCTGTATCATCATCTTTACGTCGCATCTTTTTAAAACATTTCATGGTCTCATTTTTTTGGGGGGGGCCAAAAGCAAAGAAAAATCTTGGAAAACGTTGTGATATCAGCAAATATCAGATCTAATCAATATATTTGTACGGTGAGGAAACTGGTGACTTACACCCGTCAACTCAAGAGCCGCTTACTGGAGTTCTCTCAGACCTTTCAGCTGCATCTCATGGCCTTCATCAGGTGATGGAGTTTGCTCAGGTGTCATAGACACTGAAGACACATTAATAAATAAAAACCACTGAATAAATAAATAAAATAAAATAAATATTTCATGGCATTTTAAATGATTGTAGCTTTTATATATTTTCAGTCATTTCATCCACCAGAGAGGTGATGATGTCACCCGAGTCCGTCTGTCATTTTGGTTTGTTGGTTTGTTGGTTTGTTGGTTTGTCAGCAGGATGACACAAATTCTGCAGCATAGATTTCCTCCAAACTCAGATTTTTTCGGACGGATCTGAGAATTTTCTCACCCTTCCTTTAACGTTGTGAGATAGTGTCCATTTTTCAACATTTTTGTTCATTTCTCAGTGAATAATTCATGGAGCTTAGTGAAAAAAAATCAGGTGGCCGGCCTTGGCGTCGGTAGTCGGCACTCTACCGACGGCCATTCTAGTTATAAATTAGTTTCTAATAGCTCCGTCCGTAGGGACGTGGCTTGGGTGGTTGAAGGTCACGGTGTTCAAGTCCCGCTTGGACCAAAAAAAAAAAGTATGATGTGAACTAGTAGTTGGAGAATGATAGTTCACATCCTGGGCATTGCCGATAAGTTTGATGTTTATTCTTGAGTAGTTTGACTTAAATTTGACTCATGGTCGACTGACTCGAGTTCTTGCCGACCTTTCAGGTGCATCTCGTCTCCTAACTTTTTAATAACTGTTATATTACATCATCACATAAAGTACATGAATACAAACTCAACAGTTCTCCTTATGTCTACTTACAGCTACGTTTATAGTTGTGCTTCATGTGTGATTGTCTGTTTTTACTAATAATAAACTGAGTGTCACACACTGACTCTGTGCTCTGACAGAGGAGAAGCAACCCTCCTTCAGGATATCAGATCAGATAGCTCCACCGTTTGTTCGCAGCCTCTCCCTCCTTGAATGCAATGTTTTCAATTAGCACACAATTCCCTCAATTTTCGGCTAATATTAAGGCGTGCGCCGGGCTCTAATTGAAGTGGCTGGCTGGCTGGTGTGCGGTGACGTGGGGACAATGTGTGAGCGTGGCGCCACTCATTAGCCCGACGGTGCCTTACACCTGGGGTTCGTTCAGAGCACGGGTCAGAGGGCACGGGAATTTGTACGATAATTATTGACAAGCAGATGTTATAAAATCATTTATGGTAATGCAATCATAATAAATGGGCTTTTGTGTCGCCGGGCGGATGAGCGGAGGGGGAGAAAGTTTATGCGAGGAGGAGAAAGAGGAGGGAAAATTTACAGCAAGCTGCTGGAGTGATTGCATTAAAGCTCAGATGATGGCAAAATGTATGGCACCTGCATCGCACACACACACACACTCACACACACACACACACATTTAAAATGTCAGACAGTCTGAATTGTAAAGAATGGAGGATTTCGATGCTTTAATGTCGTCGTCTTTGTTGCCTGTAAATCAAGAAGTTAAAATTGGACAAAAATTAGCGACTATTCAGCGCAGACGCATTTAGATTGATCCTGTATAGGAACCTGCTGTGACGCTATTTTGCAGAAAATATCCTTTTTTCCTTGTGTCTGCAAACCTACGGCCAGACTTTAAATGTGCGTTGAGGTGTTCTGCTGCTTTTGATCAATCCGCAGCCATTTAATTATAAAAATAACCTCGATCCCCGGCGTAAGGAGGCTCCGCACAAATAAAATATTAGGAACTAAAAGGGGGGGGGGGGGAAGCTAGGTGTCTTTACATATATTGTCATTTGCTATAAGACACCCTATCTGTCTCTCGAAATGTGTCAGGAATTACAGCCAATTCCAAAAACATGCATTAGCCCCCACCTTAGGTGCAATAGTTCTTTTTACAGCGGGCAAATATCGCAGCGAAACACGGCTGTGCGAGGCAGCTAACCTGGCAGCTGGCGGAGAATAACCCTGCACAGGAAGAAAGCAACCATGTTATCATGCACACACATGTGGCCTGGGTAAAGATTAAGCCGTATTCATCCCTGGCTGCTTCGCTCTCTCCTGCCTCAGTCCATCACAAGATATGGCAGCCGTTCAGCCAGGAAGCCAGGAGAGGTGCCATGGATTTCACGGCGTTCCCAAATCAGGCCGTCTGGAGACTCGGGCGAGGTGCTCCGCCGCTCCACAACTCGCCTCAGCTTTCCCACAGATCATAAGCTCTGCACTGATGCCGGGGGTTTGGAATTTTGTTGGATGGCAAGTGTTGGTGCTAACAGAGGCTCCCCTCCACCCACCCCAGCACACACACACACACACACACACACACACACACACCACACACACACAGCCTCAATACAATCCCCTGTTGTGTGCATGGAATTGGGAATCATCTGCTGATTCATGATTTCTGAGGACTATTGTTCGACGGCGTGTTAATATTTTCTGGGAGTTTTTCCTTTTTTTCCTTTTTTTCAGGGGAGTGGATTTACGTGAATGAAAGACGGAGTGTAAGAAAAGAAAATGATCATTTAGCATGGAGAAGTGAGGGATCATTGCGTGTCCCCGCTGACATGTACATTATCACTGAATGGGGCCGGAGGCTCAGAGTGCTGTTGGCCTTGACTTGGGGGAGAGAGGCTTACACCCCGAGAGCTACTTAGGGGCCTCTCGGTGCTAAGCTGCTAATAATTCCTGCGGTTCCCTTAAAAAAAAAAAAAAGGAGGAACACAAAGGGGGAACAAAGTGATGAATGCAGGGTGGATGGTAATACAGCAGGCCGCGTTCGCCGTGAACGGGAGGCTTTCACAGTGTAGGTGAGAAACGCCGGGACGGGTCAGCGCCAGCGACAATGAAAATCATTTTCAGCGCTGCGAAACAGGAAGGAATAAATCCAGAGATCACACAGTCACGTTGTCACTGAGGTCTGATGGAGCCCCGGTCCGTCCTACAGGTGTATTTATTAGTGTTGTTTATCAGTTTATATATGAACATTATATAAATGCTCAGGGATCACAGATGGGAGTTAGCAGTGTGATACTTCTGCTGCAATATTTATTTTAAACTGTCCCCGTTTTATATAAATCAAGACATGAATTTTAGTTTTTTATTGTCAAATTCCCAAAACATTTCCCATTTTTGTTTGAAAAACAACAATTATTCAATCGGCACAATCTGACATTTAACTTATTTCAGCCATTATCGAGAGCTCGTATTAACTGTCCATGCTCTGTAATTTCTACTAAATGTTATTTTTACTCTTATTTTGTTTTTCATTTATGTTTAGATTATATTCTCAAAAATGCTCGAATGAGCTGCAAGATTATCGCAGCCAAATAATTCCACTGTAACAATATTATCGAGGTATTTATTGAAAAAAATCAATTTAATTAATTTCCAACTTGGAAAATAAATGACACTTAAGATTCAGGTGTTGGGAGGTGGAGGGAATCTGTTCAAAAGGAACATTTACACTCGATTTTCAAAAGGGAACCAGAAGAACTGATCAGTATTTCATTTTTTAATATCACAGTTGTCGGTATAACACAAACAGCCCTGATATCAACTGACAATCGACAACTAGGTCCAAAAAAAAAAAAAAAAAAAACATTTCGAAAGATCCGAAAGAGCAGAAGAGAGATTTTTTTTTTGTCTCAGATGTTTTTATGTTTTCACCTTCACGTAGTAACATGCACAGAGTGACGGCGCTGGTGTAAACGTCACTGAGATTTTTGCTCATTTGCAGCAGCTGTTAGGTGGTAAAACCGTCCTCCTCTTTTGTCATTTGAGACTCACTCCTCGCTGAGGGTGTTTGTCACAGAAACTGCTCTGCACTCTGCTCAGCAATCACAGGTTGTTACAGCAACAAAAAAGCAAAAAGAAAAGCAAAAAATTAAAAAAAAAAAATACATTTATTGATATAAATTTACGGCGTGAACTTCGGCGTCGGAGTCTCATTGTGTGGGTCGAAACTTTTTTTGTTAATGGGGGCGAATGAAAACAAAAGGCACTCGGCGTCGCCTTGAGAGAGCGCAGGAGCGATGCCAAAGGAGCCAGGTAATCACAACGGGGTATCCAGGCAGAAACGATTAGCTTACCCATCTGAATATTCAAGGTGATGCCCGAGCCATTTGTGTTGTGCTTCCTACATCCTCGCTCCAGCACACACGGATGAAGGGGGGGGGGGGGCGGCGCTGCGGCGGCGAAACCCAAAGTGGTTTCCCTGTGTCAGTAATTTTTTTTATTTCCGAAAAGCCACTGGTGCAGTGTATTAGTCATAATTTATGTTTATCATCGCTTGTACCCCGGCTGACTTCAACAAACCGTTTAACGCTCCAAGCATATGTGCATATGGCTGCTTTAATAGCTATTCTGCATGGTGGAGCACTTTAAAGACTCTAAATCATTTCTTTGGACAAACACTAATGAATTATGTCACCGCGAGCGCAATTCAAAAGTGCAGGGGGAAACCGGTGGTAATTATTGGGAGGCTTGGAGATTTTAATTATGAGGAGTGGGCTCCTTTAAAGTGTAACTAACAGGATTCAGAGAGGAACGTGTCCGACGGAGAGGAGAGGAGGACGGACGGAGAGCTTCGCTTCAAAGCCGAGACGGATAAAAGTTCCATTTACCGTGGGAAAAAATACAAATAAAACAAAATACATCCATTTAGCTTCAGTCATTAGCTGAAATCCTTGTCGCTTTACAGACCGATCTGACGGATTTTAGACAGACAATCATGTAAAAGTCGTCGCGTTTCCCCCCCCCGAGGAGAGAAGAAGAAAAGTGTTCTCTGAAAAACTAAATAACAAGTCGGAGCTGCGTTGTGTCCCTCATCATAAATTAATCAGGTGTTTTGTTTTGTTCCTTGAACGCGTCGAGGCCTCCTGTCTCAGCGTGAACAGCGGTTCCAGCGTCCTGTCGTATGTAGTCTGTTAATAAATCATCGGTCTGCGGCTGGCTCGCGTCCTCGGCTACAGACATAAAACAACCAAACTTTTTTCTTTTTTTTTTTTGGGCTTTACCTCCTTAAATGTGAGAAAAGAAACACAAACTCCACAGCCGTCATGTTAATATGTTAATGAGGAGTTGCACGTGGACGCATTTATGCTGATTTTAAGCGCCTTCGCTCGGCTGTCTGGCGATAGTGTTTGTCAGGAGCAGCGCCTGATTTTTTTTTTTTATCTTTTTGCTTTAATGCATTAAATTCATCTCCTAATTTTTTTCCCCTCCTTTTATCATATTTACAGACGTTTCATGAAGTTTGTTTATGAAGCCGCTGACAGCTCTGAAGGCTCCTCTCGCCACACGTCGGCTATTTATGTCTGTATACGTAAGCAGGGACCGTTATGAATGTCCTGAAATCACATTTATTCCTGTAAAAAATAAAAGAAAAAAAAAATACCCTCATTTCCAAATCATTAAAAAAATGGCAACAAGCTGTGTTTCTTTTTTTTTTTTTCCTTCTTCCTTTTTTTTTCACACAAAAAATAGCTGAAATATGGCATGTGAGAAATGTGCAAGGTGGCCGTCTTACAGAAGGTGTAGAGGTGGGATAAATTTAATTACAGCTTCAAATATTCATTTGGCAAATATATCAAGGTTGGAAACACAGGCCCAGAAATGGCAAGCCAGCCTGGCAGGCGCTCACAATAGCGGATGGCAAATGACAGTAATCCATGAAAAGAGACCAGACATTTATAGAATTTATAGAGAAGGACTCGCCATCCCAGATCTCTGATGTTTGTGGGATTTGCTCATCGGCGTGTTAAATGTAGGGGAAATATATATATAATAATCCCAACCTGTTTTTCTTTCCACTACCCGAGTTGCTAAATTCCCCAAATTGATTTAGCTTCATTCTTGAGCTGCGTTCTTTGCAACAACTTACCTGAGTTATCCACACGTTCGCCCCGTGTTACCTTCCTCGCTGTGAGGTGTTATTTGAGGAGGGAATATTTAAAGGTAAATGTGTGAACGGCGGGATGTAAAACACGAGTGCCACCTCAACACGGAGTCACACTTTTAAAGAGCAGTTAGTGAATTCGGTTAAGGCATCGCCTCTTTTGTTCTGGGGCCTCAGATGGTCACTCGGCACGCTCGCGGCAGCAGGAAGCGCGACACGTGAGCCTCGCTGCTCTGATCTAACACGCTCGCTGCCTCGTCTCCAGCTGTGCAGCGCGTTGTAGCGGCAGCACCAGCGAGGCGTCAGGCACAGGTGAAGCCACGCCGAGGCACTTCCTCTTCCTGTGACAGCGAGTGAAGGCGGCCTACTTTGCCCCTGTTATCGCGCTTTGCCCTGCGTAGGGTTGATCTAATCTGCAGGTTGGTCGGATGGGGAGGGGAGGCTCGGGAGGGAGGGAGCCTGCATCACCTTCCCGAGCCTGGAACCGGAGGAGAGCACGGGGGCGGTAAGTGGTTCTCCGAAGACCACACAGTCGCAGAGAGTCCCGGTGCCGATGCCAAACACCTTCCCCTCCTCCCACCGACAACCAGATTAGAGTGGATCAAACCTCATCCACCTCCAGGGGGCTCCCTCTGCGTCTCCGAGCAGGGATCCCTCTGAGGAGAACGCCTGGCGTCAGCTGGTGCTGAAGACGAGCTCTAATAACAAACTGGTGCAGAACAGTTAAGTCAAAGGTGGAAACTGACACTGACCTACATTACCAAAGCCACACGGCGCCTTCAGCTCACGCTTCTCCTGCATGCATCATTGTGATTTCATACTGTGGGCAAACACTGACAGTACAGTTCAGCGCTGCGAGTAAACTGATGGGTGCTTGATTTCAAAGTTACAAACACACGCCTCCATGCAGACAATGTGTCGCCGCTCTTTCTCACGGACAAAACGTGGGAAAATAACCAGAAAACTTTCATGAAAACTCACCATGCAGTAAGTGAGCGTGCTTCCCACGTCTTTCCCGGGAAAAACTGTCACACGGGACATGAGGCGCGCTCGTTAGTTGTGGTAAAAGATGAAGAACTGGGTTATCGTGACTCTGTCTTTCCAAGAAAAACAACATGAGTTGTGTCAGACGAGTGTTACAGTGTTGTTTATGATCGGGTGGATGGACGAGTTACCAGAACGATTGACTGACACGGGAGACTGTAGTCTGTTTCCTGTTTCCAACCCAAAGTTGTTTTTCTCTTTTAAAGTATGACCACGATTGTTCCCTAACATCACCCGTGTGTTTGTTGTTGTAACCATGAGGACGGAGACAGTACATGACTGAAATTTAATTTAATTGTTCAAGTTTCAGGAAAAATCAACTCAAATTGCAGGAATGAAAGTATGTTTCTGCAAAACCACAGATAAACTTTGCCTTCCTTTATATCTTTCTTGCAACTTTATATTTGTTTTGACTCTTTTTTCTCACACTGTTAAGGTCAAGGCGCAAAATCCCCTCAGTTAGGGCCAGCAAAACATCATTGTTTGGCTTGTAATATCTTTTTCTCTGCTGTCACAAACATGGCAGGAAATGTCCAAAGGTTTCAACTGTTGAAACGCAGACTCAAACTGCAGTCCCCCGTTTGGCGGCCTTGTTGTCTGTAACACCACCGGTGTCCCCTCCACCTTCTGACATAGAAGTCAGGTAATAAACACGCGATGTGAACACGATGCGACACATTTTGTA
Organism: Diplodus puntazzo; assembly: GCA_963678695.2. Taxonomy (NCBI): domain Eukaryota; kingdom Metazoa; phylum Chordata; class Actinopteri; order Spariformes; family Sparidae; genus Diplodus; species Diplodus puntazzo. Next base: position 5,668,670 of record OZ023160.1, on the reverse strand, counting down.
GAAATGTCTATAACGTTTGTGGCCTAAGCGACAAATGCATCGACGAATCTGTCGTTTACGAAAGGTGCAAATGTATTCTGGTGACTAAAGTTAGCATGCTAACCAGCTAGCACCGGCCGATCCTGGTCCAAAGCTGGTGGCGTTAACACCAGCACTCCACTCCAGACGCTTAGCTGCACGGCTAACTGAGTAAACTAGCTAAAGGCTAAAGCTAGCAGCAGGTAACGGTTACCCTAGTTATATGCTGTCCACCATGTGGTTTGAGTATGACTTAGACAGAGGGCCATTTTTTTTTTTACATATTTCACCTTGGAGGAAGTTTTCATTTTAGCCCAAACCGTGATATTTCTGAAAACCCAATTAAGTCGTTTTTGTTCGTTACACTCACCAAACATTAATCAAAGCATTGCCACATCATAAAACTGACTGATTAGTGAGTTTTGAGATGGAACGCAGACGGATCAGAAAGCACCTCTGTGTGTCGTTCTCGAGGGCACGGACGACCAACGTACTTTAATTACGTTGATTATGTGCGGTTGTTTGTTGTTGAGCGCCACATACGGACACCTGAACGTCATCGAAATACAAAAACAAATCTAAAGACGAGGATGTAAAAGTGATGTTGGGCTCGGTGGTTTGATTGACAAGCGAGCGGCGCATCAGTGAGTCCTTTCGCACCAAAGAGGAAGAGAAAGCAAAGCGGACTTCAGCCTGCAGGTAGTGAAACTGTCGCCTCACATGAACTCCAATCCGCACGTCACTTCTGCGCACATCAACCGCAACAAAAACGTGGAGCCAAATCATCAAAGGGCCCTCCACCTCCACCTCCACCCTCCTGCTGCATGAGAACGGTCCGTGTGGAGGTATGGGAGATGCTGGCGGCAGCAGCGGGACGGGCGGGGTAGAGGTGGCGGTGGTGGGGTGCTAATCGGGGAGGGAAGGAGGGATGGATGGATGTAGGAGGAGGAGGAGGAGGAGGAAGGGAGGGTTGATAAAGCCTGATCTGTGCCACGGGGCATTTGTGGCTGTTGGGGAGGCAGGGGGACGGGGATAGGGGGAAACGGGTGGGAGGAGGCATTGTCTGCTGTGTCCGCGCGTTTATAGGATTGAGCTCAAGTTTCCTTTGTGTTTCCATTTTGTTGAGGGATTATGTTCTTTGAGAGAGTTGTGCAAGCAGGCAGGCACACAGAGTGGAGGCGGAGAGAGAGATGGAGGAGAGAGAGGAGATGGGTGAGGAGGGGGGGGGGGGACGCGAGGAGGGAGGGAGGATGTCTTTGTTCAGAGCGTTGATCATAAACAAGACAGATAGCAGAGGGTGTGTGTCTGCGCGAGTGTGTGCGTACATGTGAGCGTATCTGCCTGTATGTTTTTTAATGCCACAGTGTGTGTGTGTGTGTGTGTGTGTGTGTGTGTGTGTGTTGGAGAGAGAGAGAGAGAGCGAGCAAAGCAAGATGTCAGGACATGTAACCAGCCATGTAACAATTTAAAATCAATTTGCCTCCCAAGACGGAATTGCTCTGCGAGACATTTTCTCCCTCCGAGCGTTTACAGGACTTTCATTCTATCTAAATAGATATCAATTACATAATCGCTTTTTCTTCCCCTCCGCCCGGCCGAGCGGCTGCGAAGTTTGTCACGGCGAGCCCCGGCGCCCGTAATTGTCCCCCCAGCGCATAATGTTTGGTGATTGCTCGTGACATTTGCGGCGTCACTGATCAAACAGGGCGCCGTCGTAATGAAGACGAGCTGCGGGAGAGGTGGAGGGGTGGCGGACGACGAGTTTTTCTCTGGGAATCTGCAACTGAAGCAACAGTTTCCGTGTTGGAAGCTGAAACACATCCAGAAAACAGCTTCCTCTCATTAATTGATTGGGGATGGATGAAAGTGAAGTGAAGTGTGCGCCTCGCCACAGTTCATCAAAAATTCAGAAAAAGGGGGAAGAAGAAGAAGAAGAAGGAGAAAAAAAGTAACTGGAAGTCTTAACTGGTGATAATCTGGAGCGCTGAAAGTTTTCCAACTCCTCTCGTTTAAAGAAAAAAAAACGCACCCGGGTGTCTTTACCTTGTTCCAACCCCGCCGGGTGACCGCGCGCACCCATTGTGTTTCCCCCCCTCAACTTGTTAAAACACCACATGGTACATTTGCATAGGATAACCAACATATAGCGAATCATTTGCATGCCTGAAAGTGCACTTGAGTAACCGTAATTACACGTGACACCAATTACTCTGTTACTTTGTATTAAATTATAATGGAAAATTCCACTAGAGAATTGGAGCCTAATTGCATCTTAATTTGCATAATTTTGCATATTAATCACATCTCAGATGAATAATAAATTTCAGCAGATTTTTTAATTTATGCACGGATACAAAAAAACAAGTTGAAAAATAATTTGCGAGTGGAAAAAAAAAAAAAAAAAAAAAATCAGGAACTATTACTTAGAGCATTTGTGCTAATTCCTCTCATTACCCCACGCTCGAGTCAAAGATATCTGCGCTTCTTGATCAACAACAGTTTTTTTGAAATCGAGAGTTTGTTAAACCTCCAGCAGAGAGAAGAAAAAAAAAAATAAACGTACATTTTTTTTTTTTTGTCCACGCATCAACTGTACAGAAAACTTTGCAGCTCTAATTTAAAGCTCTCTCCGCTGCAGAGATGCCAAATAGATTCTATGATGATAATTCAAATCACTTTCTGCCTCTCGCCTTATTTAATTCTTTTTTTTTTTTTTCCTGGTCAACACCTGTGCCTGCTATTGTGTGTGGCTCCCTGCCAGCAGACACAAAATCCAATACCTGTAGCCCATATTAAATTCAAATTTACAAAAACAACCCTTTTCTCTCTTTTTTTTTTTTTTGTGGCTGTCGTCAGATTTAACGTGCCGTCCTGTTTCCAGCGGAAAGTTGACCGAGTTATTTTATGAACCCGATAATGAAAAAAAGACAAAAACAAAACCTGCTCTTTTGTGTCCGTTATCGCTTCACTGTGGAGCGATTTAAAAAAAAAAAAAAAGATTTAAAGGTATGAACGTGACAAGCAAGATGTGGGGGGAAAAGGACGTAAAATACACGAGTCAGAACGATCAGAACCTCTCGTGTCCTCTGACCCGTAGAACCGCTTCAATGCAAGACTGTTTGTTCTGCTTTTAGAGAGAAACTGCACAATAATTTACATGAATAAACAAAAACTGGAGGAAAATATGACAAAAATAAACACGCTGCACCCAAAATCCCTCCTTCATTCACTCCTTCACTTCTCGCTATATCATGGAAACTCCGTAGTTTACTTTATAGCGAGACATAAATTCAGACTTTGGACACAGATGTAGAGTTTTACATCGTTGTCTGGTACTTTTCTGCTGTTTTTAAGGGGAAAAATTGCAGCTTCACAATAAATGTAGTAAATATTGTGCACTTTATAGTAAAACAGGGAGTTATTAGTCAAAAGTGTGAGCTGAGACATGTTTTTCCTTTCTTATCCCGCTCATTGAAAACAAAAACTACACTTCAGTGTCTCTTTAAAATTCAGACATTCCAGAGCAGCGCGCCGTAGAGACGAAGCTGCGTCATCGTTATTGATAACCCGGGCTCCACGCTGAACCCGTGCTCCACCTCACACAGCTCTGGAGGTTTGCACGACGCGGCGACGTCTTCATCCGGATGTTACCCAGCGGCTCAGCTGTGGACAACAGTGCCTTTCAGTGGCACAACGGAGGAAAGAGCTCAGAGCTCAAACACTGAGTCACATTCAGGCGCAGGAGCGCCGAACCTGCTCAGGAGAGAACCGCTGCAGGACGGAGAGTTTTTAATGTCACGTCATTTAGTCAAAGAAGTATTTAGTTCAACTGTTATCTTTAAAGTCTGTCCACAAAGTTACTAATACACCCAGTTTGAGAAGATGACTTTGTACTTATAAATGGGCACTATGTTGCTCATTTAATAGCTTAAAATTAACTTATTAATGAGGTAATAATGCAAACTCTGACATATCACATTGTCTGAATAAACAAGCTGTTCTCAGAGGAAAATAAGGTTCCAGAACTCCTGTTTGAAACTAGAAACAGTATGAAATTGTCCTTTAAGGTCAGTTTGTTTGTTAAGGCATAAAAAAAAAACACATCAGTCAATTAAGATCTTTCTCTTCTCAGTGAAATGTCTTCCCCAGAACTACGTAATGCACCTTTAATCCCAGCAGTTTTACCTGTAATAGTGTAATATTTCATTCATGTAACTGGATTTGTAACAGAGTGCAGATTTTCAGCACTCCATCAGAGAATATTCACAGAAACGATACAGAGGACGTGACTCAGCAGCTACCGGCCCGACAGACTGGAGTTAACTGGTTTTAACGGGACTTTACTGGTTTGTTTAATGTGTTTTTGGGCCTTTTCATGGCTTTATTGACGAGACACGATAAGAGATGACAGGAAACTGGACAAGAAAGAGGAAGACGCTGCTCTCCCCACTGAGTCACAGTCACACCTGTGGTTAATATCTGACTTTTGACTCCGGGTTCGAACTGGATCCGTTAACGTTTCGAGGTATGAAGGGCGCAAATTTTATCTTCTTCTTGCATCCAGGGGCTCAAAATTTGTAGAAAATGCTGTAAAATATCCAAGTTGCTGTAAAATAATGGTAGTCTGTGAAGTGGAGGCCAATATGTGAAGACTGTGAGTCAGCCGGTGGATGAAAAGTAACTTGGCCTTTTTCTTTCTGAGGAGGAAATGCAGATGTTTCTTCTATAAATGTGTGTAATGATTATATGAAAAGCAGCTCACGTTGGTACATCTCACATGTAACCTTCCTCCTCCTCCTCCTCTTCCTCACTCTGTCCTGGTTAAACGTCTTGATTATCTGCAGTCTGGACTCGGAACTCCTCCGATGTGTGAGTGAGTCTGCACGTCCTCCAACAATTAATGCATCCAGCGTGGACTCGTTAATATTCCGCTCCATCCGGCTCGCAGATGTAAAAAAAAAAAAAAAAGCGTTTCTGAGCTGACACGCGTAATTACTGTGATGCGTCCCCGGAAAGGTTTCCGTGTCTGAGCGCAATTTTCAGAATAACCCAATTATTGATCAATACAATTAGGTGGGGGGCGTCAGGTGTGTGGCGCGTGCGTGAGGGGAAGCGAGCGCGCGCAGAGGAGGAGCGAGGAGAGAGGGGGAGCTGGTGACCTGTAATCACCGGGAACAGCGGGGACTTAATGATGTTTTGGTCCGCTGATCAAATTTCACATTTTCGCACAATCATTTTGGGCACCTGCGCAGAAACACAAAGCCTGGGCGGAACCGGTGGCCCGTAGGAACAACTGTGTGTGTGTGTGTGTGTGTGTGTGTGTGTGTGTGTGTGTGTGTGTGTGTGGTCTTTATCGTGTTAATAATACACGCACACGCAAAGTTTGTTTTCCAGTTTTCCTCTCAACTTTGTGGACACACGCGCGCCGCACGAGGCAGATCGATGGAGATGTGTCGCCCTCTGCTGGACTCTGTCGGTCACGACACGCTGCTGCGTTCAGGCGCTCCTCGTAACTTTCGCTTCCATCAGTCATAAAGAGAGAATCAGCCCATTAATTGTCCTTGAGAGGGTTGATTTGATGTCAGACCTCCTGTGTGAGGCGGGCGGATGATGGACGGACTACACTTAAGCATGAAACTGATTTAAAGAATGAACTTATGTAGCAACATGTTCTCGAAATCCCTCATTTGTCATTATTCAATCATAAATTGCTTTCATATGTTACTTAGGATGTCAAATGTGCATTTTAACATCTGACCTCCACAGTGATGAAATGTAATTTGGTACATTCACTGAGTTACACAACAAACTGAGGTACTTGCACTTTACTTGAGGATTTCCATTTTCCACAACCTCCTACTTCCACTTCACTACATTTCAGATGCAAATATTGTCCCTTGCAACCAGATGATGGACATTATGTAACTGATTTAAATGGTGGTATTAAATTCGTGCGCGAGGTTAACACCTAAAATAAATTATAAATATGTAGTTACACCTTCTAGACAATGATTTAAACGCCTTTGTATAAACTGTAGAATAAGACTGATCGAGGTACTTGAGTAATTTCCATTTCTGCTACCTTCTGCTTCCACTGCACTACAGTTTGAAGTATTGTACTTTTACTCCATTACATTTAATTGATAGCTTGAGTTTATAGTTACTTTGCAGATTGAATGCTGCCTCAGAGCCAAAGCAGCACATTTAAAAAAAAAAAAAAAAAAAAAAGGATTTATTGTCAACAGGACACCACTGAGCAGCGATGGGATGTAACTAAGTACATTTACAGCAGGTAAGTAGAGTGTCGAGGTTCTTGTACGTCACTTGAATATCTCAGTTTTCTGCTATGTTCCACTTGCATGTTATATTTTGGAGGCGAATATTGTACGTTTTACTTCACTACATTTATCTGATCATTTTAGTTACATGCTGCATCAGAGCCAGTGTGGTGTATTCTAATTTAATTAATTTATCAACAATTGGATTTTAAAAAGTTCCAATAATCCTAAAAAATATAATAATTTAACTCATAGTTTAGAACATATACATGTATTTAAATGTGTATAATTTCCTTTAATGTATCTGATTTCTGACTTTCACCGAATTAAAAACAATTTGGCAATGAGCAACAGCTCAAGGACATTAAAGCACTACAAAATAGGCTTGTATTCACTTAAATAATACAATTTAGAAAAAAATATATATATATTTTTTCCAATTAATGAGAAAAAGCAGTAATAAAAAGGCCAGAGACAGAAACACAGCTGCCCTCTTCAGAAGTAGAACCAGTTTGGCTCCACATGATTGATCCGACATTTCCAACTGCACCTGAAGGCAGCAGCCGTGTGTGTACGTCGTGAGCGCGATAAGGATTATGGGTACAGCATGGGGTGAGTTGCGTAAGGTTACCAAAGGCAACAGTGTCAATGGTGTCTGGTCCAGCCCGGGTCCGTGGATCTCACGCCGCCGGTAACTCGGCGTCCTGCCCGCTGTGATGCAGCGCATCGGCAGCCTCGCTGCATGCCGGGAGCTCGGCGGCCTCGCGGCGTGCTCATCCGGACTCTGCCCCTGGAAGAAGGGCCCGACCTGCGGCAGGGAGCCGGCGGCTCACCGGCGGTGGGCGGGTGTGTGTGTGCGTCCTGCGCGTCCTTTCACCGCGGAGCATGCAGCTCAGGGTCGGAGGTTGTGCCGGCGGAGGGTCGTGTTCGCCGGTCAGAACCACAGACTGTTCGGCTCACAGCCGCCGGGGAGCTCCGAGGCTCGGCCCGCTATCTCCGTGGTCGGCATCCCGGACCCGATCACATGGTTCCGGTGTAAATTCACCATGTATCTGGTCGAACTGTTCTTTGAGTTGGACCTGAACTCTGCAGAGTTTCACAGTGGAGTGAAGCAGGTAAATGAGCTCCAACACAACCACACCTGGATCAGCTGGATCAGCCACTGACAGCTGGGAGACATGTCTCCAGGTCAGGTGGAGGGTCGGTCTAGTTACTGGATTTAGATGTAAACAAAACAGGAAGGAACGAGGTTTTGCATTGTAAACAAGAAGTTTTACAGAGGTCAGACGTAAAGTGTATGTATGACCTCATAAACATTCCATAGATGTCACTATATATTAGCTCATATTACACAAAATCCTGATGAGAAAGCAGTAATCTCACCACAAGGTCTGTCTGGTTGGAGCTTTCCATCACATGACAAGATCTTAAACCTGGTTTGAAGACAGTTTACAGTCACATGAACGGTACAGGGGGGACGTGAGGCTCTGACATCATCCACTGTGATGCAGGAGAATAAGTCACCTTGTCGTTCCTCTCCCATCGCAGGCTCTGGTCCACGTCTCCGACCTGATGTCCAGCGGCGGATACCACAGGCTGGTGGGATTAGTGTCCAGAGAGGTAACACATCCTGCACACACACACACACACGCTGGAGCATTGTGGTCATTTTCAAAAGAAACGACACACACAGCAGATTGTTCTCCTGAAACCTCGTCTTCAGAGCAGTCTAGCTGTCCAACATTTAATAAATCCTCCTAAAATCAAGGTCCAGATTCACCGAAAGGGTTCAGCTGGGAACAGGATTAATCAGGATGATCTCTTTTGTCATTTCAGATGATCGACTACGTCGAGACGAAGTGCAGGTCTCTCACCGTCGCTCAGAGGCAGCAGCTCGCCGTCACGATGGAGGATATTGTATTTATGTTGCCGGAAGACGTGTCTGTGGTCTTTGATCAATACGGTGAGCTGCAGCATGCGTTACATCGGGGTCGGCTTCTGCTCAGCCGAGGTCTTTTACAACCGGAGCTGCTCGGCTGCCAGGTTGGAGTGAGACGTTATGAAATAGATGCTGATAGTCAAAGGTCATAAAACCGTCCACGCTCAGCCTCAGTTTCAGAGCTGCAGGCTCTCATTACGTTTACATGCTCATTAATATTCCTCTACTGCTCGGAAAGGTTGAGAAAATTTCAGATTTTAAACAGGTCATTTTAATGGAATATTCTGAATGAGGCCTCACTCTGTCAATGATGTGATTAGTTGTTATCTGTAGGTCTGTAAAATGTCAAAAAGTCCAACACAACAGCTTAAATGTCTCTTTTTGTCCACAACCCACAGATGAGATCAGACACGTGGGATATCTCAACATGATGTAGAGTTTTAGGAGGACTCCTCGGATATGTATACAGCACATTTGGAGTAAAAGGCTCAATTGGAGTTTTACTGCAGTTTTTTGCAACACGCGGCCCAAAAGAAAAGGCAGCAAACTCTCACTGGAAGGAGAAACACACCTGCTTGTAGACATTATCAAGGATATGGATACACACCAATATGATAGCACTGACATTTTCAAGAAGGCGGTTGAAGCCAAGACGGACAAGTCTGCATTTTGTTAAGGCCAAGACTGACTGAAACATTAAATATAATCCTCCTAAACGACAAGAAGAAACTATTTTAGATATAAGTGTGTCTATTATAGCTATGGCTATCTCCAATGCTAACTCATCTGCTCTCTGCTTCCTGTCTTCCTCCTTACAGGTAGGAAGTTCTGCCACGTCGTCTTGAGGTTTTGGATCCTGTCAACACTTGAAGGCCCCGATGACCCCGAGGGCGTAAAGATCTTTAAAGTGGCCCCAAGTGAAGACGGACAGCCACAGAAGAAAGTAGTGACGGCAGTCTATGAGTAAGGACTCGGCTTGTAACGTGCACACATCACAAACGTGCACGTGCGTCTAAAAGTATTGATTACAATCAGCTCTTCTCTCGTTCAGCTCTGACTCGTTCAAATCATTTCAAGGATTGTGTGCTGCCTCTTTTTTCCTAAATCTTATCTTTGATCATTCATTTGCTCAGACATTATGTGCCAAAAATCTCTGTTTGGTTTATTTCTCTTTTATACAGCGTGCTGAATCACAATTAAAAAAAAAAAAAAAGGTACAAATATTTACTTAGAGAGATAATTATATGTTGGCAAAAGCTCAAAGTTACCTGCAGGCTTTCCAACATATGGCACGTCTGTTTTTGTTGGGTGGGTAACAAAGCCACAGCTGACGGTGGCGAGTTAAAAGAACTTTTCAAATATACGTGAAAGGATAGTTTGAGAGAAATATTCCAAAGAGTCACGTGTGGGTGGATGAGAGTTCCTCTAATATTTAATGCCTCGTTTGGGGGGGGGAAGGCTGAAAACGGCATATTTATTACACTGAGGACTGCAGCTGATACTTTAAAGAAAGAAATATTAACGATAGCGCCGACTGGAAGAATAAATCAAAGGACGAACGACAGACAATGCTGAATATCATGCAGGAGTTATTGTGGCTCTTTGTGGCGAGCAGTGTTATTTACTTCATGTGTGAGAAGGAGCGTGTTAAAGAAACCGGTTCTGATTACGTATGATTCTGTTACTGCGCCACTTCAGAAGAACCGCTGATATGATTTGCTGCTGTAACAGAAAAAGGGGGGAATAATTTAACTCGGTGTGTTAAAGTCAAAGCCTCTTTCCATTTCCAATCAGTAATCCAGTTAGTTGCTGGACCTCATGGTGAGAGTGTTCTACCTAATGCCCACCTATCTAGTTAGCCAGACTCTCTCCTCTATTGTTTCAGGTCTTAGAAAAGCCTGTTAGACTTCAAATGTTATCCCGAAGGCTAGAAAACGGGGAGCTTGGCAGGATAAGAAAAAAGCCGTTTTCAGAATCCTCACCTCATTGTTTTCAAGGTGAGAAAAGAAGCAGAACTTAGTTTGAGTTGAGATTACTTTTTCTCCATAACTTGCACCACTAAGAAGAATTTAGGATGCGTCTGCAGCGCCGGGTACGCGTGATTTAGCCCTGTTAAAAAATCCTCTGGCTCTTTTCTTTTCCAGGTTCCACAAAGAGCTGACGAGAGGAGCTTCTCCTGACTGGACGGTGGAAACCATTTGGCACTGGCACTGGAAAGCGGCTGAGTGATTTTTTACTTGATACAGCAAGACAATTTGTCAGTCATCGGGACAAACTGGGACGTTGTGGTTGGCTTAATTTACTTATCTCTGAAAGACAACTTGAAACTGGACCACGGACAAAGTGAGCAGCAGATTGTTGAATAGACTGACTGTCTATTGCCGTCACATGAAACGGGACCCGGAGCCACAACACTGAAGCTTAACAGAAGACTCAAGACCTCAGAAGTTTTCTGAACCCGCCTTCCAACTTCATGTTCTCCTCAGTTGCCTTTTAAAGACCTTCAGCATACTTTACACCTCCTCCTGTCCTGCTGAACACCGCCGGCAGTTTTTAGCTTCGACACAGTATATAAACAGTTATGAGGTGACTGGAGAAAGACTTTTAAACCTGCTTAAAATATCTGTTGAGCGTGTTGGCGAAAAACAATAAAACTTCACTCCAGGTAGGTCCGTGTACTAGCTTTTTTTCCCCGAGAGCTTTCTACTATGTCTCATAATCTTCCTCTGCTGATGGAGTTTTCTCAGCTGTCTTTGCAGGACGTACAGGTAAGGTGGAACTTTGCTTGTATATGGTCACTGTTCCGTACTTAATGTAGGTCAGGTGATGACAGCTGAGAAGACTGATGAAGACCATGAGATTTGGCTTAAAGTTCCAAAAAAAGCTAAAAACTGGACTTTTTTTTTTTTCTTGTCAAACCTCTTATTCCAAGGTCATGAATGAACAGTGACTCTGAGCTGTTTGTTTGTTTGTTTTAAATCTTTCAAATTTGTTGCATCAATAAATTGCTTGATTTCAGCACCACACTGTCCCCTTGAGCCTTCAGTTTATTCCCACTCACAATCCTCATTTATATCTATGCCTTTTTGAAAGTGCACTAATGAACTAAGGGACTGTACAAAAGGTGGTAAGGGGGCACTGAAACTCATGTTTCAGTTGTAAAAAGTAAGGTCCTCCCCAGTATTGTGAGTATTTTCTTAAAGCTGCTCCGGCAGCTTTACTGTCATGACACCCAGGAGCTATGAAATGTTTGGGGCGACAGCACAGGTGGACATTCTTGCACTCAGCATGCAAGTTGCGGCATGGCGTCCTTTTTATTGTTACTGGTCAGAGGCACACCTGTGCACTAACCATGCTGTTCAATCAGCACCTTGATATACCACACCTGTCTGGAGAAGCGCTCAATCACAGATTCTTATAAATGTGTGCTCACAATCAGAGAGAAATTACTTGCGTGCAGAGAAAAAACTTTTTTAATTCAACTTGTGAAAAACTGGAGCAAAAAACAAAAGTGTGGCATTGATGATTCATTTCATACAGTTCCAATGTTAGCGACATTTTCTAGCTTCAACATCAAAAGGCTGATGAAACATCCAACTCTGCATTAGCATTAAAAGTGAAGTCCTCATTTTCCATTTCTGAATTCTCTGCACGTGATTAATGAAACATATAAGGGGCTGAATATATTAGTGTTGTGGTACTTTGATAACAGGCAACGAGATAATCCATTTTCCATAGCCAGTAGGAGGATGTGTATGTTCTGGTACATGGTTTTCAAAAAAATGCTTCGTGGATCAACAGGAGATCTCAACATTAGTCTTCTACTAAGTGAAAATAGTTTGTGCTGCATCGCTTCAAGCAAAAGCAACAAATTAGACTAAAAAAATTCTCCAACCGTTTAACTCAGATTCAGCCTGCGTCTGAGCCGCCGGTTACAGCCAGAATCGTGTCACTTGTCAAAAGCGTCACGTCTGACAGGCTCGTGAATGCTGCGTGTCATCCCATTCTGTTAAAGCTCGCTGCAATATTATTAATGTTGACAACATATCTGACAAACAGAGAGGATTCTGTCATTAGCGGCTGCTAATTCATGCATAATGAAATGCGCTGAGGATTATTCTAATTTTTGCTGCATAGTAATATGTGGTCCTGGAAGTTTGCGTGGGGGTTTTTTGGTTCCAGTGGAGCATCTCGCAGAGTCGTAATGAGATTAAATGAGTGCGGTTAGCTTAGCACATGTCAATATGCTCATGGATATGGTGAGAGCACATTAAACAATTTACCACGCCTGTGCATCACTCAGTTTAATGGAAATTAACAAGAAAACAAAAGCAAGTGGTGAATATACAAAAAGCTAATGGTCTTTTTGTTAGTTATGTTACTGTTTTGTGATGTTCTGACATGTGGATCAGACGAGGCGGCGTGCCAACCTGTTTCATTAATCTTGTTAGCGAAACAGATTGCAAACAATTCTTCATACCTCTTTGAGAGTCTGCATGTCTGCCATCATGTCAACATGTGTCTCAGCTCCAGGAAGCCATAAATTAATTGCGGTATCTCTGTCAGACTCCTATTTTAAGGTTGATTAATAGAATTACAAGATAAATATGCTTGTAAATCAAATCTAATACTCTGACAGAACAAATGATAAGGTACAGGGAAGGTATCCCTCTGGATTTACTCGGGTCTTTCACCAGAATAGAAAAACAGTCTGTTATTAAGTCCAAAGCTATTAACATTTCACAGCAGCTTAGGTGTACAAACAAAATTTGACATGTTGCTTCCAACAAAAGAAAAAGGCGACATGTTGACATGATAACAAATGAGCTGTTTCTATGCATGAAATGCTATTTTTTTCATTTCAATAGGGAAATTGATTCTCTTATAATTTGATATTTAACAGGGAAAAAACATTTTATTTACTGACATGTTTATCTCTGAATTTGCGGCGGTATCAATAAATATCATTTCTCGTGTTGACTACTAATGTTTGTTGTGCAGGCACATAAACTATAAACAAAACTCACTTTCTTTTTATGCCATTCAGCCTCACATGCAGAACTTTCTCCACTGTGGGTTCGTACTATTAAAAAAATAAAATTCTGCCTGACAGGAAATGGGTCTTAATATTAGCGCCAGAACAAAGACAGTTCAAAGAGACTTGGTGAAAGCACAACTACCAGGTACTTCAGATCATTGTTGACTTCTACGTGGCATGAAAATACTGTCATCAGCGACAGAGTTTTCACCTCGACTGTAATGAGGAAACACTGTGCCGGTAAACACATCTTGAGTGTTAGATCGCTTTTATTTCCTTGAGTACGTTACGGAAAACCTCCACACAAACCTCCCCTGCCGGATGCCTCATGGACGCCAACTTCCAGGCCTCCTCAAACACCTCCTCAGAAATATTCACACCCACATTCCTGAAGATTTCTGCAATCTGTGAAGAAGAGAGAGTCAGGTCAGGTTATGACTGTGAGATAAATGTAGTTGTAGACAACAACTGGAGAAGAACCAAAGAGTCAGGCAGTGATGGATCACAGAGAACTGATTCAGTACTGATCCAGTCTTAATCCGTATTTGTCAAAAGTGGACACTATTTAAAAAGATTCAAGTTGAAATTTAAATGCAGTCAGTGACATTCAGAGGCACTTTGAATATTTAACAGAGCATTAAACAGGAACGACCGCCTACTATATTAAGCTAAGAAATTACCGGTGCATTCAACCTTAAACAAAAGGCCTTGAACAACAAAAATATGTTTCGTATCTCGGTAGCATCACGGAAAATAGAAAGATGGAGACATTACAGTTTTCGAATGTCAGAGACTTACTGTATGCTAAGTTACTCTGGACAACGAGTCTGCCAAATGAATGTTCTGTATGTTTTGGCTAAGTTTCTGTAATTTCAATGACCTGTATGAAGCAAAAACATCAACATAAGATGTAACATAAGAGAATAGCTGAATAGTGAACATAAGTCTTCTCTAACAGCCTGAATTAAAAACCTGAGGAGAACCACGTCTTCTGTGGGTCCACACCTTTACCTGTGAGCATTTCACTCACTTATGTAATTTAAGTACACCTATGCTGATGTTGGTCGTACCTCCTGCTTGGTGCGAGGACAGAAGAAGTGTTCTTCATGAACACCCCAAAGGGCGTGAACTGATGGACGCAGAAGATCTCGAGCTGTCGCAACACCGTAGCTGGTTTTGTCACTGACTCTCTGTAAACGCGGAGCTGGAAGGTCGGAGCGCACAGACGGGATCCCGTAGGTACGACTGCCTATGTAAAGAAAGACCACGTGCACAAATATGTTAAACTGGCGCTTATAAAACTACTCATATCAGCCAAAAGCAGATGATGCCCTCACACAGACCTGCAATGCTAAAAAATATTTGCAAAAATACAAAAATACAATTATGACTAGATAAGATAGTATGACTATGTAAGTCTGAATAACGCTGTTCTTGTTTATTTCACCTTTGACCTCGCCCTTTTCTCCAGAACACACATTTAGAGCTATGTAATAATATGTATGCTTATCAAATGCACACTGTACTTATATATGTCTGACTTACTTGATGTAAAGTTATCATTGACAGGCCCGATGAGGGAGGAGGAGGTCATGAATTGGTCTTCGACAGCCCTGGGTCGCCTCAGGGTCCTCAGGGTTTTCAAAGAGCTGCCTGGCTCAACAGGCTCCAGGTCCTCAGGTTTAATTAAGGCCTGAGAGACAGGACGCTCTTCAGAACCAGCAGATTCTGACGAAGGCCTCCTCTCCGTGTTGGCTGGAGCTGAGCTGGTCTGAGGCTCTGCAGTAGACAACATAAACAGAAAGTGCTCCAGAAAATATCCCTCTGCACATTACCTCCACATCGTCCTAAAATCTTAAGAAGCATTTTAAGTCTTGTATTGACAAATTCTGATGTTGTTTTAGACTGAAATACAATAAAATCAAATGTGACTGTAAAGCAGAGCAGTTGTAGAAGCCTCTTACTAAAGAAATCTTTACATGACAGTGCATTTAACTGACCGTTTGTCAGAATGCGTTGCTCTCGACTCTTGATGGGCATCTTGTCCTTCCAGTTGAGAAAGTTAGCAAACTCCAGGAAGTTGATAAGTCCGTCCTTGTCCATGTCACAGTAGTCTATCAGGTCGTCCAGGACCTGCCCGCTGACACCCAGCTGGAACTGATCGCACACTGCCTGCAGGTCCTCTTTGTCAATCATCCCCTTGCCTTTCTAGTTATTCATGGAAACAGATATATATGGAAAGGTTCAATGACTACAGCACGTTTTGTATGAGACTGCCTGAGTAGAACTACAGTAGAGTAGTGTGCTTTTCCTGCTGTGACAACATGTCCACTGTGAGAAAAGACCAAAGGACTTTGCTCTGATTTCTTTGATTATTCTTTGACATGTTTATGAAATCATGGTATGTTGACTTTGTACACTTTCTAACTGTAATTTTCTTGTTATTTTAAATTTAATTGGTTGAATAATCAGCAGGTTAAAAGTATAGCAAGTCAGCAAGGTGGTTCGAAGTGTCAGGCAGCCTGACGTGACTCCAGTCCTTACCTTGTCATAATATCTGAACGCCTCCAGCAGGGAGGGGAAGTTGTGGAAGTTGACCTTCTTCAGACGGTGTTGCACTGCGTTGACTAGACCGCGCTGTTGATCTCTGCCTC
The DNA here is from genome assembly GCA_963678695.2 of Diplodus puntazzo. Classification (NCBI taxonomy): domain Eukaryota; kingdom Metazoa; phylum Chordata; class Actinopteri; order Spariformes; family Sparidae; genus Diplodus; species Diplodus puntazzo. Next base: position 5,652,743 of record OZ023160.1, on the reverse strand, counting down.
TCACATAATGACCTGGCTTGGCGGAGTGGATTAAATCTCCAACACCTGCGCAGGAAGCAGGAAAAATAATGTCTCTTGACTGGAACAAAAAGAGCTCAGTTTGGTTCATTCAGGAAACACTGCATCTGCTCACACGTGGTCCAATATATAACCCAAGACTCATCATTTTTACATAAACTGTACCAAATTCATCGGGTGGCAAGAAACTTCCAAAAGTGTGATCTGGTGGAATATTCAAGGTCTTTCCTCTCCTGAAAAGATGAGATTAATGAGAAAATGTAGTTAAACATAAGTTTGTAACGTGTATATAGAGGTCATATTATCGGTCAGAGGAAGTGTGACTGACACTTACACATTAATTGTTTTGCCGAGTTGTTGTGCCATCTTTTCCCTGTTCCCAGATCTCTTCCAACCATTGTTTGCATTGTAAAACCTGTGGCAAAATAATATACACACATACATGTATATACAAATGGTTTTGGAAATTATCAGAATAACACTTTTGTCAATTTATTACAGCACTTACTTCTGTGTTTCGCCCAGCCAGTGGAGAGTTTTTCCAAGATTGCGGCCGTCGTTGAAATGTGGTGTGATTATCCCAAACCTGCCGTCTTTACTGTAGTCGCTCCAGTTGTACTTTCTGTCAATCCGCTCACCTGGAGAAGAACAAGGCATCACATTTCAACATGATCAACAAGATTGACGAATAGATTAACAGACAGTTGGTAGTAACAGTTAAGGCCTTGTGCACAATATATATTTTTCTTTTTACCAACAAAATAGGCATTGTGGCTACGAATGTAAGCGTTGTGTCCTTCCTGAGCTTCCCTCTCCAATTCCTCTGCTGTTTTTGGAGGGTTAATAATCTCACGCACATCCAACCCTGGACAGAAAGGAAGAGAGACATTCAAACTAGAGACTCAGTATTTAGAAACTTACAACATACGATTTATTTAGTTTTTTAAATCTGCACATTTTAGTCTGAGATTAATATTAAGACAAATATTTGCATGTTCATGATATCTGTGCCTCTCCTTTAAATAAAAAGAACTGTATGAGTCATGACCTTATTTGGTGGTGAATTTACCTCTAACTGTTTTCACACCATATGTGTTTTTGTCGTTACACCAAGTGGGAAGTCCCGCACGCTGATCATGGGACCTGCCAAGTGGCCCTTTTTGACTAGAGGCGTACACTGCTTCACTGAGTTCTTGTAACCTCTGCTGGAACACGGTCTTTTCGGGGGGATTCAACAAGCTGCTGGCCTGTTGGAATTACAGAAAAATTAAGAACTTATATCTACACTCCGGGTGTGTGTCATCAAAACCACATTTTATATTAGCACCCACCACATAAAACTGTGACTGATCTTGTTTTCTTAAATTGATCCATTAGCGGTAACCAAAAATGATGCATTATGGATAGGCATAATGTGATTAATCAGGAGCATGAAGAATTTAAAATGTTGGTAGCTCGAGCTAAGTAAGATAAAAACCTCATCACCAAGCAGAGTAATAAATGATTTACTGTCAATGATCTAAAAATAAATCAACCCACAAAAACTGGGGCAGTAAAAACCCTCCTTATTGACCCACGAGGAGGTGTGTGTGTGTGCGCTTAGGCTGTACTCACACTGAGGGAAGATTTGGTGTTGATGCCATGAACAAGGGTGCTGGCAACATCTGGATCGTTTGCCTTCCCTTGGTGCACTCTGATAGCCCCTGGCTCCGGCTGGATGCTTCTGCGGAATTTCCTTATCACAGGCGGGGTGGGGGGCTGAACAGTAGAAATGTTGATGTATCAGAGAGTGAACATGCACCTTTAAATTTTTCAAAGCTGCCCGTGGCTCCAATTTATATTCATAATTTCAGTTGGGCGAAAGCACCCAGAGATAAAACAGACTGGCCTATTGCATATATAGGCAGCCCTAACCCTTAGGCCCAAAAAATTAACTTAAGTATCATAACTACAAGTAAATTATACAATAATTTACATGTATGCATATAGTTTATACTGTGGGTTGATCGATTATCAGCCTGGTCAATTATCAGATACAATATTCAGCCTTTTTCTGATTGTTGTAGTGTTTGTTTTCTCAATCTGATTGTTTATAAAAATAAGCTAATTTAAACATGCACTCATTTGTCTCTAATGCAGCATTTAAATGCAGTAAGTAAAGTATTTGTACCACAATTTTTACTTAGGTAAAGTACTTGAGTAAATGTACATTCCATCACTGCATATATGAATGACCTCCATTGATAAAGACACAACAGTGTGTACTTAACAACCTAACACACACATTAACACTGGACTTACCCTCGCCTCTTCTTGTAAGCAGGTTTCTGCTCTGTCTCCTACAGGTTTCAGTTTCCCAGCCTGGTGTTAAGAGAGAAAAAGAAACACAGTCACCAGCCAACTAATAAGACAAAAGTTTATTTAGCTAAAAAAAAAAAAAAACTCCACAGCTCTTGACTCAATGTAACAGGAGTAGCTAACGTTAAGCTAACGCATTGTTAGCTAACTACCTTAAAAGTTTGCTCACCTTCGGTCTGTTCGGACTTGTGTCAGTACACGTCAGTTGGTGTGAGATGTTATTTCCGTCAGTCACACTCATGTTGACTCCACGTGTAGCAGCAGCAGCAGAGGCACTTTTATTTGTTTTGTTTTATCCAACTGGGAAAGTTTCCAACAGTTCTTCGAGCTAACGGCACCAAATTCTCCCTCAGTTGGCCTGCACCTGTTTGAGTCCTGTTGCCTAGCAACACCAGTCAGCTAGACGTTAAATACAGGACGTGTCCTCGCGCGTCATTCAGGAATTTAAGAAAAAAAATCTGACACATTTATAAATTAGCCTGAAAAACGAAAGAATAAAAAATAATTTTGAAATATACATAAGATCCCCAACAATAACAACAATATGACTGAAAATCCCACAAGTACCAAACTTTTTTTTTTTTTTTAAGATGACAGGGATATAAAGTCTTGCAGGATTTATTTATTAATGCTATTTATTTATTTATTTATTTATTTACTTGTTTTTAATAAATTCACAGGAATCCTACAGGATTTTTTGGAACAGACATAAAAAGAATCAAAACCTCTGAATAAAGAATTTTAATCAGACCACATTTAGTACAAAAACATGTTCTTGTTCATAAACTGCCATAAAAATATTCTTTATTTTTTATATATATATATTAATTTCAACCTTCACATTTTTCCACTAACATCAGTCCTGATAATAACTACCAAATATTTATTCTATTTTTTTTAGGATTTTAACCCATTAAATACCAGTTTGTGATGATGCTACTGTAAAAAAAAAAAAAAACAATAATAATAATAATAATAATAATAATAATAATAATAATAATAATAATAATAATGATTGTTTTCCATACACTTATAGTATTTTTATAGCAGTTTTTGACATGGAAGATTAATTTTCTTTTTCTTGCAGTAAATGTGTTCTTTCATCAGTTGCATCAGAGGGTTTAGTTTTATTATGAGGTAAAGCCCCGTATAGGACAATGGTGAAATAGCATGCGCAGTGCCTATAAATAGTACTGACCCCCTTGGATATTGACTTAGTGAACTGCCCCAACAATCAGTAAACTAATTACAGTTTCAGATATTTGTTATATATTTTTGATTAAATGACATTACATTGTAGAAATGTTCTTTCACTTTGATGTTATAAAGTGTTTTTTTGTGAATTTTTGTCAGCAAAAAAATGACTCCTTATAGGCACTGTGTGTGGGCTGTGAGCAAAAAGTGTGAAAATCAGTAAAATAATACACAAAAAACACCTTTGTCAAAATTGTATATGCAATATTCATTAATAAAATAAAATAATCCAAAAATAAAAGTTAAAAAAAAACAACAACAAAAAAAACATAAAAATGTCTCAACAGTCTCAACTTGGTGGTTAACAAATCCCATCTTTTCGGTCCACTATCCTGCTAAAACTCTAAATATTCTTTGATTTCTGTGTTTTGTAGTTTTGGAAAAAAGGTAAATTGGGAATAAATCCTGACACGTGATTGGTCCGCCGCAGCACAACGTAGGCGGATTGTCAATTCCAGTCATACGATCTGTCATCATCGTTCGTACAATGCGAAAAGGGAAGTTGAAAGAAGTGGGAGAGGGACATCGCGGAGCCTTATGAAATCCAACGTTACAGTAGCTGTCTGGTTTATCGACACACTGTGAGGAGCCGCAGATATTATCCTGGAGACACCGTTTACATTAACTAGCTTCCTCTTTTTGCTGGGTGAGTAGCTAATATTAGCGTTAGCTCGCATGCTAATGGCTATCCGGAGGGCTCCTCCCGATGCGGCCACAGCTAAACAACGTTCACTGAGGTAGCCAGTCTATTATGTGGCTAGCTAACGTTAGCTAGCCTGTACTAGAAGGGCCAAGCTAGTTAGCACAGCGACTTAACGCTGTTCGGCTAGTGAATCCGAATCAGATGTCACGTTTAGCCCTTTACCACATTAACGTTAAGCCACGTTTAATATCCCAAACATCCGAGACTGTATTGATCACTGATTGACAGGGCAGCCCACTAAATTAACGTCATGCAGCTAAGGTTAGCTAGCTGTCACTAGCTGTACACACCCAAAACTGCATCATCTGTGTCCTGGCATTCTCAAACGTTACACAAATGTCAGATCGAGGGTGTAAAGCTTCTACCCGCGTTGTAACAACAGTTTGACGGGTTTAAAAAATATGTATGCTTTCTCCCAGGGCACAGATTTGTCCTGGGCTAAGACGTTTTGGAAGTTACTGGGTAGCTGTGTTGCTAACGCTAGCAGTCGTTGCTCTTGCTAATTCGAGCCAGTCAACAACAACATAACAGGTTATTTGTGGTGAACTGTGTGTCGTAACGCGATTTTCGACGTCGCTGAGAGTCATTATTCTTGGACTGATACTTTGTGTTGACAGTATACATGTCTTGAGTCACAGAGGGAAGCCGGTTGTTGTGTGGTTAATATGGTTGGTGTTGTTATTCACCTTAAATGTCTCAAACCGGCAGACAGAACAACTGTAATGTAACTTAGCCCTGGATCATTGCCCCACCTATGTGCCCAGACTCGTGTTATACTAATCCCACGTTGTGATAGTCAGCCTTGCATAACCTAAAGCTACGAGCAGGAGTTGCCAGAGGTTTGTTGTTGCAGAGTTGGAAACCAGTTTTTCAACTTTTTTTGTCATCTTTAGAAGTTGTAGTTAAAGGTATACGACGCAGGACTTTTCCAGAGTCTTCAAAAAAACTGATCCCTCTCAGTCATCACTGGCAGTCCACGCTAAGACATCTGCAGAGATCCTGGCCTTCTCTTATTTTGATGGTTCACGGTGTTTACTGTCACTCCGGTTGTACAGGTACACTCATGTGAAAAACATTTGGTTAGAGGCTCCATTACAGAGACGTATCAACGAAATCATATTAAGTATAAATAAATGAGAGTGTGAAGCAGTGATGTGTAATATATCCGGGCTTCATGTACAGACGGTTTGTGTTCATGGCTCGCACACATAAAGTATCTGACGATCCAGCCATGAAACTCAACAATCAATTATTCCTCTCAATATTGCCAATGCCACTGTTTGAATGGTGTGTTCACGATCGACAACCAACAAGTCCTACATAGTACACCTTTAAATTGGCCCGAGTGAGACATTCAGGTGCTTTATCATGCGTGAATTAGAACATCCGCCAAACCTTTGTATAAGTTTGCCGTAGCTGTTACGCTTATTTGCGTGGCTAGTTGTGGCAAGCGACCAACTATTGTTTGGAGAGGAAACACGGCGCGGCTGGTAATGTGAAACTTTTGTTGACTCACTGTGAATTGAACTGCAGTAAAAAAAAAAAAATTCCCCCCGTGTTAATGTACCTCCGGGGACACCTTGGCCTCCTGGTTTGCATGGTTGATTTTGAAGGAACATTGTTATCCGCAGCATAAAACTATAACATTAAGATTCCTGAGTGTTGACCCCATTCCACAAACTAATCGGTCAAGCCTTGTGCATATTTTTATCCTAAAAAAAACAAAAAAAAACCTCATACAGTTTTTGTGCTCTGTGTGCTATGAACACAATGTTTCAGGCTCATTGATCTACAGAGAAAATTGGGTCTGCAATGATAAATTTAATTATAGACTACTCTGCTAATTATCTTCATGATTGATCTTTTCGATTCTCAAATTTCACTGACCCAATGTGACGTCTTTAAAAATGCTTCTTTTGTCCAACCAACAGCCCCAAAACCCAAAGAATCTTCATTTACTATCATAAATCAAAGTAGAGAAGCAAATCCTTCTATTTTAAAAGCTTTAGAAACTGAAACATTTGACATGTTTGACAACAGAAAAGTCTCAAACGATTGATGGATTATCTAAATAGTTGGTGGTGAATTTTCTTTCGACCAGCTTATCAGTTAATCGACTGCTCACTGCAAGTGTAGAAAAAACGCATCTTAAGAAAATGATGTGATATTAAGCTGCATGCTTCCAAAAGCTACAGCTAAATATTGAAGAAATCAACAGTTGGTGCTTTTCTTGTTGTAATTGTGATTCTTAGTTTCATATAATAAAATGTGAAATGGTAGTCTTTACCATAATTATCCCGTCATTAATTCTTTTTTTTTAATGGTCAAAGTTTTTTGACGTGACTCTGACGCTTTGCTCTCTCTTCTCTCTCCTGCTCAGGTATTCTCGACACTTCATCGCAGCACGTCAGCGTCCAGAGGGAGAGACCGGACAGTGTGACATGGCAAGTAGAGGCGGAGCTACACGACCCAATGGGCCGAACGCAGGCAACAAGATCTGCCAGTTCAAACTCGTGCTTTTAGGAGAGTCGGCTGTGGGGAAGTCGAGTCTCGTACTTCGTTTCGTTAAGGGACAGTTTCACGAATTCCAAGAGAGCACAATCGGAGGTACGTATTTTCATCAGGCCATGTTGTGGCTTTTTATATTTCAGGCGTGTAAAAGATGGCCCCAGATGTTTGGTCTATAAAAAGTCAGAAAATGGTGAGTGGTGGTGATCAGAGCCAGAGATGACATCCTCACATGTTTTGTCCGCAACCTAAAGATATTCAGTTTGCTGTCATAGTCTCACTCAAACTGGTTAATCAATTAATAGATGATAACTTATTATTAGTTATTCAATTAATCTTTGCAACTCTAGATGTTACTGACATAAACATCATCGACATGAATGATCCAAACATATAGAGTCATAGTTCCTGGGCAATAAATAAAGTACACAGTGTCACAACTCTTTTTTTTTTATTTTTAGTTTATGACTGAAGTTCGAGAATTGTGACTGCGACTGTGTGAGACGTGCCAACAGGAACAGGGAACTGGAGGAATAATTCGATGAATTTCTGGACGTTTGCCCTTGGTTTCCATTATCATGGATGTAATCTTACACTTTTAGGCAAACATAGCACTTAGTGGATATCATATGATTATATCAAAGTATCCATTTCATTTTATTGCTATTTTCAGACTCACCTTAGGCCACTGAAAACGATTAGGCACGAACAAGGCAAGGTGCAGTTAAAGTTACACCTGAGGTTATCTGTCTAGTGTCATCCGACCTTATTTACTGTTTTTTTATTTTAGCGTTTTCTTCTATTGTTATTACTTATCTCCTGAGCAATGGAGCGTCACATACTTTTACTTATCATGTTTGTGCATTGTCAGTGTTAATAGCAAAAATTTCATCAGGACAAATGACAAGTCTTCTACTTCTAACCAAATCTACCAATGGTTGCAAACAAAATAACCTGAACCTGAGTCAGTATGTTGTAAGATGCACAATAAAGTGACAAAAACAAAATAAGAGGAAGACAGTATGGATACAAACAGCGACAGCCTAAAGGTTTGTGACCTGTTATGATCTCCTGAAAAGTAAAACTGAAGTTGTACTGGGCAGTTTCTAGGTGTGAATGTCTGTAACTGGCTAATTGTGAACATGGTGTTCCTAAAAAACTATTGATGTCAATGAAGCCTCCCAGGGTAAACTAAACTAGAGTGGCACTCAGTAGAGTGCATATCTCATAAGCCCAACACTCTCCGTTGATTCAATCAAGCCTAGTCCAATCCCAAACTCAATAGCCTTCTATCACTCTTAATTTAAAAGCACCCATAACTGCTTAATCATAATTTAAGCATTTAATTTGGCAACAAAACAATACAAGTGGAATCGTAATCTCCATCGTGTCGTGGAAGAAAAATAGATTTTCATTTTGATCTGCATCAAACTCGACTCACTCAAAGATACCAGCCATCTAAACACGCCCCACTTCCTCATCATGATTTATGCATTACTTCCTGAGAAATGTAGAAAAATGTTGACAAACGCCCTACAGTGTCTCACAATGTTAAAGAAGGTGAGAAAACATACTTTGATTCATTACTTTATTCAGATCTGCACCAAAAGTTAATGGGGTCTATCCAAGACTCTTCCTCCGTCAAAGTTTTGTTTAAGCCAGTTCAGTAGTTTTTGTGTAATGCTGCTGACAAACTAAGCGACCAACCAACAAACATAAATGGGTGAAACCATAACCTCCTTGGCCGAGATAATGAAGGTTAAATAATGTGCTGTGTGACTTCGACACTGCTTCATGCCTCAACTCCTGTCCAGATCTGTGACGTTCAACAATAAACGTGTTTAATATTACTGGGACCAGACTTAGTCCAAATGTGGACTAAGTGTGTGTGTGTGTGTGTGTGTGTGTGTGTGTGTGTGTGTGTGTGAGAGTCCAGCACTGCTCTCAAATTATCACCTTCACAGAAACCCATTTCTTGTAGCTCAGTAGCTGCAGGCCCAGTTGTCACCGGTCCCTCTGCTTTGTGCCCGTACAGCTGCCTTTCTGACTCAGACGGTATGTTTGGACGACACAACAGTCAAGTTTGAAATCTGGGACACAGCTGGTCAGGAGCGCTACCACAGTCTGGCTCCCATGTACTACAGAGGTGCCCAGGCAGCCATTGTGGTGTATGATATCACAAATGAGGTGAGTCAGGTGCCCGCTCTCGTCGACTGTAGCCGTTTCTGTCAGTGATGGGGAGATATTGGGGGGTTTCCGTCAAGCCAAAGAAAGAATCTATTTTGGGGTGTTGACAAATTAAGAGATCAGTCATCGTCACTTAACAACAGTGCTGTGTAGACAATGTATACCTATAAGAGACCGAAAACGTCCTTGAGTCAACCCACTCCAAACAGGCTTCATATAAGCTGCGTTTCCACTGAAACACTTGCAGTAAAATACCCTTTGACTACTGTTTCTGCTACGGACAGTACCCTTAAACGTAGGCGGAATTGTTACTGGCCGGCTTCATGTTAACCACTTTCACATATCCGTCAGTTGGAAAACAACAGGGGAGATTGGTCTTATCTCTTAATACACTGCTGCATTAATTAATGACACATTGTGAACCTGTACTGTACATTACTGACCGACTTCCAACATAATCAAATGGTCTGCAGTTTTCTTAATCTGTACGAACAGTTCTTTTGGTACCGTCCGCAACTTTTGACAATGGAGACACAAAAATAACCATCCCAAAGTGTAACAAACCGAACTGGACTAAACCAGATGGCACAATGGAAACCGCGCTGTAGTCTTTTAAACAGCAAGTGTTTACTTTTCACAGGCTAACATTGAAACACCTGCCATTAAGACAGATCATTTATTTGTATTCTTTATATAAGTTGTTCCTGAAAAATAGACTGTGATTAATTGTTTGTGTGGGAAGGCAGACACAAAATAAATGAGGAAGGTGTTTAATGTCAACAAGACCTTTGACTGAACGTCCCTCAGTGAAAAAGCCAGCAGTGCTATTGTTCAACTTGTTACTTACAGGTCGCATATTTTAGAAAGTGAGACTATTGATTATAAAGCAGGTCTGAGTGCTTAGAAATACTGTGAACGGATCAAACGGCCCCGTCTACGCAGAAATGTATGCTAATGTACGTTTTCGGCTGTTAAATGTTAAATCACCATGTGGAAACACGGTGGGCGGTGCCTGCTCAGGTCCGTGAGAGCTGACCAATCCGAGCGAACTGGGCTTTTCAGGAGGCGGGCTTAAAATGTAGTGTTCAGACAGGATGAATCGAGGTGCTGCAGCGATAAAAAAACTAAAAATTCTGATGACATTTCTGCTCGCCTTTGTAAAATAACTTCTACTACATCAGATAATCACATGTACAGAACACACATGTAGCCCACGTTTGAAACATGTTATCACTGTGCATTATTGGTAATATACTTACTGTATAAAATGCTGCTTTTACTCCAACAAAGCTGAAGACGTATCTGAATTTGTTTGACATTTGATGAAAAACCCAGTTTCTTTAAGCCTCTATTCTGAGCCTCGATCAAAAGATGAGCCAAAGCTTTCCCAGACATCGTGGGAGCACTGTTGCCCTCATCTGTCCATCACATGGATCTTATTGTTATTTTCACTAACTGAGTCACCCCACCTCCCCCCACTTCCCCCATCCCCTCCCTGTTTTGTTTGCCAGGAGTCATTTGTACGGGCGAAGAACTGGGTTAAAGAGCTTCAGAGACAAGCCAGTCCAAATATTGTAATAGCTCTGGCTGGGAACAAGGCTGATCTCGCAAACAAGAGAGCACTGGACTTCCAGGTTTGTGTTCTTCAGACCTTCGTTAATTAACTGCCAGATGTTGTCTCAGCGCCTGCTGAAGGTTACATAAAGCATTCACTGATTGTCATTTATAACACACGTTGACAGAATTATAGAGTCTCTGTCTGATCGGTCCTGATCTGGTCTTCCTCTTGGAACATACCTGCTCTGCTTCCTCCATGTTTACATTCTTGTGAGGTTCTTCAAGTCGTGTTAATTAATGACTTCGTCGTGTTTGTTTGACTTCCACAGGACGCACAGTCGTACGCAGATGATAACAGCTTGCTTTTTATGGAAACATCAGCGAAGACCTCTATGAACGTGAACGAGATATTCATGGCCATTGGTAAGTTTCCCAAACTGAATCTATGTGAAGGTTTTCACAATTCTGAAATAAATCGGAGCAGAATAATAGATCTCCTACTCTACTGTAGAAGTCTGATACACCAGTTTCCTGACCAGATGTGGACAGATGCTGATTATGTTGCCTTTGAGCGACAGTAAAAATCAGGGTTTGTGTTTATGAGCCTCCAACTGGAGTTCATTTTACAGGTTTACAGATAAATTAGAAGAAATCTTTACTGTTCAGCTGGTATGTTGATCACCAGTCAGTCCATTGTGTGTTGAAAGTAAATGTTGCAGCCCATAATGTACTTGGTACTCTTTTTGGAAACTTCCTGGTGGTCAGGCTTGTTCTGAAATGCGGTTGTGATCAGTGAAGTGAGACCATCTCGTGCGTATGGAGCCTCTCAGCTCGTCTAGAGGACACTGTGACCTTTGCAGGATCACAACATCTGGCAGCCTCAACTCCATTTGCATTTGAAGGACACGCTGCATTTCTTCCACAAAGCAATCATAGAGTTCTTGCAGAATAAGGCCGGTCAGCTACACAGTGTAATATGTGATCTGAGGTGTCGAGTGGCAGTGTTGTCAACAGAGAGTTTGTCCACTAGAGAGCGCTGATGAACTTAAAACATTAAAACCACTTCACACCCACACTCCACCCACACAGTTGTTTTCACTTATGTTGCTTGACTTACCGAGCACAGACTGTGCTGAAAAAACCTCCCATGTGGGCGTGAACCAGGTGTGCATGTTGCGTTTCATTGCTCTGTGCTAATATCTCAGGGTCGTGTACAAAGCATCTTTAAAGGGCGGTTTAACACCCTGTTTTAGGTTTGAACATGCCTCCTTTGCAAATTCTAAACATGCATTCAGTTCTGTTTGAACAGCAAGTTAAGTTTAACAAGGCTTCAGTAGGTGCAGCAGAAACAGCAGAGAGAGACGTTACAGCTTCATACTGTCCTCACTGGTAACGGGTGATTCAGGGGCGCAGTGAACCAGAGAACGTCGTACATTTGTCTCCAGTTTTGGGGGTTTAAGAGGTCAAAGGTCAAAATGTAAATGGTTTCCTTTGTAATGAACACTGCATACTGGGAACAGGGTCAGTTGAAAATCTAATTAAATCACGTGGTTGATTTTGTACACTTGTGCCAGAGAGCGTTTACAAACCTGTGACTTCTTATAAAGTATTGGCTCTAAATCAGTTAATTCTATCAGTTCCAGTTCAATCTTTACTGTTCTAAAGCTCATTCTTATTAAAACCCCATAGGACAGCAACACAATTACACAATTAAGTTGGTAGGACTTTATTTACTTGTTGAAAGTTTTCAGCTAATTAATCTCCCGGCTTACTGAAATCGAAAGAAGAACTACAAATCAGTTTCAGAGAACATGAAAATCTGGATAAGGGATCGACTGATATCTTTTTTTTCATACCGATAATTAGTAATCAAGGAGACCGAAAACTGATATTTGGGAAGGAAATTATAAATGTAAATTTAGAACAACCACAGATGATATGTACAGTAACTAATTTACTCAACTTAATGCAATTAAGCACAATTTTGAGGTACTTTACTTGAATATCCCCATTTTCTACTACTTCATTCTTACACTCTTCTAAACAAAAATACTGACACTAATATTTGGAAAAAGGAGGGTAATTAATATGGTAGCCTTTGCTGATTGATTAGTTGAAAATCAAGTTAATGTTCAAGCCTTTTTTGTCTTTGAGAGAATATAGTAATACTTAATAATGAGTTTATCTTCCTCCTATATGTATAACAGGACAGTGTATGTGCTGTAATATGGTGGGTGGTGCTGAGAGGGCCCGGATGTCTTTACACACAAAGAAAACAATAACTTCATAACAAGTCATTTACAAAGAAACATAAAGAAGATTGAGTGTGAAACAGCTCTGAAGAATACACTTTGCGTCATCATTCGTGTGGTCATGTGGTTAGTTATCGTGACATCATCACTGATCTTGTTGCCGTGTCATTGCAGCAAAGAAGCTACCCAAGAACGAGCCTCAAGCGACCGGCGCCAGCAGCGGGCGGAACCGGGGAGTGGACCTGACAGAGACGGCTCAGCCCACCAGCCGCCCCTGCTGCAGTAACTAACCCAGCTCTTCCTGCTCATCCATCCCCCCCTCCCCACCACACACACACACACACACACACACACACACACACCCTCCACCCTTCTGCCCCCCCTCCTCCCTCTCAGCTGAACAACATCTGGACATCTGGCTCCTCGGCTTCCTGACGTCCGACCTGAGCGTCAACCTCACTCCCCTGGAATAGCTAAAAGACTCTGTATAGCTGCATTTCTAATACCTTTTATTTTGTTGATGTTCTTTTTTTTTTTTTTTTCTTTTTACTTTTTTTAAGAAGTGTATATCAGTATAATGGATGCATGTATCACTACAACGCCTAAAAAAAAAACACACATTTTTATCTTTTATCCAGTTGGAAGACTAACACCCCCGTTTTAGAAAAAGATGAGCGAGTGAGAGACCTGTGAACGTGTGAATGTGTCGTGTTTGATTTGCTGATGAGAAGGTGTAGCTTCATTTGTCACTTTCGCAGGGTTGACGTGCGACGCGTACGATGTTGCCTGTAATACTCTTTTGTGTGCAGGGTTATGTTATGCTCACAATCAGAAGAGAAGCCAAATTTGTTTCCATCGAAGGACTGTTGTGCACCGCAAGAACCCCTCCCTCCTCGCATCTGTCACACAAGAAGACGTCACCATCCGAGGCTCCTAAAGGAAAGTGCAGAAAATGAATTTGGTATTGTCCGGTTTTTGGAAAAAGTTGGAAAAAACAAGAGTAATAGTCGATACACATCTGGCTTCCCATCACGTAAAGCAATATGGGCTTAGGTAACACGTTTTGGAAGAGTGTGAAGATCCGGAGCCGACACCTTCAGGCCGACATGACGGGATTTTAAATTCGGCTTTGCTATTTAACAAATGCTTTCGTGTCCATCGCAGAAGTCTCATGTTCAATTTTTGACACTGCTAACGGCTTCACGTGGAAAAGAAAATCACCAGGAAACCTGAAAACTGTGGAACGTCCTGCTCTTGCGAAGACTCGGACATACGACTCGTTCTGTGTTAGATTTCTTGTCTCTGTTGATCCGTTTCTGTTTCAGGCCAGTAAATCAACCGGCATCAATTTTTTCAGGGGGGGAACTCAAATCAAATGGGGGATTGTTTTTAGACTAGAGTTCAGACGGCACACACGCAGAAAAATTGGACTACTACTCATTGTCACGAGTCTGTGGAAAAAAAATATATATATACTCTAATGTTGTTATAGGGTGCAATGTTGCAATGTTGTCTTCTTCCTCCTTTAGTACAGCTTGCAGAGCTCACGAGCTCACCAGGAAATTATCTAGAGACTCCGAACAATTGTACAGTTCAATATAGGTCTGCTTTTTCTTTTCTTTTATTCTTTTTTTTTTTTTTTCTTCCCAAGTTTCATCCTCGACCTCGTCACACACAGGTCAAATGTTACGCAGTGGTGGTCTTTTTAGGTATATGTAGTGTTATTAACAAAAATCCCTCTCTGGTGTCTTGTTACTTTTCTTCAGAAATGGTCCATGGTCATGTTTGAAAGGAACTTTTATTGCATTGCACAGTGTTGATCATGTTTTAATTAATGACTGCCCTTCGATTTTATATGACGGACTGTATTGGACTTGCTAACCTACAGCTATAAGCAGGTAGCGTAATTAACCTAACTGGTGGTCTCTCTTACAGCTCAATGAATTTTAATGATGTAAAACAGCATTACTAGTGATGGGCTGATAAGTTTTGAGTGTCTGAATACAACTTAATAAATTCAATAAAGAGGTCTCTTGTACGCCTTTTTGCTATGAGTGTGTCAGCCGCATCACATGTGACGGAGGTTTTCAAATTGTGTAGTGTGTTTGTGGTGCAGGGAATCAAACTTATTAACTAAGGTGGATTATTTGGTCACATAAACTTCTGTAGAGAAAGATCTCCGCGACCAAACATCCACCTTTTTTAATAAATTAATCAACGCAGTGCTGAAACGTGTGCTTAGTCATTAGTTTCTGAGCTTTAAAGTTCTTATAGTCCTCAGGAGGATTTCTAACCAGAGCTGCAATGATTACTAGGTGGAAGAACATTAAAGGGTAACTCCACCAATTTTACACATTTACTATAAGTGTGGTTTCTACTGCGTATGTGAAGAAAAGCAGTACAAAGCCTTTTGTGGCTTAAGAGAATGCCACATGTCATCTGATAAATTCCCCCAATGATGTCACTCAGTGGCTCAGTTGCATTGTGGGTAATGTAGGCGCCCAGGTTTTGTAAAGCAGTTCACTGGTCGAGCATGGACAGATAAAAAACGTGATCGGAATGGATACAGCAGAACCAGATATCACCTTTTTTCATTCTGCACATTCTTCTTCCTTTTAAAAGCCAAAGCCTAAATTACCCACAATGCACCATCACGTATGGTAAAATCATTTTTCACATTTATTTATCAAACAACAAGACTACAAGTTCACAGCTATGCTAACGTCTCTGTGTGGCTGTATTTAGGCACAGTGGATGCTTTTAGCTAAATGCTAATGTCAGCAGACTAACATGCTGATGTTTACCATCATAGTTAAACACAATAAAGGAATAGTTCATCCAGACATCAAAATTCAGTCATTATCCACTCAGCCCTCAATGCTGATGGTTAGTCGGCTGAAGTTTTGTCGTCCACAAAACATTTCTGGAGCTTCACATCAGAACAGTGTCGCAGCTTCTCAGATGCAGCAGACGGAGACGCTGATCCTTCAACATACTACCTACTAACCAGCACTGAACAGCTGAGACTGATGGAAATGCAGGTATTTTTTTAAAAAGAAATTACAATTTTGACCTGCAGATGGCGCTAAATGAAAGGTTCAAGGACATAAATGTGTGTTTCCTTTCTTTCTCTCTGTTTTTTTTGCAGCAGTAATTCACTCAAAACCACAAATGTCGGCCTCATGATGTCCTGCTTCACGTCCAACTCTCCACACTCTGCAGCAGATTGGAAAATACTTGTTCCACTCAGAAAAGGTGAATTCATGTGTTTGAAAACTGAGACAGACGCTGAAAATATTACTCACTTTGTTGTTTAAACTTTTCCTTCAACAGTGGATGAAAAAGTGACAAGACTGTGTTTCCAAAATGCCAAACACTGAATATCTGGTCTAACTTCCTCTTAAGTGGATTTGAAGTGTTTTGGCTTTTCAAGTGGAAATCCAGAGGAAAGCAGCGAGGCGATTTTCTGAAGACAGAATCACATTTAACACTTTTACTGATGTCAAACCTTTTTTCATATCTCAGATCTCTATTTATCGCCACTGGATCGGCTCCAGTTCACACTCGAGACAGTCTTGTTCTTGTTCACAGATGTCAAAGGAGCAGCGCGCCGAGGGACGGAAGCTCCTCGGAAGATCCAATTTATGCATCGTTAATCACAAACACTGAAGAAGTCTCTGAGAAGTCTCATCATCAAACTGGTGTCTTCTCACACTGTGGCGCTCAAGGAAAAGTCGAGACACACGACATGTAAATCAGTGGGTTTCATTTTTGATAAAGGAACTTGTAATTTGCTGGACAAAACCAGCTATTTTTCACTGTTTTATGGCTCTTTAAAGGGGCTCTGTGGAACATGTTTGTTGCGCTTGAAGCCGGTCATTAGTTTATCCATCTCTAATCTAACGTTGGCTATCGCCTCTCTCACATACTTTGAGATCGTCGCGGAGATTTCCTCACAAAGAAATCCGCAGTCCAACAGCATTAAACAACTTAAACACAACATCCACAGGCTCGTACAGGCAACCGAGACAGAAGGGGAAGGTCTCATTTTTCATGACACGCTACAATCAGCTCACATGTGGCCAATTAAAAGTGGGTTCACAACTGAGACGTCCATTCACGCACGACTTCCAAACGCGGGAAACGGGAGCGTCCGAGGAGCGTGTGGATGCAGCGTGAGGGCCTCCACGTCTTCGAAACTCTCCATCTCCCGTTTGTTTTGCAGACTTTCCATTCAACATCTCAAATCTCCGAACCCGAGCGCAGACGATCCCGCTGACTGACATCTCGAATTTATTCTGAGACTCAACAAAGCTCCTCCAGAGCCTCAGAAGACGTTATACTATTACAACAGATTGAGTGTTAGCTCTCACCGCAGTGATTAAACAGATCTCGAAGTGTAAAGTCGATGTGTTCATCAGTTTATCGATGATGAAAATAACAGCTAGCCGCGGCTCTAACTTCTCGCCACATTTTCCACTCTGTTGTTCGGCTCCAGCTCCCATGATTCTCGTACATTTCCACCGTCTGCCTCGTCTCTCCGCTCTTGGCTGTGCTCCATCCCGACACTTCACTCACTCAAAAGTCCTCTCTCGATGAGTTCTCTGAACTCTCAACCTGCCTCATCACATGTTTGGCCGAGACTCAAATCTGGGCGCTGAAACGACCCCTCGCTCCTGTCAATTACAGTCCTTACAACCACGTTAACGGCCTGTTCATCCAGCACCGCCCACGCGGCACTCGAGGCAGAAAGAGATAGAAAAAGGAGTCGTGAGGGTGGACGGCACAGGGATCAATAACCGATTATGCTGGCGGTCTTTAAAGCGGCCCGGGCCTCTGGTAGCTTTGATGATGTCCTTCGACCAAACAGCGCTGTCAATTAAAGGGTCGTTTCACCAAAATTACAAAACATTTCGAGACCTCAAGTGGTCTCTCGGTAGAGGTTTGATCAGGTTTTGAGATTTTTGCCATCTACTTGGAGAATGAAATGTTTTTGGTGCTTTCAGCTTCAGATAATAATTTAAAAGTATTCAACAAGAACTTCTCTTTCGAGAGGCAGTTCAATAGTTGGCAGACAGACTGTCACTGGGTCAAGTTCACTTTGTAAAACACATTATTGTGAGATATTAGCACACGGCCTCAGGAACTCTGTAAAATTGCATTCTGTTTTTCTTATTTACGTTTACGAGTCCTAACTTTTTGGAATCAGGGTTATAAAACTCAGCGTGTTTGATGATATAAACGGACATGTCTGTGGTTACGTGGTGCGCTGCTCTCCCACAATGCACCCTTTCTTTACGCTGACAGACCTCCTCTAACCACACAGATGCACAGGTCACCAGTCGGATGGCACTTTTCTTTCATCACGCCGGAGCTTAATGTTGCCAGAGAAGCTAATGTTGGCTCGTATGAGTCACTGTGTCGCACGCTGTTTCGCTGGGAGAAGAGCCCAAATACTTTGTCCAGAAAGTTAAATCGCACGCCTTTGACGAGAAGTTCAAACATAGAATGAAAACCGACAGCAGTTCGTGATTACAACCTTTCCAGCGGGAGATTCTAACCCCAGATCTTTCCCACTGTCAGCGAGGCAGAGCTCATTACTGTTCAACCACTCACACGGATCCAGGACAAATTCTACCCAGCGTAAAAATGTGGTTCGTCAAGTAGCAGAAACTTCTGTCACTGTGGCCGAGTTATTGAGGGGAAGATGTGGGGCACTTGTCCTCTCCCTCTGTAAGAACCCTGTAGAGTCGCTCTGGTGTTTTTCCAAGTATATGGGAGATTTGAAGAGCTGATCCAGAATGACTAGTAGCAGTTTGCTGAATGCTATCAGGGCTGAGCTCTAACCAGTCAAAGATGCTTGGTATCCATACTGATAGTATGAAAACATCCTTCAAGTCTTTTATTCATATCAAGTTCTTAAAGCAGCTAAAATCTAATTTCCTATGAAACTACAGAGCGTTTTAGCATCTTTCAGCTCATTGTTTTGGTTTACAGCTCCTGACTTTACTGCTTTGGCTCACAAATCACATCAACTTCAGCTACAACAGCCGACTGTTCAGTAAACACTGCATCGAGTGTAGGTAGTTGGGCATTTAGCAAGAACCCTGGTGCCTCATTTATAAAACAGACTTTGATAAATTTACTACCTAGGATTTTTGCTGATTCTAGCGACACCAGCGCTGACTGTTGTAAAGATCTTTGCTAAAGTACGCATTTGTTTTGGAAGTGACAGACAGAGATGCCACAGGATGGACCACGATGAGGTAACATATTTATTTGTCTTTTCGCTGATGCTCTCGTTTGCTGCTACAGGTCGTTTATAATCATGAGAGGAATCAGAGACTTCTGAAAAGTTCCTTGTGGTCACTTTAAGCAGAAAGCCAAGGTCATTTATAGAAACCCCATTTTTCCAGATGTGACACAAGTGATTTTCCCGTTACGTAGGGGTATTTTCGGATCGGGATGCATTTCATGCCACAGTTCTGTCTGCCTCGGCTCAACACTCCCAAGCTGCATACGGATTTGTTCGTATTATTACACAGAGTAAATGTTGTCTGGCTTCATGATTTCGCCTTCCAAACAGTTTGATTTCTTCTTTCAGTCCATCTCTACTCCTGACAAACCCCGTCGTTTGAGCTGCATTATATGAGGGGAAATCTTACAGCTGGTGCTGTCGATTAAAGATGATCTGAGATTTATAGATCACAGGTGCGTTAATTAGAAACGGGATTTAAAGAGCCTGCTGAGGCACGTTGTTTTATACTCAGCGTCTTTTGTGAATCGAACATAAGCTCACTGTTGGAAACGATCTCAAGACCAACTTCAGCTGTAATTCTCAGAGCAATTTTAATGGATTAGGCCCCGTGTCTGATATTTCTGTGTGGGGTTGGTAGAGATCAGAGCAGCGCTCAAAGAAAGTGAATATTTGACTTCAGTTTGCCAGGAACCTGCGTAAGCTGAATTCTGGACAGCCTCCTATTGTTGAGTTTTCTGAAAAATCTGTCTGGATCCATGTTGGGTCTGATTATGTCTGAATAAAGAGGCAGAGAAACCAAAATAAAGCATCACTGAACACTTAGCAAAGACCCAGTGTGTCGTCTTCCTCTGTCTTGATGTCTGGCTGCTGAGCTGCCATGACAAGCCGCGGCGACCCAACGGGTGGTGCTGTGTCAATCAGGCTGTGGGGAAACATGCCAGGGGAACTTTCTGTCTTTTGTACTGAAGACGAGCAAACTACGACTAAAAGTAGTCACCGCCATCACGTCGGGAATGCGAGTACGTTAGACTACAAGGCGAATATGAGCCGACAGCCCCAAAAACTACAATAATAAAATTCAATTTGATAACTTCTACATATTTCTGTTTCATGATGTGGTTGAATATTTTTTTCTAGCCTACATGATTCAGGTAATGTTATAATAAACTAATTATCATAGTTGAGTTTGTGGTTTTGTTATTTCCTGTTTTATTTTGAAGTTATATCCTCTTGTCTCACTTTCCATTTCCTCCCTTTGTCCATGTTTTCCGCCTTTGGGATCGTCTGCCGCTCCCTGACGTTTGGGTCCCATTATGTTTAACCTGACATTTACACATTTATAATAAATTTCACTTGCCTATTGCAATGAAGTCCGCAGCCAAAGCGGACTCTCTGGGAGTCTGCAGCCAGTCCACTTGACTGCCCTGGACCGAGATGCAATCATTGTTTGCGTGGAGGTGACAGGGTTCATTCTCAGACAGTCTCTCTTCATATTGGTGTACTAGATATAGACAGAAAATGAAAAAAGAGATTGAAAGTTTGTTTTCTCACCTCCGCAAACGTCCATTTTCTGCTTGTTGGTATAGGAAAGTGACAAAAATTGTTGGACACGGACGTCTGAGATGCTTTTGAAGCATCAAAGTTATTTTCATCACAGGTCCGCCACAATAAGAGGGGCCTTTTGATAGACGCTCATTGTTATCTGAACACTGGGGCTGATGGGTAGATGGCTTTCGAATGGACGTATAAAAATCCAATCCTCAGGCTCTGCTGCAGCTCCATAATTCTAGATGTAGAGCAATAATGGTGCCGGAGTCCATCTCTGCTTGTCTGAAGATATCAAACCGAATTCAGCTGTTTGCCGACCTTTCCGCTGTTTCCCTGGCAACAAAAATCACTTTTTGAACTGTGCAGGATGTGACTGCCCGCCGCCTGCCAAAGAAGAGAATAAAATGGGAACAAAATGTTGACAGGATGACATTTTGGTCGTAAACAGGGTGCATTAAAGTTTTCATGTGAAGTGTGAAAACTGCTTGGAAGTTTTGACATACTGAAGGATTTCGCGAGTCAAACTGGACTCTCTCTGCGGTCGGGACTTATCGTATTAGTCTTCAGCGCCGTCTGTCAGAGTGACAGTCGATGGTGATTGTTTCATTTCCTAATCAGGCCCTTCACACTGGCAGAGATCCAGAGCTGGAAGTGGAAAATACTTGTTCCACTCGAAAAAAAAAAATGGAACGGCTTCTTAACCCAGAAGATATTATTCATTTTGTGTATAAACTTCTCCTTCAGCAGAATAATAAAGGATGTCAACAGTGTGTTTAAAAAAATGCCAAACACTGAATATTTGGTCTGAAGTGGATTTGAAGCATTTTTGGCTTTCAGTCGTCCGAGTGGAAATCCAGAGGAAAGCAAGCGAGACGTTTTCTGAAGACAGACTTTCATTTAAAACATTTACTGATTAATCACCACCGCTATGAAATGTTGTTCATACCTCACATCTTCGACCAGATCTCTGTTTATTGTCACTGATCAGCTCCACTTTATATTTCCTTGTTCATATTCACAAATATTAAAGTAACAGCAGATGAAGTTTCGGGATTTTCTATTTTTTTCCAAGTTGGTAATCGCTCACATGTCAAAGATTTTCTGTTATCGTTTCTATCCAGGGTAGATTTAGTGTCAACTCTGATAAGAATTCCCGGATGAAGTGACTTTTAAAGGTTTCTTTAAATGTTTATGTGGACGATAATCTTAAAGGTGCATTATTAAGTAGGAGTTTTGGTCAGAAACATTCAAAAATAAACTGAAAATATCAACAGAATATCACATTATGACGTCTGTGTATTGTGTTGTAGAGCTGTCTCCCAGTCTGGACCGCTAACTGCATGGCTAACTGAGCTAACTAGCTAATGGTAGCTCCAGCAGTTAGCAGTTAATGTCTTTGAGTATGAATAAGTGCCAGTTCTTACATATTGCACCTTGAACTGTACAGTACTTGATAACAGCACAATTTTGTTAAATAGATCAACTACTTAATTACTCTGATGTAATGCAGCATTTATACTGCAAATTGGTGTCAACTATATTTCAACACACTGCAGTAGTAGTGTCGTATAAGGCGCGTAGCTTCTGGGATCAATAATGTATTTTTCATTTTGACCCTGATTGAACACCTGACATGTGTCACTTCCCGGCTCACAGCTGGACAAAAGAGGCAAGAACACACGAGCTGTAACTTAAAATAACTGTATTTTACATAATTTAAAAGGAAATTAAGACAAACTAAATACAAAAATAGCCAACCAAGGTGGTTCCAAGGTTCCAATCATTAGTCGATAGACCTCCCTGACGACCCATCATGCTCCTGGACAGAGAGTCCACATCGAGCACATTGTGTCCATGTAAACTGGTTTAGTTTTGTTTATTTCATGTAGTTCATCTTCACTTTTCCATTGACGACATTTTGAAAAGTCACAGTGGGCAAAGCTCTGGTGCACAAAATGGTGATTACTCGATTCAGCCTCTTTGGTTTCAGGGTCCTGGTGTCGTTCTCACACACTGTGAGGAGAAACAACATTAGTGTCAGTAACACTTCTGCTGTTCTTAAGGCCTTTAACATTACCCTTATAATTTCTATTAACACATCTGGATCGATCGATTGAATTACTGACAAAATTGCAGGCGGGTGATTTTTGTTCTTTTGATAAGCATGTTGTCATTTCTCACTTCATGTGACGAGACTCCAACATGATGCCTTTCATACAAAAACTCCCAAAAATATGATTAAGTTATATTTTCAATGCAGTGCTCTACACTTCAAATTGTTTTTTATGATAATTACAGGCTCAATACTTTTTTAACTGCAGTTCACTCCGGCTGCCATGTGGGGGCAGCAGCGGACTGTATCTGTGTAATATTCCCATCAGTCCACGCATCCTCTGGAGTCTGTTTTCAAAAAAAATATCCCAGGAAATAATATCATCCCTCCTCTTACAAAACTGATGCATCTGCACTTAAACTGTTGACCAGCTGGTTTGATCTCCACTTTTCACAGCTCATCAGTTTCATCACCAGCTACAGGAAATGTCAAAAACTTAGAAGCGTGTGAGTGTTTTTTCCCAGTGTTCCAGCTCAGGGTTGCTTTAATGTTCTGGACCAAATACAATCAATTTGAATCAGGAAATCAAAGACCATGTTTGTATTGGAATAATTTGCACATTAACCCCTCTGCGCTGAACCTGAATGCTGGAGTCTCAGAACATGTTCCGGCACTGATCCACTTGGTACCGTGCCCGGGGGGAAATCAGTCACCAAATGAGTCACTGACCATGTTTTTGCAGGCGCTTGTGTGACGTGTTTTCATCTTGTTTTTGCAAAAACTTCCAGCTCTCTGTGATCATTGCCGCGTTGTGTTTACACTGCACTTATCATATATCACTCACTCCAAACATAAAGCTGCTGGTGCAGCCGGGAATATAAATGGCACCACTTTCCGTGCACTGGAGGACGTTTTCTTTTCTTTTTTTTTACACTTCTTTGTAATTTTCTTCGTGTTTAGAAATATAAAAGCTTTCACGGAAAAAGCGTGAGTCAATATTTTCATTATGTTGGGTATAATAGAGAAAAGCAAAACAGAAATTTGAGAAATGCACCTGAAAATGAATAGTAATTTAAAAGGTAGACGACAACATTTTTTTTTTCACCTTTACCCATCAGCTTACAGACATCTGAGCAGAGAGGTAACATCACAGTGCTGTTTTATATGTCAAGGTAAAACACAAGGTCAGACCTCCTGAAAGTCACGGCTGTTTGCCCGCTGTGATCTCCATAGCCGACGGCATGCGTCACCTGTCCTGGCTGTCACCGGTAACCCCGGGACGTCGCCGCGGTGACAGCCTCATTACAGTGATAACTCCGCCGGCTGAAAATCTTTCCGTTGTGACGCTGAGATGTGCAGTGTTCCAAGAGATGCCTGCAAAACTTTTAACTCCTGCCGCTACAGGCTGGGAGATAAATTTCACCCGCATGCGACCTGCGGGCTGCAGAGAGGGCAGAGGAAACGGTTACCACAGCGACAAACCACAGCAGCCTCGGCTCGCGAGCTCCTGTGGTTTATCACTATGTGGCTGATGCATATCTAATCCGCCCAGCGCTCCGGTTGTCTCACGCCTGGAGAACAAACAGGTCGCGTGGTGTTATGTGTCCACACAAAAACAAAGTGCTGAACAAGGCTTCGGTATTGAAGAGAGATCAGGAGAGTCCGTTTCAATGTTTGCAACCTAAAGGCAGCGGAGGATGTATTCAGATCCTTCGCATAAGGACTAATATCAAGAGAGGGAAATAGTTTGTTGTATCTCAAGAGGAAACAGTCTGATGTAAACGCCCCCGGTAGCTGCAGCTGTTTTTCAAGCTCTCTCAGCTTCTATTAATTAAATAAACAGAATTAACTAATAAAATATCAAGGAAGGAAATATTCCTACATCTGTTCTAAGTGCCGTATCGGAGGCAGCTGGACTTGTTTCAGTTTCAAACCATCTGTCTTCTCTGGCCAAGATGCTTTCATTGTTTGTCCTCAGAGGACTGAGTTTTCTCCTTCAGATGTAAGTGGACAGCAGAGTCTTGACCTGAGGAGTTGTTCCTCCTGTGTTGTGTCGTTCGTTCATCGAGAGGTTGTTTTTACTCCCCAGTGTACGAATCTGTGCAGTCCTGAACTGAAGAAGCCTCTTAGATGAAACGTCTTCAAGAAACTGAAACAAGTCCAGTCGCCTACGATATAATGCTCCGAATAAGGGTAAAAAAAAGGGGGGGGGGGGTGAAAAGCAAAATGCAACCTGGGCTTTTTTGTGAATGTATGTGAGTCAAACCTTCATGTAAAAGCATAATTATGACGAAAGAGCCACTTTTAAGATTGACTGTATTTTTGTTTTCGGGTCAAACTCATTTTCAATGGGAGTGCTACGGGCACTTTTACGCTAGCATCAAAATCGCTATTTTTAAAACACTAAGAAGGCTCGAGACAACATGAAACTTTGCTGGTAGTATCACCAGGGTCTCGAACATTGTTTGTGTACACAGAGTTTACTAAAAAGAAGGTTTTTGAACAACTCACGTTAGCAGATGCTTGTTCCGCTCGTCGCCGTCCTGCTAGCTGAGAACTATCGATTTCCAAATGCAACTTCTGAGGTTTACATGTTTTGTTCTACGACATAAAAGACATCATTAAATGTCCCGCAATTCAATTATAAAATGCTTACGGGTCTTGAAAAAATGGCGGTTGCTAACAAGTGGCTAAATGAGACTACAGAGATGTTCACAGACATCATCACCGTCATCATGCCGAACACAGAGACTCATCTCCTCACTTGTCCGTCTTTACAGGCCGACTTCAGCTACAAACTATTCTAACTGTAACTTGACAACTTGTACAATGATTTGTATATAGACAAGCTGTACAGGTTTATAGGTAGCTACATACAAATCAAATGGCAGTGGCTTATTCTCTGTGTGGGATAATGTTGTGTACCATTGCGAGTTGAAAGTTGGAATTTCTGAGTCGCTGTTTTCCAGACTTGAAGACATGGACGCTCGCTGCAGACAGGTGATTGGATGGCAAGTCTGCGAACTTCACGAGCAACTACAGAAGCTGATGTAACAGTTCAGGGCGCTTAATGAAAGATCTTTGTTTGATTTATTCACCTGCTCTTTATGGGGTGACATGTTTTTACAGGTGCTACTGGCAGAATGACACGATGCATTGTGATTTAAAAAGAGAGACAGGAGATAAGCGACTTCCAACATTTAATAAATAACCTTGAAAATGAAAATGAAACACATCCCTTTCAAAACTATGTGATATACACTCCGAGCAAAAAGCTAGAAAAACACTTCATTGTCCTAAAGTTACATTTCACATCAAAGTGATGCAGAAAACATTCCAGAGTTGAAAAGATGAATAATGGTTGACCCGAGCCCACTTTCCTGACTCAGGTCCTGAAGTGAAAGAGACGCTGAAGCAGTAAACACTCCTGCGTCTTCAATCACAGTCCTCCCAGTATGACTCACGGAAACTGTTTACATGCACTACACATTATCCGCTCTTCTGTTACTCTCGGGGTCATCTCTTTTTTTTGCTGGATCCTTTCAATTTTTGCAGACTCTGCACACGTCTTGACCCTCAGAGCTCGCACCGTCGTTCACTTCTGCCTCCCACAGCTTTCCTTTCTTCCCGACGCCTTTGAGCCTATATGTTTGAAATGCTCCTCACTCCTCGGACGGCTCGTTGGAAGGTCTGGATCTCTTTGTTGTCGCAACTCTCTCGCGTGGTGAGACGGCTATGAGGGAGGAGAGGGTTTACTTTCCCTCTTGCTGTCATTCTCCGTGCCCAGTTGTTTTTTTGCAGATTCCCTCATTTTCACCTCTGCACCGACCCGCGAGGCGTCTTGTTATCGCTGTGACGCCGTGGCAGCGCCCGTGGTTTTGGATTTGCTGGCTGCTAAGCTCTCTCAGGCATTTGGCTCGGGTTCACAAACGTCAGTATCTAAAGCGTCTTTAGTCTAATCTCTTAAAAGAAAGAATAGCCTTCTTTTCATACCCTCCAAAACAGAGCGAAGTATTCTGACATTCTCAACTTCCGACCTCCCGTTTTCCCAGTAAATCTCCACCCGAACAGTCTGATGGTGTGCTGAGTTACACTGATCTCTGTAGGCGCTGTAGAAATGGGCACCGTCTCCATCCAGGAGAAGCAAACGTGGCCTTGGCTCTCGCTCTGGCTGTTTTTTTTCACACTGCCTCCCCCAGTTCAGGATCAGTTCACTGTTAATCCACCCGTTGTCGGAAAACCCACTCAAGAGTGTTTGGCGGTGCCGGGTAGAGCCATTTTTTTTTCTTTCTCATGCTTGGCTTTAAAAATCACAAGCGAAGGCATGAAGTCTCCCACTGCATCGCAGCTGGCGAGCGCTGCGGTTGTTTCTCAGCGCTGACCTCATTGCAGGCACTCCCTACTTATGCCACGACTCTCGGGGACTCAAAGTGGTCCTGCAGACCCGTTTCATCGCAGAGGGGAGAGCTTAAAATCCCTGTTTTATTAAGATTTCCTCGTTGCCATCGAAAACACTTGCTCAACCACAGTTTGATTGAACCCAGCTGCCCGGGCAGCAGAACGTTTTGTCATTCTCACATCTAGATGACTCCGAGTGAAAAGGTCGGGCCGGTGCTGCCCGGCCTTCTCACTGTAGTTGACCTTTACCACTCCGAACGCTTCAAGTTGAAAATTGGAAAAATTGGATCGGTCGGGCCACGTCACCTGTCGCACAGGTGACCAAGAACATAAAGGACGAGCTCAGTGTCTGTACTGATGGAAACTCAGAGACAGAGACAGAAAGTAGGAGCAGATTGTCAGAAAAATGAATGTTGCTGGTGAATGTAAGAAGGGCTAGTTTTTAGCTTGCGGTGCGTTCATGACAATTCGTTTATTATTCTATCTGTTCATCAAAGATTGTGTGCACCCAGAAAACAAGACAAGCGCACGGAGTTGTCCGTTAACTGAATTATCCTGTTTACTCCACATGTAGCTCAGAATGTCAGAGATACTGGAACCACACAGCAAACCAGTTGATCCTGAGCAGAACCACACGTCAGAGAAGGGTTGTAAAACGCAGAAATAAAACCGTCAGTGGCCTTAAGTTCCAGCAAGTTTAAGATAACATACATAAGAGAGCAGCCTGAAGTTCATGATCCTCTAAAACCCTTTTTCTTTCTATCAGAACGACCTTCAGCTGTAAGTCCTGCTGTGTTCAACAGTATCATGGTGTCTGATTTTGACAGTAGACACAAAGGAACACTATCAAAATGCAGTTTTTTAAAAAAGGCTGAAAGAAGAAATGGATTAATAGTTATTTCTGATACACAATTACACCCCATTACAAAAATATATTGGTTATAAATTTTATAATCGAGACCATTTTTACATCAGAAGTCAGTGAACGCCGGCCAGAATTCATCCTACTGTGTCGTTTCATCTATTCAACGGGATGTTTCGGCTTTCTAATTATATTTCGGCAGCTTCTCCACACGGCTCGCAATGATACGAGCCTTCTGGATGTTCAGTGACCTGGATGACTGAGAATATGGCGAAGGGAAACAGCTTTGGACGGGAAATACTGAATGTTTAATTCAATTATGCACAGTTTTAGAATTGTGTATTTGTGAGGGATTGTTGTATGTGAATACTTAACATTAAGTGTTGAAGTGAGTATTTTCAGCAGCAGGACTGTGCATGTGGTTAACTAGGAGAAAATAAAAAACACATTAGAGTCCAACCTGTTATGAACAAACAGTGCGATGTGTTTCAATAGTTTCTGGACATCAAACTCAGATATATCAGGCTTAGAATATGGAATGTTTTTTTGACTTTTTTATGTGAAGGAAATATAGAATCACTGAACACCAGTGGTGCATCTCTCCCTCATAAGACGATTCGATACGCATCTAGATACATGAGATACGATACGATTCAGGGGCGATACATTTTAAATACGGAGCTATTTGGTGCGATTCGATACGGTGCAATCTGATACAGTTCTTTAACATTTGTTTAATGTAGACATTCATTTTCCATTATGAATTAAAATAAGCAATTCTGTAAAAGTGGCATTGCTTACCTTACCATGTCTCCAAAGCCATCACTCTCAACCACACTGTAAGGTTGTAAGTGCTTCGCAATAAAACGGGCTACAGATGCCGTGATGATCTTGGACCTCGCCGAGTTGTGGCTGGAAAAAGTCTTTTATAGCCCTGTCATTGTTTTGCGTGTTCTTGCTTGTGCTAGCTGTAATGTTACTAACATTAGCATCCCCAGACTCCTCGTGGCCTGCGTAGTTTTCTCCATGCCGTCTCACCAGGTGAGTTTTCAGATTTGTCGTGCTGCTGCTGTACTTAATAGCTGTTCTACAGACCTCACATATGGCCAGACTTCTGTCCAAATGTCCCTCCTTGTTATTAAATCCAAACTTTAGATTTCGGATTAGCTGGTGTATTGTAAACAGTGTCGGAGTTGTCAGACATGTTGTTGTCGTTGTTGTGGTTTTTCCCTCGGATACGCTAACATTACTCTTGCGAGAATCTCGCGTTGAACTTTAACCTTTTACGAGAGTTGAGATACGCTCTGCAGAATTAGCATCAAGGCTTCCATCAACCGATACGTAACTTTAGAATCGGGCCATCGACCGGTTAATGGTAAATTTATACCGATACAGGGGTCGGCGTATCGATGTAGTCGCATCTTTACCAATTCGTATAGGTGAATTTTTACTCCCCTACCAGACGCCCTTTGACATTACTTCCCCTGGAATTATCTAACAGTAAATGTAAGAGCCATTAATTTAGCATATCTACGTTGCGTAACAGCCACTTTCATCCAGAGCAGCACAAGTATGATAAGCGAACATACGTCGTCAGCGTCGGCGGCCCTAGAGGGAATAAAAAGCCTGAACACAGAGAGCTTTAGTGCAGCTCTCCACCAACTGAACTGACTAAAATAAGCTCAATAAGCCTGAGCAGGAGATAAAATCACTCTCTAAGCTGAGCTTTTTTTTTTTTTCTCACTCTGCGGGGCTCCAGGAAGGTTATATTAAGAGATTATGATCTTCCAGCCACCACCACCTTGCATAGCACCAGTGGGTCTCTCATTCCATATCTCCAGCTCTTTACAGATACTTTCCCCTCCGTATGGCTCAAATTAAACGTGTTAATGTCGTCTACTGGAAAGCTTATTTGGTTCCTTGATGTGAAATGGAGCACTGTAAGTATTTTTATCATCGTACAGTCTTGATATATGAGCCAATCACTGTCGTGGAAGCTCTCCTCTTTACTAGTCCGCCGTCCTTGAAATTTATAGCACCTCTCAAATGTGTTCACACACGAGTGCTCATGGCCGGCCGGTCGGACACGCTCGCCCGCGCGTTTATAGCTCGGTGTTATTCATCAGGGTCAAAGTGTCCGTCTCACTTGACTGACATCTGTTCGAGCCGATAATTAATGGCTCGATAATTGATGTGCCCGTCATACTGGTAAAGAGATTAGGGAGAGATTAGGTCAGTCTGTAGCGCATACTAATGAGAGGTCACCGAATGACGGCGCCGGATACCCCGCAGTGACTCAGGCGTCCGTGATCATTTATCTGTGTTGCCTGAATTTCAGTAAAGACCCTGTAGCTGTTTTAATAGCAGCGATGGCCGAACATTTTCATTTTCAGCTGACAGCTCAGAAAAATTTGACTTTAATTAATTTGTATTCATCGATTCTGATCATTCACACAGGTGATGCGACAGTCACTCCTGGTTTATGTGTTTATGGCGCCTCTGAAGAACATTTTACATAATGCTCCAGTGTGGAAAGCAGCACGGATGACGAAGGCTAACGCGGACATTAGCATCGCCCGGGTTCCCTCGACAAAAAGCCTCTGGGATCTTTTACGTTATACGTAATATCTGGCAAACACAAGCTTACTTACAGATCTCGTTCAGCAAGATAATCTTCACCACTTTAATGATTTTTGAATTGTAAATGTCAGATTGCCAGAAGTAAAAAGCTAATGTTAACGCTATAAGCAAACTACGCCGCTGTTGCGCGACTTCAGCGCCACAACCGCTGAGCATCTCACTGCTCGATTACTAAACAAGTTGTACAAGTTGTAAAGTGAGAGTTGGATTTAGTTTGCAACTGAAGTCGGTTTGTAAAGATGGAGGAGTGAGTAGATGAGTTTGTCTCTTGACAGCTTCTGTAGTTAAATTTAGCCACTAGTTAGCAACCGCTGTTTATAGGACACAGAAGCACTTTATAATTCAATTGTGGGACATTTAATGGTGTGTTTTATGTCGGGGAACAAAACGTGTAAATATTTTAAGCTGGTGGTAATGACAGATCTTATTTCAGGCATTTAAACAAAACTCCCATTGACTTTGAGGTAAAGGAGGAAACAGGAAGTGCAAACATGCAAACTGACCTTTGAGTTTTAGGACTTATTCCTGTGGCACTCTGTATTTTGAGTGCTCATTTGTTTGTACGGATGGAAAAATGGCAGTTCAAGGTAACATGAGAGTAAATCTGTTTCCCGGTTTGTCAACCTATCCTTGTTATTGTCTTGTTCTGGGACTTCACTCTGAACCTCCTGGCTTTAACTTAAGGATTTCTTGTGACTCGGATAAACAAAAGCCTTCGTCACACCTCGGGTTCACGTCCGCCGTGGTTCCGTTTAGAGGACTACAGTGAACATCAGAATAAGAAGGGAGAAGAACAGTTCGATTGTGAGGCGATATTCTACATCAGCTGCTTAGTGTGACTCACAATACAGAGAGAAGGCTGTCTAAATTCATGAGGGCTGCAATAACACAGCTGTCAGCCGAGTCCTCGAAATCTTTTTGATTGCACTCGTACTGTCCATGTTCCTGTGTAGTTTACGAGAAGCCAAACGCAGGCTGGTGTATCAGAGCGAGACATTTCAATAGCTGTGTGTTATTAAACTCAATCATACCGAGGTAGAAATAAGTCTGTTGTTTGTTACCTTTCATGAAAGGGAAATAAATGTACTATTGAACAAAGCCGAACTGAAAGCTGGGTGATTATGCTGATGGTTCTGGGTGTTCTGGGGGATAATTAGTCTGTCGTTGGGGCCCTCAAATGTTGTTATTTCCTGGTCGTGAAGGTGAAACAGAGTTTACTTGATGTTTCTCATGAACTTTGAACGTTCGGCAACCTAGAGAAAAAAAACCTTGTTCACTCTTTCAAATCAAATCGATGGGCTTTACGATCTGTGCAGTGAACGACATCCTCTGTCCTCAGACCCTCGATGAGGAGTGAGGAAAAACTTAACATGTTGAGAAAAGAAATACTTTTTTAACAGGGAGGAAATAAAGATGGAAGAAGCCTCAGGAGGAGCCACAGAAGAGGGATCCCTCTCGCAGGACGGACTGAAGTGCAAAAGATGTCGTATGTACAGGACAAGTTGCACTGACAGAAAATCTGAAATCATGATATACAGTATGTGAAGCGTGTGGATCCAGGAGACGACCGAGTGGTGACATGCTCGTGGACCCGCCTCTTAAAATCTGATTTGTGTTAAGCACAGAGAAAATATTCACTTCTTCTTCTTCAAGTCTTCTAGTGTTGAACTCTGCACATTCATCATTCTACAGAGTGAAGCTCAAACACCCAACTGAAGGAACAAGAAGACCAAAACATGCTTTTTGACTGGAGGGGGCTTTAAAATCTCGACGGGCGTGTTGAAGCGCCGCTCCGCTCTCGCTCGCTTGAACCTTCTCGTGTTTTATCTGAAATGGATTTATGCGTCACGTGCGCAGACCCCGTTAGTACATCTATTAGAAATGATGCTAATGTGCGTGTAGGTTCATGTTTGGTTAAGTGGATTTGGGAACGTCTGTGTATATTTTACGCACTCCTCTGTATCCGCGAGTCCTTTAAGTAAGTCTTCAACCTTTGGCTCCTAAAGTATTCTGGGCTCCAGTGAGTCACTTAGAAAAGAAAAAAAAAAAAAAAGAAAGCGCGGCCGATGAGCAAACCTTTCAGTGACTCCTCTGCAAACCTTCCCCTCTCGTTAAATCTTTATCTTTCATTACTGGAGCCTAAAAGCACTCTGTAAAGACACACAGGACACTAAAAACCCAGGGAGCTTTTTTTTAATGCAGGTGTTCTGTCAAATTCACAAGCCGGACAGTGTTTTTAAAAAAAAAAAAGGATTGCTGCCCGCGAGCGAGGCTTTTTCTAGGACTGTGAAACGAACGGATTGAAGTAAAAATGTCAGCGCCTTAATGGACTGGAATGTTAATTGACACATTTATCACGATGTTGAATCAAAGCGTTTTACACGGGACATGGTAGCAGGCTGCCCGGGCCTGCCCGGAGCCCCGCCAGGAGCCCCCCGAGGGCCTCGTCAGAGCGGCTCATGTGGAGTATCTGTTACAACATCCTGCCTGAGTGCTGCGGCCTTAAGAGGTTTTCTCTGCTCCTCCGGCTGGGAACGAAAAAATTAAAAACAACTCGATATAAGTATCGAAACGCGAGGAAAAGCTTGTGTCTTGTTACGGTGACGGAAAAAAAAATGATGAATGTGGCGGAGGGATTTGGCCGACACACATGGTCCAACTGTGCCGAGCAGGTAGTCCGCAGATAAATCAACTCCCTGTGCAGCGAAATGATCGGCGGATGAAGACTCTTGATTCTGTTAACTGCTTCCCTCGCTTTTCTACAGATGTTACAGATGTGTTAATGTTTATATCCCAGCGGAATTCCTTTAAAAAGTTATCCCGTCGCCCACTATTTCAAAAACAGATGTCTACATGTTTTTGAGTTCAGTTCAGGACTTGTAACTCCGCTAACACTCGTAAATGTCTCCGTCAGATTGTGTGTTGTTACCGGGCAGATAGTAAGCCGACAGCGTGATGCTTTTTTTTTATTCCGCTGCTCTATTGTTTTCTTTGGAAGTTAATGTGCTACGGGGGAAAATGTCAGATGTATCTAAGGACAGGATTCAAAATGCCACATAATTATGAGTGGAGAGCCGTGACAACAGGCTCTCTGGTAAATGAATCCTTTGTACATAGTTGGATCGTAATGAGCTTCATCAGGCCTGATGATGATGACATGCAGGTTTTGCCCATTAAAAACTAATGAAATGAAAAAGATTTTCCAGGTTCTTAATACGTAGATATGTTGCAATAACGAGGCTTTTCTTCTCCTGCGTGTTACCAGCACATCCCGACTGGCGCGCGTTCATCACAGCTGCCAATTCATAAAGTGAGAATCATATTTATTTTAACTTTTTTTGCCAAAACTCTGATAATCAGACTAAATTGCTCCGTCTGTCTGTTTGTCTCTCCTGCTTGTTAATTGACAAATGTGGGGAAACATCCATCAATAAGCAGAACAGTGGACCTTTTTGTAATTATTGCAGATTATGTAGCTACACATGAGCACACTGAGGTACATATTTAATCATTTTATTCATATTATCTGAATTTGTGGAGTTCAGCAACACAAGAGGTGGGTAGAAACAGCTTACATGTAATTGGATTACTAAAAAAACAAGTAACTCATCTGTAATTTGAAGAAATAATTAGTGCGTAATTGGATTATAATTGTGTTGTCGAGGCTTTCTTGATTAAAGGAGCAATATGTAAGAATGTTAGTTTTGTCAGCTCCCACTAACTGCACTGCTAACTGAGCTAACAAGCTAACAGTTAGCACGGACTCTGGTGATATGTTGCCCGCTGTTTGTTTGGACCAGATTCTACATATTGCACCTTTACACCTTGTTAAATCTGCCAAAGACGACGATCAGACTGTTAAAGTCTCACACTCGTCTTCCTTATTATTGTTTATAAAATCGTGAAATGGTTAAATATGTGTTACATTTGATATTTTCTGACTACTAACTAATGGATTTTTCAAACGTCTGGATGACAAACGCCTAATGTGACTGTGTTTAATCATTATTGCACTAATTGTCTTGAATCCTCGTTCAGTTGAGGCTCGTTGATTCCAGCATTAGTCTTCTGTTGGAGCCCACAGAGAGGTTTTCTCTTCTCTGAGTCACACTCAGGCGTAATCTACATTCCAGCGCTCGCTTGGTTGGACGTCCAGCTGTTCACAGCATTTTCCCCGCTGATGGAGGAGTCAGGCGGTGTTTTTCTGCCGATAGCTCTCCTGAACAGCAGATAGAGAGGCTCCACATCCCACTTACAGATGTTTGTGATCATTGTTCCAGTGAGATTAAATGGAAGCGATACGGCGGCCAGAGATTCAACTCACATAGCAGCGACCAGGTCCTCAGGCGGTCCTGCTGTATTGGTTTTGGAAGGCGAGCAGGGGCTTCGGTGGAAAGAAGCTCCCTCATCTGGCTGGAGGGCCAGCGTTCATGCGTCAGGGAGTTCGGGGGTAGATGTGCTACAAACGAGCGATGGATGAATCTGCTTTTGGGTTCATGGAAAAGTTCACAGACTGAACAACTGAGTTTAATCTGTAGCGTATGAGTTATGGTGTTGTGGTGAATTGGGCTCCCCCCAAAATGTCAGAGTTAAAGCACTCAGACCTGCTGCGTCAGTGATGTTATTTCCTGGATGGAAGAAAGCCACCGGGGCTTTAGGTTGTCAGAGATCCTGGATGTATTTATGGCGTGTGGATGTGCGAGCGCGCACCAGCCATTTCTGTTGTTGCTTATCTTTGTTCAGACTGACGTTCGTCTGCCACGTGTACATCTTCTATCAACCTCCGCATGATTTCACCTCAGCTTGGCTGCTTCTTTGTCACATTTATCTTAATAAAAACGCTCATGGCTGCAAAATAAATGTATCCTCTGTGGATATGTAGATCATTTGTCGATGCTCGCCGTGTTTATTCTGTTTATTTCTGGATCCAGTAGTCGATTTGTTTATTTTAAACAGGAGGGAGGCCCCTGTTGTTCCTCGACCACCTCTCGTCTGTGCGTATCTGTCTGACTCGACTCACGATGCTTAACGCAAAATACAGATTCGATCGCCCGAGCAGCGTCGCATGAGTGATTTACAGCGCATGCGATCAGTTTGTGAGTTTCCTGGGTCGCTTGTGCCATAAAATGTTAGTGCAGCTGCTCCAGTTAAGATAGAAATGCATAATAGAAAATGTAATAATTCTCAATAATTTATCAGTTGTAGGTCCGGCCCAGATCGGACAGAGTCCGGGCCCATATCGGACAGAGTCCGGCCCATATCGGACAGAGTCCGGCCCAGATCGGACAGAGTCCGGCCCAGATCGGACAGAGTCCGGGTCCAGATCTGGACAGCGACCCACCTATTCGTGATTATGAGGATGCATTTGGTCATTTTGCTAACAAGTGGGATGATGTCCGCCTTCACATCATATCAGTGTTTTACAAAACGAAGACGGGGAGGTCTTGTCCAAAAACAGGAAATAACGTGTTTTCCATTTTACTCTGCGGTGAGTGTCACTGAGTGACGCTCACGTTTCTGTTCTCACCTGCCTGATCTCTCTGTTCTATCTCAGGGGATTTCCCCGGCGCTCCTGATGGCAGCTTTGTGTGCCCTCCGTTTGCTAACAATTTGACACATACGAAGCCGAAAACACGAACGTCTTGACGCCCGTGTGATGTGCTGACTCTGGGGAACGAAGCCTCATTAGAACTCTCGATCACTGAAGGATAATTATCGTCAACAAATCCCGTGGAAAAGGCTGCGGAGCCAAAGCCTGATATATCTTCCCCCTCTGTGCCACGGAGCCCCATTGTTGTCCAAAAACTATTAAAAACACAAATGAGTCACAGTGTTGGACCGGGCGACATGTTCCTTCGTTACCATGAACACACACACACACACACACACACACACACACACACTTGGAGTTTATTCTCTCGGTCCCACTTGCACCACCCTGCTGCTGTAATTACTCTGCAGAGCACCAAATGTGTATTAATGCAACAAATGCACCATTTAGTCATTTAGTCAAGTAGCATTTGTAAGAAACTACACTTTACTTTTTTTTTTAAATGTAACCAGATTTTTTTTTTGTCTGATCTTCAGTAGGAACCAACAGGATTCTCCCAGAATTCAACCATTTCTGCACCAATCTGTGCATGTGTGACTTTAACTAGCATACCTGCTCTTTAAAATAGATAAGAGTCAGTCAAATAAGCTTCAGAAAGCTTGAAATTTCCTTTAATGAGGAAATCAAAAGGATGCAAATGAATCTCAACAGGAAACAAGAGTCTCTGTGTCTGTTCAGTGGAGGTCTGCAGTCTGACAGTGAAGGAATCAGAATGACCCAGCGGAGCTCCCCACCTTCTCTGAAGCCTCCACCTTTCACCCCGAGCTGCTCTCCTCCATTAATTAGGAGCCGGTCTCCACACCTCTGCGCCACATGTGATCTGAATCTACTCCTATCAATGCCGAGGGACTTTTGGCATTCAGCCGAAATAAACAGATAGCACGTAGTGAATAATGTGACTGCTGCCAACAGGTTCCTCAGAAATCACATTTTCACAGCTGCTTTTAATTGTTTGGATTAATGTCCTCTGCTTCTGAGTGTGTTTAGTTCTGTAGGATCATTTTTAACAATTAAAGCATATTTGAGTGTTTTGTTATGATCATTTTAAAGTGACGAGAGATGTACGAATGCATTGATTTTTTATGTTTTCATGGGATTTGTTGACATTAGGAAAACTATGATTGTCCTTCAGAAGGTGCAGTGTGTCAGATTCAGTGGCATCCAGTGTAGGAACGGACTAGCAATCAGCTGATATTTTGCATTTTCCCAATAATACGTATCTATTTTTTGTGTCCAATTGCCAATAAAATAACGGAGCTTCGTTCCTCTGTCTGTAGTCGCCCTCTGGTCTCACCCAAGGTCTCTGCAAGTCTGCAAAGTAACTCGTAACTAAAGTTATTCAATGAATGCAGAGGAGCGGAAGACTAACAGTAAATTACACTAAGTTACATTTCTACACTGGATATAAAACATTTTGAGACTCGGAATTTCACATTTATTGCAAATGTAAAATGAGTGTCAGTATCAGTTATAGGTCTCCTACATCACTAATGATCTGTGTCTGTATCTGCCCTGAAATAAACATATTGATCTGTTGTTTGCAAAAAGAAAACGTTAGAGCCCGTGCTTAGTTTGACCGTTTTGGGTTTTGGTTTTTGTCCCTGGAAGAGGTCTGAGGTTTGAAAGGCTCATTCTGAGGTGGAGTAAATGGAATGATTCCTCGTTTCAGCTCATTATACAGTAATGGAACCATAATTATCCTTATTATTTCACATTTCTGCCAGTAGATCCCCCTTAAATCCTCCAAACTGCACGTTTAAAGTGAAGTGAGCTGACAGCGGTACAGATGTTTATGGTCTGCGGAGCCTCCGTGTTCTGCTGTTCAACGTCCGCCGCCGCTTTATGAGAAATGACATCATTCAGGTAATAATCCGCCGCATTGTTATTCCAATAGGTCATCTGTCACTCAGTAACAGCGGCCTGGAAATTTTTTTTTTTTTTTTATATTTACCCAGCCGTAATAAATTTCACGCCACTTGTGTGCACATCTGCTCTGCATGCTGGTTTCGACTTAGACGCAATATAAGACTGTAAATAATTGAATAGAATTGTAATTTTCCAGCAGGGATATTTACATTAGGATTATAGATTAGCCCTCTGCGTCACAAACACACACTGTGGCACAAACGAGCAGAGCGAGCATCCCTCAGAAACACATATTCTGTTCCCGCTGGAAATGGAGTTGTGCTGAGAAATCTAAATGTTAAATTATGAAAGTGTTTGTGCAGTTGTGAAATATAATGATTAGTTTAGCTACAAACGCATGTCGTGATGCAAACAGCGGGAGAGTCAATATCCTTTGGGTTCAGTAAGAGATGCATATCTTAAGAGAGATTTGTCCACCCGAATATATTTCAAGTGTTCTGAATTTGGATTTGTTGCTCTTGTGATGCAGCAGTGTCATTAAAACCTCTTTCACATCTGGCTTTTGTGTGCAGTGTGGATGAATAATAACTGGATTAGCTCCCGGGTCCGTTAACGTTGCAGTAGTCGTAGTTTTTAATCCCCTCCAGCTCGGCTCAGATGTGAACACACCGATGGAACTCTTCTTTTCAGGTGCGATGCTAGCACGTGTTGAAGTAAAGGCCTTTGGCTTGTTAATACCTTTCCATCCAAAGTGTCAGAAACATTTCACCCAAAAATGAAAATGTAGGTATTAACTCCACACTTCTCACTGGCTATAATCCATCCAAGTCTCTGGAAACCCCCCCGGATCCAAAATACATCTGACAAAATCCTTTTTTAAGCTGAAATCTTCGTTGTAGCTGTTGAGCTAAGAGTGTTAGCGCTGACCCCGTCTGAAGTGTGGGCACGACCTCGACCCCTAACATCAGTAACTACACCGGTTCAGCAGTGTGGAGCCACTCAATGTTTTCTCTCAATGTTTTCTCAATCTGCTTCAGTCGTTTAGGAGAATGCTGCGATTATGTTTGGTGGACCACGAAACTTCACCTGACTTTCCAATCTAGACACGGTGGTGAGAAGATAGTGGTGAACTGTCCCTTTATAAGCGCCACGTCCGCTAGCTCCCACTTGAACAACACCGGATCACAAACATTAACAAATTAGGACTCTTTTTATTTGAAATTGTTCACCTTATACACACTGACAGTTAATATACACAAGCCTTTGTGGTCCCTCTGGCCCGAGACATGGTCAGTGACGATGTGTGCTGGATATCGACTGGGGATGGCTGATGGTGGGTGGTAGCTCTTCCATTCACACACACACACAGGCACACACGCACACACACTCGAACACAGATGGACAATCACACGCACACATGCAGATGCACACACGTACAGATATGCGAGGACGAATACGAAAACACACGTTTTACGACACGTACTCTAACGATCTAACACAGTCTAGCCATCTAATGTAGACATCAACAGAGGAGGGGCTTAAAGTGCATACAGGAACAGAGGAGGCTCGTGCTTCGCTCTCAGGATCAGTAACAGCCTTTTTTTTTTTAAATTATGAGCGACGGTGATCCTCCACTAAAGCAATGATCTTAGTGCCACGCTGTATCGTTACAAAAAGCACATCCCTACCATTTAGCTCCAACTGTGCCTTGCATCATGAGATAATGACACTGCATAGTTCACGGGGTTAGTCTTATACATTATTGCGGTACAATGTGGGACCAAGTCCAGGGTCCGGGTGTGAGCCACGGGCTGCAGTATCGCACAGGAAGCATGTGTACTGCAGCTCAGGGTTACAGTGGGAATAGAGAAATAAAACTATCGTGAGAGAACCCGACGATTCACCGCAGTCCGGGTTTATCTTTGAAGGTGGGATATTCCATACGAGGAGCGGAGAGATAAAGGTGGTAGAGGTCCGATCACAGTATGAGGATGTTCAGTATCCCGGATGCATAAAAAGGAGCACAGATGCTGCCACGGCTCCTTCGCCTGGTTCTGGGTGGAGCACGTGGTTTTGGTCCTTGACAGGAGGCGGTGCAGGTCCGCCGGGGTCAGACAGGTCAGTAAGGGGCAAATAGGACTTGTGGGTGGGAGGTCCTGACAGGCCCGGGGGCCGGGCGGAGCAGTGCGGCGGGGAGGGTCTGTGTCTGGAAGAGGGCGGGGGGGGCGGCGTGGTTGGTGGCGTGGTTGGTGCGGTGTGAGAAAGAGTTGTTGATGGCGGCGGCGGCGGCTGCTGCGACGGCCGCCAGGTGAGCGGGGATGATCTGCGTGGTCAGAGGCTGACACGGCCGCTCCTTACCCAGAGACAACTTTATCTGTCGGACAGAGAAACACAAACACAGTCAGAACAGTTTGGATGTTCACACGGTGGACAAGACAGAAATCAACATCAGACATTCTGCTGCAGCCCGGACGCCAAAGAAGTCTGGATGCTGTGATTCTCTTTGAAAAATCAATTAAAAAAAGGTGCTTTGTGTAGTTTTGGGGAAGAAAATCTTCATTGTCTGGTTGTTTATCACTGAATAAACTTAATAAACAAACTGACATCTTATATTAAGTTTAATATAAGATAACGACGGCAAAATCAGAACAATTTGACAACAAATCAGACCGATATACTTGATAAGATCACCATGAAAAGTTTTTGAGTTTTTGCAGTGCATCTTGTTTTGTTTTTTTTTATTTATCTTCGCAGTGTCCCACTTTTTTTTTTTTTTTCCAGGATACAAAAACATGAACTTTCCCGTTTTTTTTTCCATGAAGAGACAATAGTTTTTTTTTGTTTTGTTTTTTTAACACTGTGAGAAATAAAAATGCTTTTTTCTACAAACCAAACTTTCTTAGTTGATATAAGGAAGCCGACGTCCATAAATTCTAACCGCTGTATAAACACAAGCGGATAGTAAAAAAGAAAAACTTTGCAGGAGGGAAAAACATTTCTGGTGTTTTAGCCTCAAGAAACCAAACAGACAAACAAACGAAAAACAGAGAAAAGAATAATCAACCTCCAAATCGACCGCAGAGTAAACAAAAGAAAAATAATACCGGGAAACTGTTTTCTCCACCAGTTTGACGGCAGTAATATTAAAAATTAAAAATGAATCAATAAAAAGTGAATCAGATTTCAAATCCACAAAGCCAAACATTTCCTGTCTCCAGCCTCTTAAATGTTAGAATTGGCTGCTTTACTCTGTTTTAATCGTTATTAATTAAACACGCTTGTGACATTTTTACATTCTGCTCTCCGTCACTGCAGTTTATCTGTTGTGTTGTCATGAATTTCCAGACCGTTTCCTGTTACGGTCCTCGATCTGAGGCGACATGGCGGTGTCGCGCAAACGAGATTTAACTTGTAAATGAGATTCCATTACGAGACACATGAATAAACAGAGAGCTCGGTGGCTGACGATGCTGCTGCTGCGGTGGTGTGGTGGTTGGTGGTGTTGGTGGAGTTTGAGGGCCTGAGAGCTTTACAGGGAATCAAACAGGTGCCACAAATCAGCTGCTAATTACTGAAAGTGTTCCAGGTGATCCGCAGAGCACCGGAGCTCGTATGTGAAACCGTAACAGGCGTGTCAGAATGCTTTGTGTTGTCAATTATTGTTCCACTTCTCAACCAACAGATCGTGGTAGTTGGTACGAGTGACTCAAGTCATCAAGTCAAGAGTTATTTTTTTCTTGGCCAGGGGAAAGTCAAATCCCCAAACAAGGCATTTTGAATCGAATCAGTGCAGCCGAGTCGCCAGGATAAAACGTTAGCTTAGTGTTTCTGCAAACCACAGATACAAGGCTGACATTTGACATATCGCATTCAGACAATGTGCTTATCAGCCCCCTCTCACATCAGGAGGTTATTTCTAAGGACACGTGGAAACATTTCCAGATGTTTGGTGGCGTCAAAACCTGCTACTGTTCAGGGGGAAGTCAGAGCATCTCGATCTGTGATCTCACCGGAGCGTAATCACAGCGTTGTGACAAGAAAAAACAGAAAATTGAACCCATACAAACATAAAGCTGCAACATAAATAAACATCCTATGTGTGTTTTTTTTTGCAGACACTAACATTTATTCCGTTGATGGTTC
Organism: Diplodus puntazzo; assembly: GCA_963678695.2. Classification (NCBI taxonomy): domain Eukaryota; kingdom Metazoa; phylum Chordata; class Actinopteri; order Spariformes; family Sparidae; genus Diplodus; species Diplodus puntazzo. Next base: position 5,610,526 of record OZ023160.1, on the reverse strand, counting down.
ATCCCTGATTACAGACCTCTTTAATATCCGTCATGCCCTGTTATTTTGCAGCGGTGTGTTTTCCTTCAGAGTCAGAATGATTTTTTTTATATATATATTTAGGAAGAAAACAGAAAGAAGACACGAAAAAGGAAACAACAGACAGACAAATGGAAAAAAAAATCACCAGACCTCCAAAAGCAGCCTAATCGGGTGAAGAGGTCACTGAAGTTATCTGGCTTAATCTTCTGTATCAGTAATGGAAAAGCTTCGGTCTCACGGCACCGGGATGGCAGCCTTTTGTCATGGGTTATCAATCACTGACTCGGGCGTCGCAACCCTATGGGAAGCATTCTTTACACTCCGCTCATCAAAGAAGCTCCTCTCCGTTAACTCAGTCAATGATGGGTTTCACAAAAAGTCATTTCCCCCACACTGGTAGCCCCCGCGCTCCGTCTCGGCAAACAGTGGGTGTGATGAATGCCGTTTTCTAAAGAGGGTTCTGTACGACGGAGAGTCAAGCTGTCCTTTATCTTTCGCACAGTGAATCGGCGCGGCTCCTTCGTGCATCGAACCCATCCGGCCTCGCGCGGCACTCGAATAAACAGCTTCTGCTGGGGGGGGGGGGTTTGTGTTCGCTCCCCTGGAGTGCAAGAAATCCTCAGTTTGCTTCACACTGTAGCCCTTTAACATTTCATCCGCACGGCTGAGTGCTGGAGAATTTCTAGCTTTTCACTCGTGGAAATGACATTTAGACATATGAAAATGTCACTTTGACTGAGTTGAAATGTTCATTCTGATTCTGAGACGCTGCAAAAACATTTTCACATGTAGAATTACATCCACTGATCGACAGATATCTGTCGTCTAATTAAAAACAATTCCATTTCCAATATGGAAGAGTGGCTTTTATCTATGAGTCTTAATCAAGCCAAAATGTTGAAACTCAACAATCAGCTGTCCTTGCATCGTCACGAACAGCTCGGATACTTTGAGTACATTTCAGAGCCTGTACTTAGTTACTTTTACCTGAATAAAAAATGTTGAATCAATACTTTAATACTTCTACAAATATCTGTGCTTTTGTTCCAGAAATCAACCATGAACATTTCAACCAGTGAGGAAAACAAAACGCTGATATCTGGAATCAACATTTGACTGTTGAGAAACGAACCGCAGAGATCCTGAATCAGAGCAGCTGCTCGCCAAAATAACATCATGAATATATCGGCTTGGAATTCTAGCTATGGTCAGAAAAAGCAGCTGCTGATCTGTAATTGCTATTACGTGATTAAAAAAAAAGGGGGGGACAGCGAGTACCAGAAGTAATAAGAACCTCAGGAAAGTTTACTTCACTCCTCTCATTCTGTGGTTTGTAAACTTGCCTGACACTAATCTGAACCGCCTCGACGCGGAGGACCACATGCCGAGGCACTCCGAGTAGGTTAGAACTGACATTTACAATTACCGATGAATAATATTCGACCCCCGGTCTGTATTCAGCTCACTGGCTCAGAAGAGCCTCTGTACTTTTGTCTATAAAATACCAAGTTTTCAAAATGAGATCACGCTGTTCCCTGCCATGGATTTTTAATAAAAGCCAGGTAACAGGTGAACCAGTTATGGAAGTTGACATTTTATTGAATGAGGTGCCTTCAAGTGGATTGAATGGTCCTCATCCAAGAGCAGACAGCAGCACAAAGAAACGTTAAACTGCCAAGTTTCTTCATGCGGTTTGGTCCAACGGTCTCTCCCGTGCAAACAGAGCGAAAGAGGACATCACGTATCGGGTCAAAGCACAGACGTAAGGAGGATGACGGCGAGCACGGTCTCTCCTACCAAACAATAACTGTCTCTCTTGTCCGTCTCCTGAGAGGCTATTAGTCACTCTGATTGTTGTCTTGACACCGACACATTGCGTCGCTGATAAGGCGACTGAGGCAGTGCAGTGACTCACCGGCTGCTTGGTCTGGCCTTTCAGCGGTTTGCTGTAGGGGCTGTATTTCGGTTTGGCGGGTTTACCTGCCGCTCGGTCTTTATGACGCCGGCTGCTGATGTGCTGAGAGGGAGACAGAAAAACACAAAAGTGTCAGAGAGACGTCCAGAGTCACACTGAAGGTTCCAGCATGTCAGCCGACTGTGGAAATGTTCACATTACAATAATCATGAATAAATGTATACAAAGGGACTGTTACTGCTTTTATTCAGTCCGAGTCTTGTATTAAATGTCCTTCTGAGTTTGAATCACATTGAGTCGACCCCATCGTGTTTCTGTGGCTGTTTCTTTTAGCCAAGTTTAATTGACAAAAAATCAAAACCAAACAAAACTGTACCTATTTGAATACCGACAACATTTTTGTCCAGGAGGTTATGCTTTCACCTGTGTCCGTTAGTCTGTTTGTTGGTTTGTAGACAGGATTACACAAAAACTACTGACTGGATTTCTGTGAAACTTGGATAGTGGATGTGTCTCGGCCAAGAATAGACCCTGTTAAGTTTTGGTGTTGATCAAAATAAAAACATGGATCCAAGAGAAAGGCCGTATTTGGGTGGCTTGTATTTGTGAGTGGGTGTATTTTTGATGCACATAACGCCGAGCTTAAATTATTATTAAGTGTAGCAGGTGATATAAAAAGCATGATGTAATTTACTCTCACATCTGGCGTCAAACATAATGTTTTAATTGTTCATGTTGTTATTTCCTTTATTTTGAATATTGTCTTATTTTGAAGGGAACTGAAAAGGAAAGCTGTTAAAGATGTAACTTCCGAGAACTCCCGCTGGGTGAGATTCCCGGTTCGTGCATGACAGCAGAGGAGACGCTATTGTTTCCAACGCAGGTTACGTCTTCCCCTGATGTGAGTTATTAATAAAACAACCACACTGACTTGAGAGCGGAACAGTCGCTGTCGTTTCATCACTCAAGCTATGTAACATACGCAGTTTATGGGTGATTTGGATTAAAGAGACCTACTGAGTTTTATATTGGATTAGGGTCAACTGAATTGGGGCTGGTGGGCCTTGGCGGAGGTATGCACTTTACTGAGTGTCAGTCATCCCCTAATATTGAACATTTAAGTCCATCTAGTCCAGACAAAATGAATAATTTCTGGGTCTTTATTCAAACTTTCTTCACTTAAGATTTTTTATCCCATTGTCACAGAGGTTGGATGATTCAGAATGCAGCTTTGTTTCTGGTCTGGCTCTCTTGATTAAATCAATTTAAGGAACAAATCCAGACATGCAACATGTTCTGATTTGCATATTTATTTTGAACCAGCTGCCTCTGTTGTTTTCCAAAAAGGAGACACAATGACAGCCATGCCATCAAGTAGGTGGCGGCGTCAAGGAGAAAGAGGCCAGCAGCTGCTCCTGTCAACATGGACGGCCATTTCCACGTAAAGAAAAACAACGCAGACGCTTAATGTGGCGAGACATTTCACATCTCGTCACCAGAGCAAACATAACAATCAGCGAGAACGGCCTCGGGGTCGTGAAAAGATATGTACGATTTAAAAAAGATCATACCGACTCTGACAAAGTATTATCGCTTCACTCAACAACATATTTGATAGCCATTAGCTTGTGTTAGCATTCAACCACTCCCAAGCTAACATTGCCATTTGATCACATCCAGAGATGTTGATAACATTAATTTCCCCCTTTCATATGGTGACACTGTCAAACAGGAAGTGGTTGAATGCTAACGTTTGCTAATAGGTTATCAAATATGTTGTTCTACCTTGAAATCTGTCCTGATGTCCCTCTTAATTTTTAGTGTCCGTTGTCTTTTAGGTTGCTGATCAATCAGGAGGTGGTGAAATGATAACAGTTTGTCAGATTCAGTCTGTTTAAACGACTTGTAACCTGGAATACAGCAGAACGACGTTTTTGAGTGTGACATCAGAGGAAAATGGCTGCCGTGTGAATATGGTCCACCTTGCTTTTGGCCCTCGGCTCTCAATTAAATTTCAGTTTTTGCACCCCTGGCCTGGAGGAAAGATCAAGAGGTCAACAAAATATCATCCAGCCCCTGAGGATGAGACAGATTAGCTGGTCAAGAAGAAGGTTCGACCAGTTTCCTGGATGTCTGATTAAGTATTCCCGGTTGAGATACCGCACTTTGTTCCCAGAGAGGAGCCGTCCTGAGGAAAACACTGGAGATTGTCTTCTTCTTTTTTCAGATTGTGATTCTGTATAGTTGCCTGTTACTTCAGCCTGAGGCTGGATGTCATTTCAGGATAGATAACTTATCATGTGATGATGCTGGAACCTGACCAACCCAGAGGGAGGAGGCCGGACTAAAAATACACCTCCAGTTTCAAAGCGGGAAGTATTGCAGCTTAAAAGGTCTCATTTCGACTGGAGCCACCCGCGGTGAAAATGGCTGCAGCTCTGGCCCTGCTGCAGGGATACAGCGCAGACAGCGTTTACCAAATGACACATTTTGTTCCCATGTTAAATACAGAATGTCATTTTCAGTGAAATTAACAGTTTTTCTGGTGTTGAGCGAGCAGAAACACGTAGAGGATGTGAATAAACGAGTGGAAAACAAGAATCTGGGATGACATCTAGAGAAATACTCCGTTCTCCGAGCTGATAAAGGCAATAAATAATTCAGTGTGGGTACACATCGACAACAAAAGGCAGATTTCTGTCTGCGTCTAAAGCTCATAAGTCCTTCCAGTGGGTTTGACAATCACACTTTTTCCTCTGGTTTCACGCCGTAGCAGAAATTTGTCATGCTGGATTCTTTTCACAGGGAATCGCCGCTTTTCAGAAGTACTCAGTGAAAGTCCCTGCATGAAAAATTCATACAAAGCCCGTCTATTTTCAGTGAGCAAGCTCAAGGTTAGCTCAGACAAAACCGAGTGGGGTTTCAAGTATTGTAGATGAAATTCCCCCCGTGACAGAATGATCAGCAGCTACAAGAAAAGAAGATTTATGGAGTGCCCCAGAGCGACAACCAGGATAAACATTCCTAGGTAGGAGTTTTCAGCCAAGCCACAGTGAGAGAAATATCACAGGAATGAGATTATTATCAGCTTCCTTCAGTAATCCGATTTCCTTAACAGCATATAAACCAGGAACCGTATTCCTTATTTTAGGAGAGGGTTTCTTTTTTTATCTGCTGGAAGAACTTCTCTTCTTGGCCTCCTGCTGTGAATTCTCAACCAGATTTCTTTTTTTTTGTACGAGTGCATCTGCATGACAGCAGCACGGCCGACTTAAAGGAAATATTATCAGTGTTATATTATATAACGGTGCATCTTCGAATCCGGAGAAATGAATCTTAATTCTGACAAAATGTGAAATCTAACACTGAAGTAAATGAGTCTAAATGAGCAGATTTTAACGGATGAACAGACATGATTTAAAGTAACCGCGGCGTCTGGCGTGTACGTAAACATAGTGAACGAGTTTCACATTCTGTTGGTGGTTTTATTTATTATTACAGTGTTTTCCACTTACAGTAAAGTCTCACATATTGCACCTTTAAAGTGAGGCGACATTTCCTGGTTCTGTCCCTTATTTCTGGATCCACAACAAACGTCACGGAAAACAGTTGAGCAGTTTTTGTGTAATCGTGCTGACAAACCAACAAACCAACAAACAAATGTCAGAGGGTGAAAACATGAACTCCTCGGCGGCGGTAAGAAATGTGACGCAGGGCGACCGGCGAATCTCTAGCGGAGCAGTTTGACAGCAGGAGGTTTGTGTTTTTGATCTCAGTGGTAACTATGATTTTCTACCTCGTCCTCCTGATCTAACAACACGTGGAGACGTAGTGAGGCGTGGTGAAGAAACGCAGGTGCAGAATTCCATTTAGCTGTTGTGGTTTGAGATCTTGGTGTTGCTGCTAACTGGGAACGCTCAAGTAGAAAAAAAGGTGTCTCCATTTTCTGACTAGGAGAAGTCGCAATGTTTGCTGTGAAAAGACATTATTCTGTGCTATTCTGTAAATATTCTGCTTCACTATGTCTGTTTCACTGCTTTTTACAGGGAATAACTTCTCGGCCGGACACATTTGATTTATATTTTAGTGGCATCAATGTAACTGGATGGCAATCATTTCACTAAATGTTGACAATTCTTTCAAAGTAGTAAAATATTACTTTTTTGGACAGAATTACCTTTAAAAGCATCGTTTAAACATATTATTTGTGCAGGAAAGCTGCAAAAAGCTTCTTACTTATATCATTTTTTGATGAATATTTAAGTGTTCCTCTCACCTGTTTTAGCTGAGTCTCTGAGTTGACGTGCACGTCGCAAATCTCACAGTAAAACGTTTTGTTCTGCAGGCCCGTCGATGACTTGGTGGTCACGGCCAGTTTGCTTTTGACTCCCGGCCGGGGGAAAGACTTGATGGAGCCCACGCCGGTCCTGGCCTCCAGCATCGTCTTGTGCTTCGTACCTGCAGGTTCAGACAAGGAAGGAGCCGGGTGAGAACCTGAACTTCACTCTGCAGGTTCTGCCTGAAGGAAAGGTGAGACCCGGAGTTAAGTGTTCTCTGACCTCAGCAAAACGAGGGTCAGTGTGAAAAGGTCGAATTTTTCTGTGTCCCTGATCAAAGCTGAGAACGTTGTTAAAGTCAGCGATAGAAAAGTTACACGTTTGACCCCGAGCTGTTTGTAGCGACGTGACAGACTGGGAATCAAAAAACGGCTCTGGACCTGGACTCAGAACCACCAGAACCACTTTGTAGCCCTCTGAACAAATTCAAATTAAGTTTTATTGTTGGTTTTTAGACACTCGTCCAAACTGCTCTCTTCCATACGCGTCCAGAACTTTAGGATCGGTAGATGAATATCCAACGTATATTTCTAGACTTTATGCTTCAGAAGAAATTCAAAGTCTCTGCAAAACTGTCACTCTGGGATTCAACCGCTGAAACCAAAGAATAACTTTTCCTGGAATGAGATGGAATATTATTCCAACAGCTTTAAGGATACTGGCGAAACATCAGCCGTGTTTCCATCACTGTAGTTTCATGCACATTGTGAAGTATTGCATTAAAAAAGGTTGATGGAAACTTCGTAAACTTTTGCCTTTTGCAAAGAAGAAGAAGAATGTCATCATGACATAATCTGCTGGAATAAATATTTTCTTATGGCCCAGGCAGTTTACTTCTTCTTCTTCTTCTTCTTCTTCGTCTTCTTCTTCTTCTTCTTCTTCTTCTTCTGCCTCATTTTCTCTTATTCTTTGTCTGCCTCCTCTTCCTCTTCTTCTCCTTTCTTCTTCTCTTCTTCTTCTGCCTCTTCTTCTGAAAGGGTCACATACTCTATGAACGACATCAGTGGTTGTTCTTACAGTTTCTTACAGGGGTGTTGCTATCTGCCGCGTCCCTGTTGTTAGATTTATATCTGACTTGTTCAAACTCTCAATAAAATGTTTATTAAAATAAAAAATTGACGCGATGAGGCAGAAGCAGCGGGACACGGAGCTCTGACAGAAGACACAGACGACTCTGCGTCCTGTAACATCTCCACTCTGTGTGCGAGAATTAGTCTGACGCAGAATTCAAAAAACAATCTTTGTTCGTGAGGGCAGGAGCATCTTGAAATACCCGAGCAACGCTGGATGCAAGGTTGCTATGGAAACCACAGACAAATCTAACTCTAATGGGTTTTTCACATCTGACAATTATTGCTGAGCACAGCCGATACAACTCAACAGAGACGGCGGCGGCGGCGAACACTTCAGTGCTGGTTCTGGGTGATGATGTGCAGAAACCAGCAGGTAACAACCGTCTGCACAAAAAGCATCGACTGAACAAAAATCACAGCTTCAGCACTGATGTGTGTTTGTGTGTGTTTGTGTTTCATGAGACCTGCACAACACAGACGGATAAATGATGCCAAGGTTACAGCGTTTGTTCAGAAAACGCTGACGAACACGTGATTGGCTGAAATGTTTACAAAAGAGAAATAATGTCTCATGAAAATGAAGTCAGAGTCATTTGCGTCTTCACATGTGAATTCCCCATTTTTCATGTATGTTTACATTCATTTGTTTTTTGTCACATGTGAACATCTGTTTGTTTCACATATGACAGAGAATTTGCACACGGAAAATGTACATTTCCACATGTGAATTACAAACATTGTGTTTGTGGTTTTGTTTTTGCTTCTCTACAAGTGAAATTCACATTTTCATAGATTTTCACGTGAAACTGTCTATTTTCATATGTGAATTAAAGATTTGACAAGTGAAAATAAAGTAAATGTCACATGACATTTTCACAAGTGATTGGATTTTTTCACACGGAATAAAATATCCTTTATGTGAAATTTAATATTTACACATGTGAATTACGTTCATTCACATGTGACTGGCTTACATTAGCTTCACGTTTTGACAGATTTGCACATGTGAAGTACAGTTTACACGTGTGTCATGTGAGCAGGATCATTTTGAATAAGTGATTTGCTTTTTTTGAATGATATGAATTCACAGGTTCATATGTAATTGGCTTTCACACGGTGATCAGATGTTTTGCATGTTTTAATTGTGTCTCTGCTCCAACACACCTGATCCCAGTAATTGGCTCGTTATCTCGTTAGCCTGATGACGAGCTGACCATTTCAGTAGTATCTTAGATACTTGCTGTGTCTCAATTCAGGGTCTGCATCCTTCGCAGGACTCGGCCTTTGCGGTCTTTGAAGGCGAGTCCTTCGGAGAGACCTTGTTCACCGCGTCAGCCGTTGTTAAATGGGACGGTCTGGCCTTTGGAGCATTCCCTGGTTGCGTCACCAGATGTTTTACCCTTACGTCACGATTTCTGCCGCCAGGCCCACAAAAGTGGCGATCTACGCCACGCGATGTCGCCATTTTCTCTCTTTCTTTCTTCTTTTTCGGGCGCGCAAAGGATCTTGGGATATGTGAGGCCACGAAGGATCGTAGCGGTGCATCCACCAAAAAGAGGGAAAAGAAGGAGCATTTGTGGACTGGATTTGGAGACGCCTTTGGATTGGACAGCCTTCGTGTGGCGTTGTGACATAATTGGCCTTCAAATGCTCCTCTGAAGGAATCAGACCCCAAATTAAGACACAGCAAGAGTCTCTAAACCATGCAGGCCTCCATGAGCAGGACTGAAACACACTGGATTAGAATTTCGACATGAGGAAACATGTAGGAGGATCTTTTGCCTTCTGCACACCTCCGTCATCATCACTACACGCACTGAAGTGATGTTCACATTCCCCTCGCACGTCTCTTACCACTGTTGTGAGCCTCCAGCTGTGACGCAGAGTTGACCGCCACTTTGCACAGCGAGCAGTACAGGAGACGCCGGGCTTTCTCCTCCTCTGTTTCAGCGTCTGTCTCCACCTCGGGCTCGGCCTCGGGCTCCGGGTCCGGCTCTGACGGCGAGCTGAGCTCGGCTGGCCTCTCGTCCCCTCCGGCGACCGAGGGAGTCTCTGGGGCGACGGCCGCCGTGCTGCTGGGGACGACGGGCGAGGCCGCGGGTGCTGGCGTCAGCGCCTTGAGGGTCATCAAGGACGCCAGGGGCTGCGCCAGTCTGAGCACAGGGGAGAGCGGGAGGGGCGCTGCTCCAGGGACGCCATCTGCAGAGAGAAAACACATGATTTGTTTGTTAAATCAAACGGGTCCATCCATCATTCAGGGACGAGGATGTTTTATTCATGTGATGCAACCAACAGGTGGCTGTTATAGAAGTTGACATGGACGTCAACAACAGAGGTACTGACAAAATAAAAATGCACGACGACCACGGATGAATCTAAATGTGTCTTTGTGAAGATGATGTGGGCGAACGTAACATTAGATATTCTCTTTATTCATACATGTTACTGTACGCATGAGTGAACATTTTACTTCAAGGCACGGCGAGGACAGGGTCCAAAGAGTTTCAGAACAAACACAGAAGATCAGACCGCAGGCCGGGGATGTGTAAATGACTAACACCAGTCCTGGATGATTTACTCGGTAAGACAGTTAGAACATTTGATATGCTGTCAATAGGTTGCATGGCAACAAAAGATACTTCTACAGCAGCCCCGAGAGCACAACCCGCTATATAGAAACATAGAGAAACAAAAGCAAATGAAGAAAACACCTTCGCCAATTTGCAGCATTTGTGCCCACATTCAGAATTGCTGCAAATTGCACAGAACACAGCGGAAATGAGTTTCTCAGGGACGGAGAGGAAACGCTCTCAGTCTCAAACAACAGCAATTAGGCTCGCCTGCTGGAACGAGCTGCAAGACTCTCAGAGAAACAAAATGTTCTAATATCTGCTTTTTTTTTTCTCTCCCAGCGTTAATAGACACATTTAACATGCTTCTGTTTTTCATGCAAACACTCGGGTGGGAAGTAAATGAATCTGAACTGACGAATGCCACTGATTCAAGATGTGAGCTCCGTGGCTGCAGACGATTGTAAAGATTTCAACATATTTAGACAAGGTAAAGTTTATGTTTCTGGTTTTTCTTTGTGTAATTTATATATTTATTTGTTACACTTGCTCTGGATCTACAACCAAAGACCGTAACAAACAAAGGCAGGGTTAGCTACGAGGATAAAAAAGATGGTATAATCGATATTTTTTTTGTATCCAAGTAAGATGTTTCAGTATCCCTGGTTCATATTCATTACAAAAAGGCTAAAAACAACAACAATTCCAAGCTCATAAGACAAGTATCGCAGGGGAAAACTGATTGACATGCTATGTATGTACATATAAAACAGAAATGCATATAGATTGCATCAGTGATGGACGGCTCTGAGACATAATCACACCTCTGATCCTCCGTCAGCGAGTGAGATCACATTAACATGTTACACAAATAGCTCCAGCGCCTCTGAAAGAAACGTCCGATATTTTTAGGAACAAAGACGGCAGCCGATCGATAAACCTGACTCATAAAACAACACCACATGTCAGCGCGTGGAATACAGCGGGCCGCGCCGCCGCCGCCACCCTCGCCCTCGTGAAAAATGAATTTTTTTGCCTTTCGCCTGATCGATGCCAACGCCTCTGAGTTCTCCCCACTCCACTGTCACGAAATGAAGATCAGCCAGCCAGGAGAGCAAATCAATAGTGAATTATGTCATGCTATTTTTGTGGGCCATTATATGCGGTTCTTATTTATCCCTGAGACGGTGCCGCAGAAGTGCTCCGAGTTACATCGGCACCGGGGCTCAATCCTGTTGGTGGCTTTCAAAAAAAAGAAGAGAAAAAGGTTTGGAGCAGCAGGTGTGTTTCTGCTCTGACCTGTGGTGAAAGAGGTGCTGACGTCATTTAAAAGATGGTGAAAGCTGTCCTTTTAATTCACGACAGTCCGGACGAAAGCTCCAGCTGAACGCTTTAAACTTAATGTAAATGAATGCAACGTGGGTTTTCTCTCTTTTAGTGCTTCAGTGTTTGTGAGCATTCGATCCATTAACCTTTGAAACGGGTCTGAGGCACATTTAGACTTGTTGTAATACACTCCTCTCACAGCTGACTGACTCCCAACTATGAAATTTGCTTTTTGCACTTTTTATGAAACTCGCTTGCACGCTCTGAATGCAGATCTTTAAAGTAAAGGAAAAGGAGAAGCTGGTGAGTGAAATACAAAAAAAACTTCTTCTGCTTCTGCATTAAAACAAAGAGAGAGCGCTGTGAGAGGATTTCTAACCTATAAGTAATAAAATCCTACAATGCAGGATTGGATTGAAAGTAGAGCCTCGCTGTGATGATGATGAAAGTATTTTGGAGTAACATTTAAATCTAATATTGGAGTTATTTTCTTTATTTCCTTAAGTACAAACATACTTTAAGCTCAGTTCCTGAAAATGTATGTGCAATCTTCCTCAAACAACGTAAATTCAAAGCTGTTGTTGAACCATTTGGAGGAAAGTCGAGGGTCTCTTGTCTGCGCGATCACTCATTGGCTGTTTCAGGCTCTAGGGCGTGCAGAGCGAGCTGTCAATCAAACGGCTGCCACCTCAGGATCTGCTGTGTGATGATCCAGAGGAGATTTGGTGTTCGATGATCTCTCCCACTTCATTCGGTGAGTTGGCAAGACTTCCCACACGCTCGTTTATTAGCCTGTTTGTTTGTTGATTGCTGGTGCAGTTTTATCCTGCAGAAATGCACGTTGCCGGTATTTCCTCTGGCGACGGGGTTCATCGGTAAATGTGACTATAAATCTCGGTAAATAAACTCGGCTGAATCAGTCGGTGCTGTGATATTTGTCTTTCCGTTCTGTGTGGATGCTGCTGCTGTTCTCTGACTGCCGGACACGATCCGTCCATCACATGACCTTCAGCGAGGCGCCTATTGATTACCGGAGCCGGGGGAGGATTGAGCTGATTGACCTCTACCTGTATATCTGTATGTGTGTGTGTGTGTGTGTGTGTGTGTGTGTGTGTGTGTGAGTAGACGCTTGCGGATGCCTGTGGACTGACGTAAAGAAGAACATCTGGCACGGTAAAGACCATTATTCCAGGCGGTTACACTCGATACTGTGACTGGAACATTTATTTAAAAGTCTGTGGACTCAGCTCCGAGAAGGGGACCAGCGACTTCACTCATTAGCTGTGTGTAATTTATGTTCTCTTTAATTTGAAGTCGAGGCTGACTACGCTTCAGACGAGAGGCAGAATAATCTACGCGGTCCTTCCAGTGCACTCTAACAGCGCTTTAACGCGATCGCAGTAATCTGATCTCAAACGGAGTTTAGACGAGGACGATTACCTGCCCGGACACACTGACTGACATCAGAGAACGGTCGGTGTTGTGAAACCTCATGTAGACTTTCTTTATGTCATTTCTCGTCTTCTCATCATCTCAGTCAGGTTGTGCTGTCTTTTGCTTGTTTCCCTGCTGTGTTCTGCTTTCCCACCACACCTGATCTGTTCCCAGTGTTTGCTCTGCTGCACAGCCGATCTGAGTGATTTTTTTCTGACGGAGGACTCAACGATCCACCAATTCAATTAGCCGATAAGCTGCCAACAAGGGCCAAAGGTGAAGGACACGCCGCAAAAACAAGAACCAGAAACACCTCGACATTGTTGTGTCAGGACATAGAAAGTGTGTCGGTTTGAAACCTGTTAGGTTTCTTTTTTATTTGTGTTCATGTTTCCGACGTTCAGCTAAATACACCTTCAACATTAATCAGTTTTGACCCTGATGGTTCATCGGCCGTGAACGGCCAAGGTGTAACTTAACATTATGTCCCGCGGAGCCCGCGCTATTACCACAAGAACAATAATTAATCCGTGAACTATTTTCTGAAGTGCCTGACCCTGTCACTCCTGATGAATAATGTTTACGCCACGAGCGGAGCGGCGGCGACCTCTCTGCTCCCCGCAATTAACGGCCACCTACTCCCAAGCACGCTGCGGTGTGCCAGGCATCAAAACAAGCTGAAATCACAGAGATGAACTCACTCGGCCTCACCGCCGGCCAACAAACTGCTGCCATCACACCTGCTTCTCTGGGCAGCTTTTCAATGGCGCGGCCATCGGACCGACGGTGGCTCCGGGAAAAAGTGCAAAGGGTGTTTTTTCTGGCGTCTGTGTGAGCAGGTGAGCTGTGGAGTCGTTATTTCACTGCTTTTCATCGTGAGTGAGTTAAAATAAACGCACCGTCGGGATGAAGAGGTGGTAAGAGATCCATTATGCGCTGCGCTGCTGTCATCATGAGTATCGTCGCAGATTGCTTTAGTTTCTTTCTGTGAATAAGTCTCATTTCTCAGCATAATCTTTGTCGTTTTCTCACGGAGAGGATTTTTCCTCTCTGGCAGAGACTCGACTCCGCGCTGACCGAGTGTTTTGAACAGCAAATACAACCGCCTTCATGAGCTGCTATATATTCAGCAAACAGTTGTGGAGAGTAAATTGCTCGGGTTCCATTATAAAGGAATGCCTCAACATTTTTTTGGCAGCCGGCTTGTTTGCTCTGATACCCGGAGTGTGAGGATCAATATCCATTCCGTCTTTATGAATTCGGGAGAGAAGTCGCCGTGATTTGTTTAGCCTAACTTAGCACAAAGACTGGAAGTGGGGAAATGGCTATCACAGCTTCCACAGCTTTTAATATCGAGCATGAGAGTTCACTCTTCGCCCTGGAATCAGTAGTTTTACATCTTATTATAATCACACCTCGGAGTCCACTTACTAGCTTTTTAACTGCATCCCACAGGCTTCATCTGGCGTCTGTGTGCATTTGCTAAAAAAAATACAGTCAACATCACATGAAAGACTCACAGGTGTGGGTCGGGAATGTGCAAAACTGGCAACAAAACGAGGCCTCGTGCCGTCGCTGTGCGTGGCTCTTGGCTGTGACCACAATGTCTCCTGTTCCATTTTTTACATGTGTTTAATTGGAAACACGCCTTCTCTCCGTCTCGCCCAGAGTGAGATGAGAAAATTCACACCTTTGTGCAGATGTGTGAAGCTGGAGCCAGGAGGAGATTAGCTAAATACAGCGTGAAGGCTAAAAATAAAACTACGCCCCTACATGTGGAACTCCTCGTGAAAACCCCAACTAACATTTTCAAGTCATACAAGTTTTTTATCGTCTTTGGACTGAACCAGGCTAATTGCTGGCCCTTGCTTCCGGTCTTTATGCTAAGCTACGCTCATCGTCTCCCAATCTCTGATCCCATCGGCGATCATCTGACGGTGATTTAGCCTCTCGAGCCAACGACGGTGATTCACGACATGCAGTGCAGCCGGCAGATATCCAGGCCGAGACTTTTCCTCCCCTGTGACGATCGTAGTTTATAGTCTGATTAGCAGCTTGAGACGCGAGACGACATTTCAGCTAATCTCTATAAACAGATGACTGAAAATAAATGCAGATATCTCTCTGGAAAAAAAGCTAATTAAAAGCTCAATCATTGTCAGATACTAACTGATGCGTATCCAAGGTAACAATTCAGCCACTGCCGTCCACCTCTGTTGCTCTCCACGCTGACTGTTTACCTGAATGCAACCAAAGCCCGGTCAGACATCAGTGGTCAGTCCAACTCAAACCGGACATCAACATCTTTTCTCTCGCCCGCAGATTCCACATTCACACGCAGATATCTGTTAATAGAGATTAATCGCCTTAATGTTCCGGCTCCACACTTGATGCACAGACGTGAGAGTGATATTAATCTCCTCAGCAATCAAGCCAAGAACTGTGAAGCTCTCCCAAAATGTCAAACGAGTCCTTCTGAATGACGAGTAAATAAAGTTGTGTAGCTGTTAGAAGACACTTCAGACACAGATTGGGCTGAACACCAACAACCGCTGGATGAAACTGATACCAAGCTTCATGTAGAAAAGGGCTTTCAACAATCAAGTTGAACAAAAGACTTTATGAATGAGCTGAGGTGTATTTAAAGTGTTAATTACTTTTGTTCCCTGACTTTTGTTTATGACACTGAACCACAGAAAGTATTTTAAAGGCCTTTATTTGCTATTTGAGGTCCTTAAGGACATAAGAAGGCAAGCAAGCCAACTCCCAACATGGCAAAGCTTTCCTATTATCCTACTAACAACACCACAAGTCAGAGCGGATTACTCTTTAATATATCTCATGTATGATAGATGTTAGTGCAGATTCTCTCTTAAAACATCATGTCCCAATGTAGAAAAATCCAATGATCATATCTTTAATACCACATTTTCGACATTATGTTCGTTCCTTGCAGCTCAAACGTCGTTGTCACTGTTTTTCACACTGTTTCTTTGAATTTCTCCTACAGGGAATCAATACAGGAACATCTTCTCTTATCTACGATCTACTTTGTTAGCCATGCTGTCAGCTTGTTTCTTAAAAAGACGGTCCGGGCAACCGAGATGTGTCCGAGAATTTCCTCGGTGTCAGGTTCGTGCCAAATGGACGCCATCTTGGCTCATTCTCCACGTTTTTTGGTGAGGACGAGCAAAGACAACGCAAGTGAATTCATCTGTTTAATTGTGGATCATTACAAATTCACAATATCAATCTTTTTTTTTTAGTCAAATCGAATTGTGAGTTGCCTAAAGGTTCCCAGCCCTGATAGAAGTGTGAAGAAATTCAATAATAAACCAACAAGGACCAGAGCGGCTCAGTCTTTATCCGCCTGCTTATTACAAAGCCTGGCTGGGGAGGCCACACCATGTTAAGTCATGCATGTATTTGCCCTTGTGTTGGGGTGAACCCATCTACCACGGCGTCATTAAAGACCCATTTGCCGTTGGAAGGGGCAGGTGATTAAAGTGTACTTTGGCTGGCCTAGGACGCCGTGCACTCTGGGAAGCCTCCAGTAATCCATATCCCCAGTCAGAGCGACCTAACTGGCTCTGCGAGGCCCAGTTAAGAACTCAATCCCCTCTCATTAATGGAGGTAATGACTGTGATCAATCTAAAGTTGGTATGGAGCGAGCTGGGCGCGACAGCAAAGTCGGAGGAGGGAGGAGAGAGCGAGAGAGAGAAGGGGGAAGAGATGGAGAAACTCAGGCCAGGTGAAAGAAAAGGGAAGGATAAGAAACGAGAACAAAAGAGGATAGATTGGGGGGGAAACAGAGAAAAGTTAAATGAAAGTTAAACTGGAAAAGTAAACAAGCTTTGAGGCAAACAACAGTGGGGAAAAAAATCGAGTGTGTGAAATAAGGAGAAAGAAAAAGGGGGGTGAGGAGAGGAGGGGCGGCGAGAAGGTGAGAGGAAAGATAACATTAAAGGAGAGTAATCGAGTACGGGGGACACAATTAAAGAGAGAGAAACCGAGAGGGTGGGAGTGTCGGAGGCAACAAAGACGGGGAGAATGGGGAGAAGGGAAGATCCGCACGGACGCCGCGACCCCTTCCAGCGAAGACAGCGCCTCCTTTCTTCCCCTCGTTTGTACCTCGGCCTCTCCCGACTCTCCCCTGAGATCCTTTCTCTGGCGATGGAGGAGAAAACTGCTGCTCTGAAATCCTTCCACTTCACTTAGGCTTCCAGGCAATCACACGACTCCCCAGAGATCTGATTACCTTTCTCAATGAAGCTGGATTAAGCTCTTTAATTAAAATGATTGGGGCCTTATTATATGCTGTCACAACTTAAAGGACAGAAATCCCTCGTGGCTCTTGAGTTCTGTCAAATTTCATTCAACGTCTACGATTTTTTTTTCTCTCTCTCTCGCTCTCTCACCGCTCCTGTCGGCGTTCAAAGTGAGTAAATGAGAAAAGAGTCACGGTTGAATATCCCTCGAATATAAAAAAAAAAAAAAAAAAGATTGATAAGGTGAACAAAATTTGCATTCACAAATAAGTGTGCATCGGCCTGCGATCGTATCTTTTTTTTTTCTTTTTTCTCGTCGAAGGGTAGGAAAGCGACCTTATCTCGGATTTCTTTAACAGCGTCGGGAGCCGCCGATTCGAATTCGCACTGATTTATCTCCCTCCCATTTCGTTTGAGAGGAAATGATCCGCGCCTAATTTCTGTTGGGAAGCGTCGGCGGCTAACACATCCAGAACCCCCCCACCCCCCCCCCAACTGGAATGGGAACATTTGCAGGTACGGAGCCAATCTAATCACACACTCATCAGGTTTTAGCTGCTGTCTCTCCCCCACCGACGTCTGTGTGTAAGGGCTTTTTCCAACCCAGCGCCCTGCGTACGGAGACTCGGGCACAAAGGCACATTTTTTTTGGTGGTGGTGGTAGTGGTGGTGGTGGAGGGGGGGAAGTCGATAGAGACCCAAGAAAGAGAAGACTGAGGGGGGAGAGAGAGTCTTAGCTCGCCTGCTGCCTCCCTGCAGCCGGCTCCATTGTACAGCTGCTGTCAGTGCTGGCATGGCTCCCCTGACAATCTGCTCTTTAATAGCTAATATCAGGGTACATTTCCTCAGGCAGTGGACTGGAACTGAGAGATGGCGGGCTGTGCTGTGGGCATTTCTCTCTCTCTCTCTCTCTCTCTCTCTCTCTCGCTCGCTCTCTCTTTGCCTTTCTCGCTCCGGCTCTACTCTCTCCGGTGCTGCTGTAAGGACACACTGACACACACATACACACACACATACACACAACCACCACACACACTTGACAGGCGGCCGCTGAGTCATCCGGCTAATCTATACTATCTCACCGTGTCCCGCCGTCCATCAATCTCGGAGCTCAAGTTCAACAACGAAGTAGAAGAAAACACGGGGGGCGCTCAGTGCATCTGATGGAATCTAACCCCGTGATTACACGCCTTCAAACGGACTCGTTATCCCTCGAAAGATTGCACTTACGCTCCCTCCACGTCAACTTAAAGCAAGACGGAATTATGAAGAGAAAAAAAAGTTTAATTTCACGAATAATTTCTCCCATTATGTCACGTCTTTGTTTGGATGTTGCGCCCGAGCAGTCGCCTGTTTTCTTGCTGGTACAGTGATTTTCCAGAGTTAATACCCCTAAAAGAAAAAGGAAAATATGATACCTGCTTCTAAAAATAACGTATGAACGTCACACAGGAAGTCAGTGGAGCCGACGAGCTTCGTGGAAGTTTTGAGTGGCGTCAGGTTAATACGACTTAAAGTGTCGAGTCTTTTGATTTGAGGTGATGAGTGTCGTTGTTTTGGGTTTTTTCTCCTCTTGTGTTTGTACTTTCACCTCCTGTCTTTGTCTTCTTCCTGCTCACCTGTGTGTTGTTAGTTCATCAGCTTCTGTGAATTCAAGTCCTTTATTCTTCTTCTGTTTGTCTGTTCGCCGCTCCTCTTGTGTTGTCCGTGTTCCAGCTTTTGTTTGGCTTTATTCTCACTTCTGTATTAGTCTTTGTTTTTTCTTGGATTCCTCCTCTGTGTTTTTTTCTTTATTGCTTTCATTGTGTATTTTGGACTTCTGCTTCGTTATTAAAGATTGCTTTTTGTTTTATAACCTGCCGCCTCTTTGTCTTGCATGTGGGTCCGTTTTTGCCCGACTTTAACAATGAGTTGAACGATGGAGGTTACTCACCTCTTCGGGGGGAAAGTTGACCTCCGTCAATTTTACACATCGATGTCTGGAAAATGTCTGGAAAAAAAGATGTGTGGTGTTTAACCAAGGGGCGACCTGAAGCAAATGTGCAGTTCCTCAAATGACCACTTCAAGCTGCCTCCAAATCTTCTTAAAATTTTCTGAAACCTGAGGAAACATCGCAGAGACTGCGCCCATGTTGTATACCGTCTTTAAGAGCCTCCAGTGGGAGCTCGGTGGCGTCTGATTAATTGTGTTTGCTCTTCGTCTCTGCTCGAGACGAGCGGCTCGGCTACGTTAGCTGCCACTTTGACAACACACCTGAATCTCCGTCAGTAGTCGAGTTTGCACATCTGGTTTTGACGAGGAATAACAATGTGTGGAGTGAAAAGAGACGGTACGTCTGGTTCTGCTGCGTCAGTTTCCCATCCACCTTTATTTTATTTTTTAACTGTCCATCAAGCGTCCAACAGAGCTGTAGGAGTCCAGGGCTGTTTGAAGTGTCTGAGGATAAAAGCAGACTTCCCAGCATGCACTGTTTGAGAGGTAAAACTCTCCAGACAGCCTTTTTCTCTTCTCTTTTCTTCTCTCGCTCTTCAAACTGACGTGCCGAGCTTCACGACAGCTGAACAGCTGCTGATTAAACACGACGTCTAAAGTTCATTGGACTTGTTTTCTCGAGTGCCGAGAACGTAATGGAGTCGATTTCACAATTTCAAAACTCATTAAACAATTTATTACACGGCATTAATTAATTCAGTTCGAATCGGTTGAAAAATAAAAAAGGGAAGAAGATACTTTTAAAGTTAATTCCAACAAAATAAAAGTTAATGAAGTGATTAAACCTGATTACAGAGCAGCATCTGCCGTGTACACTGTTCTCAGCTTTCGGTGTGTTTCACTGACCGTTTTCGGCGCTGAGTTCAGAGCCGGTCTGAAAAGCGAACAGCGCCGTGCCTCCCCGTCGCTCCCCGCCTCCTCTCAACACGTTACGACCATTACTCTTCCCCGCGAACTCGGCTTTTCATTAGAGCGAGTTTTCGTGCCGCTGATATACCGTCAAATACTCGAGCCTCGCAGATAATGCAGCATTTACCCGCCTCGACAATTAATTCTCCTGACATCTGAGCACATTAATATTCATTACTCGGTGCCACTCGTGACAAACCGCCGCCCCCGCTCACTGTAGATATGATAGAGAGATGCTGTAGAAGTGCGCTGGTGTTTTTGTTTCGTGTGTGTTTTTCTTAAAGCCACTGGAATGATTAATGGCCCGTTTGCCTGTTTGGTTACGACGGCGCGTTGCTGGAGGTCTCTGCCTGTGTGTAATGTGTTTACCATTGTGTGCGATTGTATGTTTTGTGAGTAAATGTTTGTGTGAGTTCATTACAGACGCCTCAGTGTCTGTCCAGTGGGAGGAAGGTCATCTTTACTATACTATAGAATCAGAGGCAGGTTTTCACTACGAGGAATCTGCCTCGGTGTTTTGGAGCATCAACAACCCAATCACCAGGATAAATGTTGGCAAAGGACCTCCCTGCAAACCGCGGATACGCACAAACGTTTACATTCATTTAAGTTGTGGTTAGGTCCGGGGAAAAAAAGAGGTTTTCGGCCTACGTGACCTGGTTTCGTCACCACAAACACAGCTGGAAAATCTTCAGTAAAATGCAGCATCACGCTTACGAAACGTCAAAACGCAGTCTCAGAAGGTGGTCGCTCAATCGGCAGCCATCAACATCCCCCTTCACAACATCAACTTCAACTCACATACATGTAATGTCAGCTAGATGTGCCACATGTTGTCCAAATGTCAATACCGTACATGTGAAGCATATAATGTGGTTTGCAGAAACATGAAACATCCTGCTGGGATTTTAAAGCTTAACAACCTTTAACAACTCTCTAATTTCACCTTTAAGTAGCAGCTTTAAGATAGAATAATCAGCTAATTCTGTTATTTTCTGACGGTATCACATGTGTTTAGTCTCGATCAGCGTGTTGCATCACGGCTGAACATCCACACCAAGAATTTAGAAAACATTCTTTGTGGGTTTGGTTTGTTGTTGTTTGTCTGCACATCATGAGCCGAGTGAGACTCTGACAGTGAGAGTTTTTCTTCGAAGAAGCAACACAACAAATATTTGTCACTAATTCGACCCAAACTTACCTCGATTCCCCCTTTTTCTCCCCTCTAAAATCAATCCTGTAGATGCTCAGCAGTATGTTTTATCTGTTTTCCTGGTTAATGTGTTGTTGTTTGCTCTCTTTCCCTCCCTCCCTCCACACCTCCACTGCATCTCCTTCCCTTCCTGGATTTTTCTCCACTCGTTCCCTTCACCTGTGCTGCTCCGCATCGCTCCGCCTGCACCTCATCCCCTCGTTAGTTTACTCTGTATTTAAGTCGAGCCTTCAGTTCAGTCCTCTGTTGTGTTTCCCTGATCCTGTCGTGTTTGTCTGTTCCACGTGTCGATCCTGAATCCTCTAAATCCTCGTCCATTGACTTTCCCTTCCCGCCGTCTCCTGCACTCTGCTGCACCTCATCTGCTCCAGCGTGATACAGAACAAACATCCCCGCTTCGTTACAGAGCTTCGACTTACGCATCCAACAAACTAAGCAAGTAAACGACCCTCCTGTGGCGCAAATGATCTTTGAAAAAAGGTAAAATAATATTGTGAGAAAACGCCAGATTAGCTGTCGTCTCGCTTCACATCATGAATTCTAACTTTGCTCAAAAATTCAACTCCAGTTTCTGTAACAGCAGCTCCTCGTCCAAATCTAATAAATAAGACTTTCGGAAATAATGAAATCATGTGAATGAAATAATGACAGAAACATAATTTGTAAAGTCGTTTTAAAGCACAATTTAATGTCTTATTTTCACAACAGCAGACTTTTGTTTTCCTTCCATCTGTTTTTACTTCCAACTGTCTTTTTTTTTTTTTTCTGTCTGCTTATTTTCACAACTTAATCCTCTACCAGTGATCACTTCATCCCGTAAGAACACATTTCATCCCGACGTCTCATCCACGGCTCCGTTATGCAACCGCCTGTTGCTTTTCTTTTCTTGTGTCTGAATAAACAAACAGCCGATCACGTCGCCGGCTCGGTCCTGTTTGTGTCGCCTGACTGACGGAGACTCTGTGATGACAGGCGGGATTATAAAATAAATGGAAAAAATGTGTTGTGAAATGAAAACAGACAGGCTGCCTGGCAGCAGACTGAATGGAAGCAGGATGAACTATTTCATTGTAAGAACCCGAAAATCCAAACGAGTATTTGATTATTTCAGGATTTTCTGGTTAATGTATCTCGTCTGTTTTTATTTATCTGAATATTTATTCCATGATGTTTTGATTTAATTCCAATTTTGGACACTTTGGGTGTCTTAATCTAGACACTGTTAGCTTCTAGTGTATTATTTAATATGCACTTTAGATGCACATGCTGACAATTTAAAGAAACACATATCTTTTTACAGTATTAATTAATACTAGATGACATGATCTTTATAAAAAAGGACATTGCGACGCCTCTTTTATTGAAAATGTAGCTGGTTAATTAGTAAATTAGTATCTCAGAAGCTCAAGGTTCCCATGGTGCATGAACACACCATTGCTCACATCTTTTCATATAGTTACATTTTTTTACATTTTTTACATATATACATACAGTAACAATTAAATGCACAGGAGTGAACTCAGGCTCAGTGCTAAATATTTAAGTATATTAGCTTCTTTCCAAGATAAAAAAAAAAATACTTCCCCGACTCTAAATATCGCTCCAGTGTTTCAACGGTTTATGTTCATCCATTAACGACGCACATAAGTACCAGAGTTTTAAGCTCAATCCTGGTGGTAAAGTTTTAAAAACGGCATAAAATGTGGCCATGTTGTAAATTTGTTGTTGTGGAAATTCAAGGACGCTTTCTTTCTTTTTTTTTTTTAATTCAAGACCACCGTTGTTGAGAACTAAAGGCCGCCGTGGGGGTTGCGTCGCGTATGCCGGCCCAAAAAAGCTCTCTTACGGTAAATGTCGACAGCGCGGATTAGCTCCCGGGAAGTTCGAGTGTAAATTGCTCCACTTAATGGTTCGACATTTGTATGGCAGCTCAGTCGCTCAGTGGGGTGCGAGACAGGCTGCTGCCAGGTGTAAAGCTCTTAATATCACATAAAGACTAACATATGTGAGGTTAAATATATAGAATTAAGTACGTGTTAATGTCGTTCTCTCACCTGCTTTATGAACTCAACGGAGAGAAGAAAACAAACATTGCGTGAGCCAAAGTCATCGAACCTGAGCTGCTTCCTCTTTTGACACGATGTGAATATCACCTTTAAGATGTTTGCATTTCCACCTGAAGCTACCTTTTTTTTTTTTTTTTTTTCTAAAGTTCAGGCGTGAATAGGTCACACTCTGCAGAAACGGGTCACGGTACAGAACGAGCTCCAGAAATGTGCTCCTGATTTAAATACTTGTGGAACATTGGAAGAAGACATAGGTGAAATTAATCCCAGAGCGCAGCGGCTAAATGTGTTTCCAATCCCTTTTTAAAACACACACAAAAAAACGTCTATTGTTACAGTTAAAGTTGAAGACTTTCACTGGGCCAGTTTCATGACATAATAACAGGCAGCTTAAAGAATCTTACGCCGGAGGAGACGAAGAAAACGCAGCTCTGCTCTGCGACGCGCTCAGTTGCCAAAGACGTTATCCGCCGCACGGCCAGATATGAAACGCAGCCGATAGAAATCATTTGGAATAATCTGCATCTGGTTCCTGTCTGCTGCTGCTGAGAGCTGCAGTTACTTTTTGTTTACATTTTTCGACGAGTCTTAAAGCGAGCCGTTCCACCGAGAGTGGGAATGTTTTTTCGGCAGACACCTGGCTGAGAGAACCAGATTAAAACAGCCACCTGGCTGCAGCGTGATGGATATTAAGTTACATTCACAGGCAGCGACGCAGCAATGTGTGCCAGAACAGCAACAACAACAAAAAAAAGGAATTCAAATATGGAGCAAAAGGCAAAAGTACAAATTCAATATAGTTGGCTTTAGTTTCTCGAGCGAATGGTTATAAAAGGTTTTCACAGATCACGTGATCGTTCGCTGTCCAACGACATCTAATTGTGTAAGTGTTTCCAAATGTTCTCCTGCACATGTAGGAAGGAGGAGCGTCACAAAAAGCAGAATTTAAATGGACGATGTGTAATCGGGTGCAGAGCCGGAGCCTTACAGGAGGAATAAACACCCAGAGTCACGGCGGGTTCTGCTCTGATCCGGAGCTGTTCACTGCCGAGAGGAGAGCTCAGAGATCACTTCTTTAACTTCTGGGATTAAAGAGTGGATTAAAACCGACTGCAGCAACTGCACCTTCGGATGTTTATCTACAGAGATGTTGACTGTCGACCAGAACAGGATGCACTTCTTCATGAACCGGCATGAACGAGCTCGTCTCTGGTGAGTGCTGAGTTGAGTAGAAGCCTGAATTCGGGTTTTCGATTTGAGTCTCCGTTCTTGATTAAAAGCTTTGTTTTTGCTGTCTGTTTTCTCCGACTGTCGTGTCTCGGCTCGATTCGTCTCTTGCCTGTACGTATCCATCTGACTCGATTAAAAAGGGGCACGCTAACACGGGGGGGAAGGCGTTCCTCATCGTTCCCCCTCAAATCGTCTACCGACACTCTTTCTGACAGACTCTCCTTAACAGGCATTCATGTTGTTACAATAAAAAAAGTGTAAAAGTGCCGTTTGAGGCCACAGTTTGAGAAGTAAGTTTCAGGTTGTAGCCTTGGTTGTCATTGTACGACGACCGTGATGAAGGCCACAGTCGATACACGCCGGCCTCACAATGAAGCTATTCTGTTTTACCTCTTTGTGAAGGTTAAATCCTGCCAAAGACCGCTGTCAGAAAAGGATTTAGACTGAAAATAAAACCAAAACTGATGCGTGACTGTGTTATAGTTGCTTGAGGATATGAAAGATGATCCCGGAGTAACAGCTTAAAGCATCTGAAGGCTTTCAGTTCTAATACTTTGAGACAGGATTTTACAAGTTTGCAAAACGTCAATCATTTTATCTACAAGTGTGAAGGAAACAGTAGAGATCTGCTGTTACATGCTGCGAACTCGCCGACTCAATGAGTTACATATTTGAGAGGTGAACGCAGACGCTGGCAGGAGGACGATGTGCCAGAGCTGATCCAGGTTCAGCTGTTATTGTGAAGCTTTAGTGGTTTAATTCCTGTGAAGGTCCAACTGAACTGAATCTGAACTAATCTTATTGTCATTGTTGCAAAATTCAACATGTTTTTGACAAATAGTCGTGTGAAATACCTGTTAAAGCAACAATGTGTAACTTCTTCACTTCAGAATCATGTTGATGGTTCAGTGTCTTGTAATAAGATGAACGGTGTCTCTGTCACTTGTTTCCGCTCTGTGTTTACTTCAACATACATGTTTCCAACACATAACATTGTGCTGATGTAATGAGTTTTGTTTGTAGTTCGCACCTACGTTACCTCTGACGAGGTGTGACGGACCTGAGATTTGTATTTATGACAGTTATGTTGCACTCAGAAACTGTGTGGTTGGCGCCAAATCACACTAAATACTAATTTCCACATGATGCTGCTTCAAATAAAGAAAAAATATTATAAGAATATCTGTTTGATATTGCATGCAAAATTGTTCCATTATTTACAGTAACATGATGTGGCTGAAACAGACGGAACATTCTCTTAAATCTTCCAAAGATTCAGGTATTTTTTGCATAATTCTAATAAAAAATGTAGCTGATACAAACATGATTCTACAAGAAAACAACAAGATTTCCACACTGTAAATCTTCAGTCAAACAGAATATAATCATTGGATCAGTCTCTCGCCACAAAGCACGCTGCCTTCATGATCCCTTTTATTAAATACCATGTTTTTCGTCTTCCAAGCGTTGCCACCAAAACGCGGTTTCGAGTTGATAGCAATTGAAGACGAGACCGGCCTCAGTTAAACATCGAGGACCTTTGAGTCCGGTCGTTACTGTAAATGGAACAATTTTGAACGAGCAGCTTTGATTCCCACCTGCTGCACCGCGTCTCCCACTCTGACTCTCCTCCAACTTTCCTCCTGTCCGAGGAGGAAAGTTGGAGTGCGTCTGGCCTGTCTGAAGTGAGCTGAAGGCAGACATCATAAAAAAAAAAAAAAAACTCCTTTTAAACTACAAGAAGTCGTCCTTTGGAAGTCTGTAATAGACGTTTACAAGACGTCTAAAAATGATGTTGTAAAACTTCATTTCGCGGCCCGCACAGACGTCACCTGGACGCGACACTGAGCGTTAAAAAGACGTCACAGAAACACTCACTCTTTTTCTTCAGTGGACAGAGACGGAGGCTGATGTGTTTGGGACTCGTCCCTGTGAACCCGACAAACAAGGAAAGTGCCACACAAACATCCAGAGGTGGAAACGTAGACTCAAGTAGAAGTACAGATACTCGTGTGAGGCAAAAGGAAGTATTAATTAACTTCTTTACTCAAGTAAAAGTTAAAAAAGTACAGCTTCTGAAATGTTCTCAAAGCATAAAAGGGAAAAATATCCCTCTGAATGACATTTCTACCAGTCAGCTCTGTGGAACACCTTCTCTCTTCATTCGAGTCTCTGTCTTGCTACGTCTTTTACGTCGTCTCGTCTCGCCATGACGGGTTGTAATCAGTCTTGTGTTGATGCAAAATAAAACAATTCCCCTCAAATGCATTAAAACTATATTCAGGAGCCTGTTTTCTAAGTGCGATGAGTAGAAAGTAGAGATTTTTGCGTTAAAAGGTAAAGTTATCTGTATAATCTACTTCAGTACAGCTATGAAATCCATGTACATCCCACCTCTGCACGCCCCCTCACAGACAGGAAGGTTGCACTCGTCCAGATCAGCTCAGCTCGCATTTTCACGGCAGCAGGTTGCCAGCCTTAATTTAGGTTTTTATCATCATCCGAGGTTAGCCTGACAACAGCCCTCCACGCTGGCCCCCCGCTGCACCGATGGAGTGGTCCCATTCAAGTGAACGAGGGAGACGGATTTTTCAAACGGCGCTAAACGCAGCCTTGTTGATCCCACGAGCACTTTGTTTGAAGCACGCTGAGGCCCCACTTCATCCCTCTTATGTCTGCCTGTGTCCTGCAGAGATCTCCCAAACTCCACAAATTCAATATATGAGCGCAGTGCAGGCAGCCGGCCCGCTGGCCCGAGCAGCCCGGCGCAGGGTTGATATAATCAACGGCGAGTCCGTCCAACTCCTGGCGTGATTGCATGTTTGTGTGAAAAAAAAACAAAGAACGACAAAAAAAAGTGCGTTTGCTGGGTCCAACGTTTCGCTTCCCCACAGAAGAGCAGCTGCACAAAGAAAAAGACAACAAAGAAACATGTGTCGGGGAACGTGCAGCAGGCGGGAACACACAAACCTTTCCTGTCCGTGCCGTCGGGGACCTGCGAGGTGTTGATGCCCTTGGCGATCTCCTGGTTGGCGGTTTCCTTGCTGACCACCGAGGCTTTGAGCTTAGTCTTCGGAGCGTCCAGGGCTTTTAGCTTCTTGGCGTGTTTGGTCCCCTTGTAGTGGGCCAAGGCCTGGCTCTGTGAGGAGAACAAATAGCAGGCTCGGTTTAACGCTGCAGCAAAAAAAAACACAGAGCCAGGATGAAATAAAATATGAAAACTAGCGGAACACAGTCGGACTCAGTGAAGCAGACTGAAACGGAATTAGCAGGGGACGGCCGATATGCCTCGCAGTCTAGAAAACGTTGCTACCATGTGAGTGTTTTTGCCAGCTTTCAATAACAAATGCTCTCTTTAAAAAAATATATTTTCTTCCCAGGTAATTGTTTTATAGAATATCTTAAGTGCTCTATCTTTTGGGATCTGTTAAGTGAAAAAACTTCTGGAACAGTTTTTAATTTTACCCAGAGGGCTACATATTAATAAATGCAGTATTTTAGAATTTAAAATAAAGCTATTGTTCTACAGCTGTGAGGCATTTTAAAGGGACTTCGTATCAGATAGTTTTGCCGAGTCAGCCCGTCGTATTCAGCCGCCTTTCCCTCGTTTCCAGCTCCTGAGTAGCTGTTGAGATTTCAGATTTGTCAGGCCGTTCAAATCGTATAAAAAGGTGGCGATGAAATGAACATTCGGGTTGAATATGAAGCCCGTTTCTGTATCATTAATAAAGATAATACCTGATTGCAGTGTTTTGAGAGATCTGTCCGACTGGGCATAATCTACGTGGGCGTCTGATTTGGGTTTAGAGTCCGGACACGTAGCGCCGCCGAGCTTCACCTTCACAACAGACTCACTCGGGCACACAGAAGTGGGACATATGCAAAGACTTTGAGCTGTCCTTGTTTACCTCTGCACACTTCCCCTGCATACCTTTGCCGGTGGCAGTAAGGGAAAGGTATCAGGAGAGATGCAATTGCCTCTCGGAATAAATAAGAGCAGCAGGCACGCGTCCCCAGGAGACGTTTGTAAGCATCTTTTATTTATGTGCCGCTGTGGGGATATTCACTAAAGACAGCGGGGACAAACAGAGCGGTCGGGAAGTATTCACATTGTTTTATTAGTAAGAAACTCGGGTCATTATAAGATCTGCTTCTTATGTATCATTTAAATCGGCCAGCATTATCAAGGAGAGACACTACAGAGGTAAACACATTTTATCACGCAGTGTTTGGCTCTTTTGCTTCACTGACATGTTTTATTTGACTAGAGGAAAGAAAACAAAATCCACAGCTGGGTGTTTTTTTAGTTCAGATTTCTGCTCTGGGGAACCGAAGCTGACAAAAAGTATTTAAAAAAATTCAAATAAATGTAACTATTAATGTATAAAATGTGACGATTATGTTGAAATATGCAAATTATTCAGTTTTATTAAATGTGTGCTAATTTATGGAGGACTGAAAATGACAGAATTAAAAAACAAATACATAAATAAATTATATGGCAAGAAATGAACCAACAAATGATTTAAAGTGAATGTAGATATATTTCATCTAAATATCACAACATAAATTTATATTTCAGTTTGAATTTTTTATTTTATTCTTTGTATGAATTCTTATTGTTACTTTCCCCATCCATTTTCTTATTTTATTAAGTTTGTCATATTTTAATAATTTATTTGTTTATTTCCATATTAATTCATCTTTTTATGTATTATCTTGGCAAAACAATACAGAAATAAATACATCAATCAATCGATATAAAAATTAATAAATAAAATGGAAAATCAGATCACAATGTAAATAAAAATGTGAATAAATACAAAGTCTAGAGGAAAAATATGACAAATATCAATTTGTATCACATTTTCTAAATTAATTAATACCTACATTTGCAAATATATTTATTTATACATTTATTTTTTGGTGTTTAAAGAATCTCACTTATTCAATTTGACTTTGGCACTTTCAATCTTCCGTAGTTAGCACATATTTCATTATATATCCTCGTTCATACATTTAAAAAGAACATCATAGAACGTGAAATGTAAAAAAATAATTGTCTTAATGTAAATAATCAATTAATTGAAATCTATTAACCATTTTTTAATCACATATATCATCTTACACATCTTTAAAGGCAGAATGAGTTTTTTCTCATTCTCCACATCAGCAGCTCAGACACAAACTCTCCGGTTGTATAATCTATATTCTGAGGATTCTTACAGGGCGACTGTTCATATTTCATTCATAGACTGATTTATTTAACATTTAATTCCTGATATATGGCAAAGAATTCCAGGCTGCTGCCAGGATCTTTAAGATTCATGGAGTGATGCAGAGAGATCTCCAACATTCCCTCTGTAGAAACCTTTTGACTCGTCATACAAAAAATAATAGTTTTTGATGTGAGCGCTCGGCTGGGAAAGTTTCACGGCGATAACTGGTTCAAACTTTCCCCCGTTCACCTGTAGCCTCTCTCCTTTAAAATACTAAATCTAATGGAATGAGACAAGCAAGGAGGTTTCATTATACGAGAGGGATTAAGTTGCCAGAAAATTCACAGCTGAATAATTTTGTTGGCAAAGGTTGTGAAATGTCTGAGGTGCCTTAAACGCTTTCCCATCGTTATAGAAACCGTTTCTGGACGAGGCGCCGCTTTTTCAAACGGAGCGCACGGCTTGTTCTGGCACCAGACGGCTCGTTCTGACCCGCATCCATCACTCTGCGGGTACCGAAGGACACAACTTATTGTTTTGTCACGAGCCTCAGGTGATACGGACGGGTGTTTAATACGACTACTCCAATAATTCATCTTTCATTAGAGCAATGAAGTGGAAGAATTGCCCGAACTCCGAGTCTGACACGTTCGTGATTAAAACCGGGAAGGAAATCATTTGTTTTCCTTCCAGGTGCTCCGCGATGAGGGAAAAGACATCAGACGGAGCCGGAGTCGGACGGGTTGTTCCAGGATTTAGAGAGCCTGTCTGGACCCCCCCGACCGAAAAGGTCGCGTTTAACTCTCGGTGAATCCATCAACACGAGCGTGACGTGAGGTGTGAGCGTCAGCTGAAATGCAGGCCGTGCTTTTATTCCTCCACTTTAAAGGCGCTGAGAGAATATTTTCTCAACTGGCATCTTTACTTTGAGCGATGTGGCTCTGCTCGCAAAAACAAAACACCTTTCTGCCAAAGCTGGAAGAGTTCTGGCAAATTTACCCCAGAAATGTTTTGTTGTTGAGCTCGTCTTTCTCTTTTGGAGAAGGCAGGTTCATTTTTCATTTCAATTCCTTTTGAGTGTTGAAGTGATGAACAAATAAATGAGTAGTAACACTTTAATAAGAACTTTAACTTGTTGCCAAAATATATTTACGCAGGAATATTTGAGATTTGAAACTGGCAATAGTTCGATTGCTTTTAAGGGGCATTACGTAGCTTTGGAGAAGAAATTCAAAGTCCGAATTTTAATATGTAGGACATTAATGAGGTAATGATACAGACGAGGAAACAGGTAAGAACAGGATGTAGCATAAATGTAAATATACACTTCTCAAAACTAGTTTGTGATATTGGGATCTGATTGTTTATTTTGTGACATATCTGAATTTTTACTTTCTGTTTTGTGAATAGTTTCGGTCCCCGAAGATAATGCGACACATTTAATTGCAAATCCATGCACATGCACATAAGCACCCTTATCTGAATATCTCTAAATACAACTAAATAATGTGAATATATACTGTGACTGTTTGGTAACTGGTCAACAGTAGTAATACGTATGTCCTTACACTCTGAATTAAACACATTTAAACAGGCTTCACGTATACAAAATATAAATACAAGAGGTACCAGTTGACTTTTTCTTCGTGATATGTAGCTGAATGAATGTCTAAACTAAAAAGCCTTCAAACTTTTCTTTTGGTTTATTCTGACTGCTCTGGTTTACAGGAGCAGAACTCTAAAAGAACACAGTACGCGACCCGTCCAACACCTGGACGCAGACACACAGTTAGCAGCTCCTCTGCGAACAAAGCGAAGCAGCTAAAGAGACAGACGTCTCCCTCGGGAGCCGGCAAAGGCCAAGAGATTCATCAGCTGACGGCTCCTGACGGATGCTAATGTCGCTCCGCGGAATGTGTAAATAAACAGCTGTGTGCTAACAGCTCTATGAGGAGATGATACGCCTGTGAGTGTTGTGCAAACAGACCCCCAAAAGATAAGTGGGGGCGACAACAGAAAGAGCTTTAAGACAACAACTGCTGGAACTGAAACCAGTGCGATTGTGCTGTTATTGTGTTCATCACATCAGGCAGAGTTAGAAAAAAAACTCTGAGAAATCCTCCCCGAAAGTTTCAGCTCGGATGTTTGCTGTTTCGTCACAGAGTAGTTTATAGTTTTGAGCTGTGTGGCGTCCATTAGTGAAGTAGGAATGTAAGGAACAGTAGGAATGTTCAGATCAATGAAAGCTTTGTTGAGAAATCCGGACTTCTTAAGAGAAAAACCTGAAAAATCATGTTTGATTTCTAAGTTACGACATCAAACCGGCCGATGTGTCGCTGAGAAAAGGGGAAAATTGACGTGTCAGGTTCCCGGTTTCACATTGTTCTGGTGTCATAATTCAATCAGATGTGATTTAAATGACACTGTGAGTCATTTCTTCCTTAAACAACCGACTGTTTCTGGTGCTCGCGTCGGCTCAGAACAGAACCAAAAGCCCGACGCAGAGGAAAGCGCTGCAGCTGTTTGTGTTTTCATTTGCTTTAGATTTATTGAATCCTGCTCTCATAACACATCCAACAAACGCTTATTAACGTAATACTCGAGTAAAAATTATCGCCAAAGCCCAACGTTGATGTAATGGAGGCTTGAATTATTCTTATGAGTGGAAGAGTTTACTCGTTTTTTTTTGTTTTTCTTTTTGATTGGGTGGATTTTACTTTTTATTTATGGAGTCGTCGCTCACTTTTATTTGCGCTGCTGAGTTTATGCTCCATTTTCAGCCAGTCGTAAATCTTTACGACCTAGATTCAGACAGTATATACCAAGTTGTGTACTTGTAAAGGCAACAAGTCAGGACAGTTTCTTCAAGAGGAGCAGAGGACGCAAATTAAAGCCTATGGTGATGTGGATTTGTCGAGTAGGTCGACTGGTTCTGACTCCAATTTGTCAAATCCAGCAGTTTGGTCAGAACAGTCGCCAACGCTGTACTCGAGTACTTGAAGGTGTCGGTCTCGTCTCGGACTCGACTGCGTTTTTACTCGATCTAGTCTCGGCCTCCGATGAAGGCAACTCTGTTGAGGAGGTCGTGACTGTAGCAATAATAAGTAATAAGTCCGGTTAGATTTTCACATTAAAAGCATGCTGGCAAACTGTTCAAAAATGTGTCATACTCTCTCTTTTGGACTGTTGTCAACGTTGCGGTTTGACTCGGTTCAGACGCAAGAACTACCTGGTTAGATTAAGAAAAGACGTGTGTTAAAGTTAATATCTTTCCATCCGTCTCTGAGCACGTGCAGCTCCCAACAGAGATGAGAACGAAGCGAGATGTCTCACTCCTGAGCAACAATGTGTATAATTCAGAATATTATTGATTAAGACTTTTTAAAAATCAGTTCTATCATCTTCTGGATGCAGCCCGATGAAGGATCTGATCTGCTGCTCTCTATTGTTCCCTGTTTTTTCCAGCGTTTTTCAAACTGCAAGGCCAGCTCGTCTCCTGGCGATGTGAAAAAGTCAATAGTCTGTTTTTTTTAGCGGGTTTACCTGTGCTAGAAAATATTAATTTAGCTGTAAAAGTGGTATCAGAAGTCTCGGACTGCTTCTGTGTTTGGCACGTTGGGAGAGAGACTGGACCGGATACTCGCATGCAAATATTCACCCACCCACCAGCATTCCTGAGGAAAGACTCCAGGAAACGATCCCAACACCAAACAAACAACCGCTGCTCATTGTTTTGAACCATAACGCCCGCCGTGGGAGCCTGAGGGTCTGTGGGGGAGCAGATCAGGTATCACAGGAGGCAGCCACGCCTCAGTCTGATTCACAGCGTGAGCAACATGCGGCGAGGCAGGAGTCGAAACTAAACGGAAACAAACCCGTTTTAAACAAGTGTTTTACGTGACAATTCAACTGCAGCGAGCATCTGTTTGTGCCAGGATGTATTTACATTTTCTGTCAATAGAGTTGCTTCAAAAGGGTTAGGCATGAAGAATGACAAGAATGTTTGAAAGCAGAAACCTTGCTGTGTATTTTCAGTAGTTTAAAGTAAAGTCACAATCACAGTCCTGTTTAAAATGATGGAAGTAATATCTGCAAAATGTCCATTTTAAGTCTGAAATCTAAAAACACCTGATGCATCGATGTGCTGGGAACAATTTACTGTTGTAGCTGCTCGTAGAAGTTCAGTTCTGTGGTTCCCAAACTTGAGATCAGGATAAGAAAGAAGATACACAACAAATTGATTTGAAGATATTTTGTTTTGGTATAAAATATGTCTATATATTTTTTTTTTTAAATTGACACGATTTGATGATCTCTTTTTGGTGGAACTGTAACAAGAACACACTGGACTGTTTTTTAGGGAAAGTCGTGTTTCATTATCAGATCATCACGTGTTCTTGTGTGATGTTACGACTACCGATAACTACGGATACATTTAGTGGAGCAAAAGTAAATATTTCCCTCAGAATTTTTACAATTTTTATTGTCAAAAATGTGTAATGCGCAGTTTGTAACTGCAAAACCAAATATAAAACACTGGCACAACATTTAAAACATTTACAACGAGACAAAGCTCAGACAAGATGCATTTAGCACCGACATGAGAATCTGTCCATCAGTCGACGCCCGTGAAGCTCCGGGCTTTGAGGTAAACATCTCAAATGATCCCATTCTCACAGACCATCTGACACATCATGACTAGAGATAAAATCATGCCCAGAATCATCAAGATGCCAAAAGTGACGGCAGAACCGATGAGCGTGTCTGAAGCTCTGTCCATCCAGGTCATGATGTACGTCACACACGGGGTCGAGTAAACCTCGCGCCCGCCCAGCTCTGTGCAGTTTCTGGAGGTGTCTGTGCAGTTGCACGAGTCGGGCACCATTGTTGAATTGCCCCAATCAAGATGTCCATCGAAGAGGCCGCAGCAGAACCCGGTCCTCTCCACCGCCTGATACGACTCCTGGACCTCCTTCGTCTGGTTGCTCAGCGGCAGCAGCTGCTGCAGGTTCTCCTTCACCAGCGCCTGGGCGGCCGCGGTTCTGCCTACGGCTCCGAGAACTCCTACAGCCAACAGCATGAGGAACATCAACAGCAGGCCCACGAAGAACACGGTCAGCAGGCAGCGGTTCTCTCGGATCGCTCCGCAGAAGCCGAGAAACCCAAAAATCATGGTCACGGCACCGACAAATATCAGCAGGTTGACGCCCGGGAGGAGTTCGTCGGTGACCTGGTAGTCCGTCTTGTTCCGCTTGATGTGGACGGATGAGGTGAGCAGGAAGCATCCGACAACAAAAAACAGCAGGTTGAAGGTGAACAGAAGGTATTTGACGACCTTTTTGGTCGTCATTGTTGATCTCTGCTGTCGGGTCAGAGGCCGGAGGAGACTGTCTGCGCCGCCGGGTGCTACTGCTTCAATATAAGGGAGGCTGCTGTTGGAGAAGGCGGGAACTCTTAATGCATTTACTCTCCAGGGGGGCGTGTTCAGTGGATGAGGGATCACCTTGTTGAAAGCACAATGAAAACTGACCTGAGGGGGCGAAGAGAAGTTGTTGAGGCTATCAGGTGGCAACACCTCTGAATGGCCCCCAACTATTGTTGCTCAGATAATGTGGCAGCGTGGAGGGAAAACTCTAAACTACAGGCTGTAAAGAAAATCATCGGAATGTAACGAATGATGCACCTCTGACTAAGTCACACGGAAACTAGAAACCTGTGTAAATATAATTATAATAATAATAATGGCAATCACAAAATCACCCACTTCTTTTTCCTTCGTTCACTCAAGAAATAATGTGCCTACATCGCGACCATCAAGTATTTCAAATCTAAATATAAATCTATTTCTTTGACATGAGTTCATGTTTTTCTATCATCAGTGTGTTTTAAATCAAACACAGAAACTTTTTCTGTATAATGCTCGGAGAATGAAACTTAAGCTCCCCTTTAACCTGAGGTGTCACGACAAAAACATCAGGTTTGTGTTTATCATCACGTTTGCATTAAACTGATTTGATCAGACTGAGTTAATTAATTTATCCACATCGACTCGCCGTGACGGCAAGAAACCTAATTGAATGTGACACTTTGCATTGAACTCGTGCACTAAAATTAGATGGAACACTGACATATAATTAAAGTCACTGCGTTAAACTATTTTCCTCTGAGTGTTGTTTCCGCTTTGAAACCCGGTAAGTGCACCGAGGTGGTAACCCTGCTACGCATGAATAAATACACACCGTCAACTTTGTCTTTGCATTTCTCTTTGTCAGCTAATTAGCAAAAGCGGCTAATTACACTAATGAAGTTTCCACCAGAGTGACAATCGGACTCCCCTCTTGTCATGAAGAGAGGTGAACAACTGTATTCGCTGTTGGACACGATTCATAAATCGGGCGTCTCAAAGTGCAAACGGGGACGCAGGAGCGAAACTAAGGAAATTCAGCGAGAAGCAACGAAAGAAGAAGAAGAGTTGAACGCACAGTTTTAAAGTCTCGCAATCACCCGTCAGTCCGCTTTGAGGCGCGAGCAGATTCATCCCAGCAGCGGCTCGGCTTCTGGTGAAGTTGGTGCCACAAAGCAACTCGGGGAGGTGGAAAAGTCCCGATAGACACAATCTTCACAATTCCATCATATTCGACCGTGATCCACAGCCAGCAAAGCTTCAGTACAAAACTGCAAAGAAACAACGCGATCATCAATGTTATTGTGTTTGTTTGCGGGAATCTTTTGCTCAGTTTTTAGATTCCTTGTTTTAGACTCAGAGCTGTTTATTCTGCTGGTTTGAAAATGTCCCTTTGGTGTATTTAACCCAGAAAATGACTTTTTAAAAGTCATTTTCTGGGTTAAATAACGTTTTTTTTCTCTCTGATCTCTCAATTGTCGCTCTCACACACTCCCCATTTCTCAAAATCTCCCATTTCCTAAACTTCTCTGGAAGTCAAGTTATACATAAGCTTGTTTCAACGTCAATAGACATTACGAGAAATGTCCGCCCCTCGTCCAATTATCGATATCAGTGGCGCCCTCCGCTCGCTCCAGCTGCCAATACGCTTCTCCAGAACCGCGTGTCAGACGGTCCAACAGCTTTTTCGAAGCCTTCCTCCCTCGACCACCTTTTCCGAGAGTTAAAACTCTCCTATCGAGTTCGGTAATTGATTGAGCTTCAGAAAAAAATAAATAAATCCTGCAGTGGAAATAAGATTAAAAGAAGCGGTGTGTGTACGTTCCTTCATGTCTATTTAGAGAAAGAAATCCCATTTGGATTATCACCCTGTAAAAACTGGAGGTCTGCAGAGTAAACAAGTTACACTTAGAGAGTGGTGAGTGGAGGTGAGGAGGTGCAGGCGCTGTTGTGAATGCATTAGCAGTGAGCAGGCAGTAAAGCGTGGCCTGTTAGGGGATAAATGAGACTAACCGGTGACTCATTCCCTCTCAACAAATTACAGACTCGAGTCCAGTTTATGATCTGGACTCATAAACGGCGAATGCATCTAGTAAAGCAGAAACATCTGAAACACAAAGCGCTTTTCTCTTTATGATCTCAGGCTAATAACTGGGGTTTTTACAAACAGACTCTCAGGAAAAACACCGAGCAGGTCTTCCAGCTTCTGCATCGCCTCTCCGTCCGAGCTGCAGCTTCGCGTTATGATAATCTGTCTACGGAGCAAATTGAGACGGCGCTCTGCCGCGGCTGCCTCGGGGTGTTTTTGCGATCTCCTGGCTCGACGCGGCACCTGTTGATTGACAGGTAAACACAGGGTTCATCTCTCTAATGAAGCGTCCAAATTAACAGCCGATGGACGGTAAATACACCCCGAGATAGATTTCCCCGCGTGAGACATAATAACCTCATCCCGAGTAATCACCGACACATTCAGTGTTTGGGAATGGGATTGATTACTCCTTTTAATGAAAGAGCGATGACATTGCTATTTAGGGATGCCACTGATTTAACAACATGCAGCAGCGGCGGTGGCGGCGGCGCTTTTCTTTTCAAAATGTTTTGATTACTTTCAAAATGGTATGGAGATTAGGGAGCGGGGGGGCAAATCGAAAACCCATCTGCTCGTGTATCGGCTAAATTTAGCAAGCTTGTGTTAATGCAATGCTTTTCATTAGATAGTGTTATATAGATAATTGATGTGTTGGTGATATATCTCCCTCATGTAATCTGTTTAACTCATAAGATGCATTATGTTGATGTCAAGGACAAAGGTGAAGACAAGAGATCCGATCATGATCCAGTAAGTAATCCACGACAGGTAAAAGTCCTGCAGTCAAAACTTTATTTAAACGAAAAACTAAAGAAATATGGCACCATTCGTATTCAGATTATAAGCCTTGACTTCCCTCAGGAAAAAAAACCCAACAAATTACGGCACACAAGTGAATCGTGTCTGCCAGCGTGCATTGAAAACAGGAAGAGGGATTGTTCTTCCGGGTCGCTGTCCACAGGTAACGGCGGAACAACTGGACTAACTGTGCAGACGCTGTGCTGCCAGAGAAGAAGAACTCAGCTGATGGACGAGGAGAAGAAGACGAGAGTGAACGTGACGGACGTTCACTCGATGGAGAGCGCCGGTGTCGTGTCGAAGCCTGTTCCCTCGTCGGAACGTGTTTCCTCTGAACACCACCTTTATTTAAACCAACATTCCTTCTACTCCACGAGTAAGAAACAAAACCTGCCTACGTATTTATACAACCAGGTGTTTTTACTGCAGTCCATTTAGTTCAAATGTAAATATTATCAGCAGAATTTACTTAAAGTACATCATGATTGTAAAACAGCTCCCTGTGAGTGTTAGGGTTAATACATCTGCTGTAGATGTCTGAAGTTCAGCTAATTTAAACTGTTTTATGTACTGATGGTTAGTTTAATGTACAGCGATGATTCATATTCTATAAGATCACCGTGTGTGTAGAGTTCCTGTCCTGTAAGCGCAACATATGTGTAAGAAGTCGTCCCTCTAGAAAATACGTACATTTTCCTCTGAAATTAGGTGAAGCAGAAATTAAGTATGCTAAAGTGAAGTGCGAGTATCTTTGAGTAAATGTATTTCAATTCCACCTCCGTCCTGAATCACAAAGCCAAGAAGATGCCTTCACTGACCCCAGAGAATTTTCCCTGATCGCCTCCCGTTGATCTCCATCGTGTTCGTCATTTCAGTCTGAACGGGTTTTTACAGGCAGGTCACTGACGCGTCCCATCGACAGCTCATCTTGTTTCTTTGTCTTGTAAATAGAGCGATGATCATTACGACAACGGCTGGGCGTCGCCGCTGAGCGCAGCGAGGGAACTTTCCCAGAGAGAGGCGGGAATTTTGAATGATCTTTGACTGCAGGAACTCACTGCGGATAAAATGGTGCCGATGGATTTTGCGAGATGATGGGCAACAACAAACGCCACACATGTAGTCGCTGTTGTGTAGTTCGTCTACCACAAAGCACTGACAAGGTGATTTTTTGCAATGTGCCGATCACCAAATAAGTTACAGTCAATCTTCTCTATTGACCGCAACAATCCAGCATCAGTCAGCGCAGTTTGTTCCTTAGTTTTTAAGTTTTAAAAGAAGCTTCTCATCCTGGCTCATAGGAATTTGGAATCCTGTTGGTTTCAAGTTGTATTTGTTGTTTTTGTTTTGTCTGATTCAGCGATGATGATGATTTTGATTTATAAGCTAACAACTGTGTTTTGTTGGAAGCATGAGGATGTTACAGTCACAGGTTCTTCATTGGTTTCTTCTGTACTCGGTCCAGTTTTTGGGGGGTTTCTTTAAAGTGATGTTGCGTCAACAAATAACAACAACAACAAAAAAATCATTAACAATGCCACATTTTTTATATTGTTGTTAATTCGACTGAACTGCGTTGGCGAATAAACATCGTCAAAAAGGGACAACATTATATCTGAAGCTGTGTTCAATAACGTACATTATATCCAAAATGTTCTGGTTTGTAAAAATTGTAAATTTGCTAGAAAAAAGATCATATTAATTAATATATCTGTCTTTTTCCTTATATTTGCTTTTTTGTGTGTTATTTTTGCAGGACTTCCACCAAACCAGAGATTTGAACTTTGATACAACACTAGTATTTAAAAAGTGACTAATATTACAGAATAAGAAAAAATAAGACGTTTTCCTATTTATAAAACAACCTGCACACAGTGGTCGGTCCGTAAGAAGTCACAGAGGAAGTACCAATACATGTTTGTAATAATGTTAATATCTATCAGCCTTGAGTTGAAAATCTGGTTGTAGATCTGTTTTTTTTTCAGCTTTTTTGTGTGTTATTTGATAATTCTACCTCTTTGCAGGACTTCCACCAAACCAGAGATTCAACCTTTGATACAACATTAGTATTTAAAAAGTGATGTGATATTTCTAATATAACAGAATATGAAAAAAGAGGATACAGATATAAAAGATACTTTTTTCCTTTTTATAAAACAACCTGCACACAATACATATTTGTAATAATGTAATAAATCCGCACAGCCTTGAGTTGAAAATCTGATCTTAGATCTGTTTGTTTTTTTCAGCTTTATAGTTTTGGTACTTTCAGTACTATTGAATGTTGATGCTGTTCTGTGTTAAACGCGTGGTGTCCTTAAAGTATCGACACCTCTGACAACCAATAATTAACTCTTGTGATCAGCTGAGAGGTTTAATCTTCGTCTCTTTGTTGGAACAGCAATCAGCTCTCAGACTGAAATGTGACAGAACACTGTTACTCTCTTATCTGCCAAAACAAGCGTGTTCGTGTCTGTTTGGCTGTTTCTGCTGATTTCACCATTCAGCTAGAAACCACAATATCCCCAGACTCCCTTTAATAACATGCGCAATTCTGGAAATTGTTGGTTGAGGGGAAAAAAAAACGTAATAAACCTTGCAAAACAGCTCCAGTTATATATATATATTTTAAAACATTTGCAGCTCTGTGTAATCTCACATTAAATTAGTTTCTTTCCTCATAAAAAAAAAAAATCACAGTGTCGGTTTGTCGCAACATGGCGGCCGCTGCGTGTCTCACAGCGTCTCTTACCTGCCAACGTTTAGCAGCTGTTTAAACATCATGTTACCGACCGGTAAACATGTCAGAGTGTACAAAAAATACAACCGTTCTCTATGTTTGCATCAGAGACTACAGCGAAAATAAGCATCCATTTGATTTCCTCTTACTGGTAACGTCAACTCAACTAAAGTGGAAACAGAAAACCTAAGAGATGAGGACACGTCGGGGGAAAAAGGCACAGAAAAGCAGAGGTAATAAAAATAAACATTACATTTATAATACTACGTCAAACAGCCGACTTCCTGGATAGCTGTTAAACAAAGCGAGTGGGCGAGTGAGAAGCCAAACATTAAAAAATGAAGCTAAAGAAGAAGAAGAAAAAACCCTCCACAGTCTGTGTTTCCATTCCTGCTCTCTCCAAGTCAAACATCACAGGAACTTACAGAAAAATCATCTCCTAATTTTTGCTTGTACGAGGGTCTTACGTAAGCTGTTATTCGGAAGATGTCGTTATGGATGAGAGTCTTCTGGAACACCGGGTCTCCGCAACGGATCCGACTCCCTAACCGCTGCTTCCCCCCGTCACCTGCCGTGACACCACCTCAGACATGTTCCACCTCGCTGTCTGATTCACGCGTTGCACCGACGCTCACAGAAAGTCTGAAGTCGCGCTCTGTGTTTCGGGCTCTTTGCTTGCAGTTCGTCCTTGGCGTCTCACCTCGTTCTCCTCTCAGCTACAGAGCAAATTAAACCAAATTAAACTCTCCACAGCCTGTTGACAGCGAGGTGAGCGATTTTTAGAGCGTCTTCTCTTGAACCTCTGCAACACTTTGATTTAATTTCAACTCACATTCCTCATAAAAAGGTTTTTGTGTTATATTGTTGTACTAGATTTTTTAACCCTCCAGACTCCCGCACGATGTCCGCTTCACCCACGATTAAGTTTAATTAAACTTAATCGTGGGTGAAGCCTCGTCTTTTCTTCCTGATTGTCGACCTACGTTCGTCTCCTACGCACCTGTCGATTATAACGTGTGCAAAAAAGCTGCACACTGTGGATACTTCAAGTTAAAATCATCAATAATCCGAACAGGAAATATACATTGTAATGTCGAGTTTTGTCATTTCTTGAGCAGGTTCTTGCCACTTGAAAATGTCTCTGCTGGCTCTTTATGATCTCATGGATGCTGTTTTATATATCGTGTTGTTAGAGGAGGAGATCCTGACCCGGCGTGCATCACGCTAAAAAGCAACAAAGACGTCATGAGTTCGAGTATGTTGCCCGGAAGTACAAAATCGCCATCGGTAACCTGCCCGGAGACAGGCGCTGCTTTCCAGGGAGGACCGAGTCACTTGTCTGTCATATATATGTGGCCAAAGACACGACCGACAACAACATTACCGCAGGATCTGTTGTAGATTTCATTATAAACTGACATTGAGTTATTTTAAAGAGACTGAGATGAGTTTCTTCAAAGCTA
Organism: Diplodus puntazzo; assembly: GCA_963678695.2. NCBI lineage: Eukaryota > Metazoa > Chordata > Actinopteri > Spariformes > Sparidae > Diplodus > Diplodus puntazzo. Next base: position 5,568,454 of record OZ023160.1, on the reverse strand, counting down.
GTTTGGGTTTTTAATGTGTTGCATCGCTCTCAGTCGAAAAGTCTGAGGTTAAAATCACCAAAACTCTACTAAATAGTTCCTCCAGAGAGAATTTATCAGGTGATCGTCACATTTAGTTGAGGATTCACAAAGTCCTGTGCAGAATTTGAGTATGAGATGTTTTAGCCTGAAATAAATGTCCTGCCCCGATGGAATGACTTTCCTGAGTGTCTCCAGCAGGATCCTTGTGACCTCTGAACTTTTCCCTCCTCTTTCAAAAGAAAACTTGCTCACCTGTGAGTTGAACCTCAGCTGGCACACGCTGCAGGAGACGTGCCTCCTCTTTGCGGTGGGAGGGATGCCGAGGGTGTGATGGAGGACCGCTTTCTGCACCGGGTCCATCTGGAGGACGGACACAGAAAGAGGGCTAATTAAAAAACGGCGCTCGAGCCGACCTGTAAATCAGCTCCACTCGTCCATCGCTCACCGGGCCTGTGCGGAGGAAACGGGTCGCCTGCAGATTTTTTATTTTTTTTTTTAGAGAGCCAAGCAGTTTGTCTGCCGCTTTAACTAGTGCTCTCTGTGGTTCCGGCTTTAACGCAGACGTAGCAAGAATTAAGTCCACATTTTGCTACTCGCAGCTCACACTGTCAGTAATGGAGTGCGGGGAGCTTACTGTAATGGCCACAGGCAAAATCCCTCAAGTGAACACTTTAAAGGCTCTGCTGGCCTCGGTGAATCTTCTTATTCTCATCAATATTTCCCCGGATGTGACTGAAACCAAAGATGATTTTTTTCCCCCCACTGGCAGTGTGTGTGTAGCTCCTGGTGTAACGCCACAGTGTGTTAACGTATATTCAGCGAGATTGTGAAGGAGGTGGAAGAGACCAAAAACTACATTCTCATCTTCTCAAGTATCGTATCCGACACTTGTGAAGATAAATATTTAATAACACAAGACTAAACAGGTTAATTGGTGGCAGGTGATCGGCTTACAGCTCATTAAACTATCAAAGTTGTCTGCACGAGGTTTCCTTCTACCTGATCACATTTACTCGTATTAATCTTTGCTGAAGGACCAAAGCAGCGATTTAAATGAGGTCCAATCAGAAGCCGAAGGAGATTAAAAGGAGACGCCTCGGAGAACAAGCGCCCCGAAAACTCAGTTCCACATGACACGAGCGCCACGAGGCCTGTAGCAACATATACATGCAGAGCTAATGAGCTCAGGACGGATCGAGAGGACGAGGAGAAGAAGACGTGATGCAGAACTATTCGCTGGGAACTGAAGATGCAGTGGCGGAGTTGCTTCAGATTGAAATGAAAACCATTGCAGTGAGGAGATACACTCCTCCGTCACCTGACGCTGGCAGGTAGAGGTTTATTTCATGGAGGCGGAAGTTAAATCTGTGGCTTCGCAGATAAAAACCTGCTGGCGAGATCGTGGAGTCATGGAGCCTCACGAAGGAACTGATCGTACAAACACGTGTGTTTTTGAAGTAAAGTTAGAAATTTTGAGGTATTTTTTTCCCCTGTACTTTCCTGTAGGTAAGAATGAAATTTAAACGTCGTCTCCATAACGACACACAGAACAAAAGACCCTTAAAGGTGCATTAATTATGTATAATGACCCGAAACTAAGAATTGTTGTCTTTTGTTTGACATTTAAATTTAAAGTCCACCATGTTTTATCAAACATTGACTCTTGAGAAGGACTTTTTTGAGGTTTTTATGTTTTTTCGAGGCAACTGCGGGGAAATGACAATAAATCCTTCATCTAAATTAATCAACATTTAAAATGTTATAGAAACAAACTAATGTAGAATATAAAATGTGATCATATCGTCATCAACATCTCTGTTTGCCAGCTCATTAAAACAGACTTTGTTGCCGTCGTTAGATATAAAAAGAAAAGATATATGTGCGAGATAAAAGTTACGCCATAAAAAATAAGAGAAGAAAAACAGAAGACTGAAGAAAAACAATATAACAAGAGGGAGAAGAGACACGAAAACGAGAGCTGATGGAGTTACTGATGTGAAAAACTGAGAAGTTAGTCATTAAATGCAGCCATATTTTAAATATAGTAATTTATGCCGCTCAGGAGTTGCTGTGATTGATGATCAAACTGTTTTGCAGCCGACAGTCTGACTTCACCTGCTGTCTGATTTTCTCTTGTCCATCTGTCACATCCCAGTGACCACATCACAGTTTAGTCATGGACCGCTTCACTTCTCAGCACTTCAGCTTCAAGTTTACATCAAAACCCTCCCTTTTTTTTTTTGCTCCTGTCAGCTCGGCTCTGATGACAAACTGTTGGCAGTCGTGGTAATTTATCCTTTAATGCGACCACTGACGCAGCTCTCTGATATTTCCGTCTGCTGTCAGCAGGCCAGGAAGCTCTGCGCTGTGAAATTCTTCTTTTTTTTAATTCTTTGGTGGTTTTGAGAGTTTGCTGAATTCCGACTTGGAACGAATGCAACTGCGACGACAAAAACACTTGGATCTCGGACAAGCGAGGCGAGCAAGAAACAAGTAAGATGACTCCCATTACGCCGTAATTATTGAAAACAGCTTCTGCGCACACAACGAGCACCTAGGTGTCGGCGCCTCGGGGACGAGCTCCGAGCGGTCGAACGACTGCAGCGCTGCACGCCACTCGTCCGTTTGCCGCGTGCCTCCCTGCGCGTGGTGACAAGGCTTTGGGGAACGAACAAACACATCTGCCTCGCCGAGGAAGCGTCTCAGTGGGCACTTCTTGGCTGCAGAAGGAGGAGAGGTGGCGGCGCTGCGTGGGAGGATTAATCCGCCGTGACAATCGCGCTGCAGAAGGTAGGCACAACGATGTCACACTGTCGCTCTCTGTTGACGCCGTTTGGCTGAAAACTCGGGCTGTTTACGTTACCTCAGAAGTGTTTTTTTATGTGCAGGAGGAGAGAAAAGTTTCACCGTGGAAACTAGAACCACACTGTAATCACTTGTGACAGAACCACACACACATAACTGTCCTCAGCTGATTCACGCGATACGTCGGCCTTGGAGGCTGAAATCACAACGTTGTACGATCGTTCCAATCACCCGCCCGTCTCATCCGTCTCTTTAGTATTTGAATTGGCAGAAATCTGCATAAAAAAAAACACATTAATACTCCAGCGCACACCAAGATAGTAAGATTGACACTATTTAATAACACGTCACGTTGAAGCAGCTACGAGGAAATGACTTTTTTCTGTTGATTCTGGCGGCGGTACTGTTTTCACCGCCTCGTGCCAGATCCTGATTTGGCTAGTTGTGTGCACTTTGTTTTGAAAGTGACTGAAAGAAAGACACAACATATTTCTAGTAGTTCTTTTTCTTTGCAGTGAGGTCATGCATCCTTTTGTGACTATGTAAGGCTAAAAACTGTAAGGAGGTGATGGTGAAACTTTGATTTAGTGCCGCACCACCAGAGCGCTCTTTAGGAGTAACTACAACACCTATAAACCAAAACACTACACTTTTATTATGATGATAGAAAATCTGCCAATCTACAACACTACAGCTGACAATACAGAATGCTAATTCTCTCAGAAATACATATCAAACTGGTAGAAAACTAACGAGGCCTCAATCAAAATGTACATTTTCCATCTAATTGTGTGACTTGTTTAATGTGAAGGGTCACACCAGTTTATTTATTGTATTATGTAATCTTTATGTTTGTGTAAAAGGAAACCTCGAAATAAACACATCATGTTTATTCACGTGTTTATGTTTCATAACATTTGCACATTTCAAGTTGTTTATTCCGTCTCCGGTAATAAATCAGACCAACAGAGCATCAAAGAGAAACTTTAAAGCATTGAATGTGATGCTTTACTTTGAACTTATGTAATATAATTACATGGGAATTGTAAATGTGTTTAAAACACAATCGCAACGGTCAATGTTCGAGGAATATATGTTTTTTGAGAGCTAAATCCATCAGGATTCATGACAAAATGTAAAAAGTCAGCGATGATAATTCTGTTATACTATTTCCTAAACCTCAAAATACACCTAAATGTAAAAACATTCTTTTAATGGACAAAATTTTGCTTTTCTTCTCGTGAAAATAAGTTTATTAGACACACCGATAGAGTCGAATACAATGCTGTGGACCTACAACCCATCTTATTTTTATTCATCATATAATGTCAGGGAGTCGCTGTAGTTAGCGCTGGTGCTGGTCTTCTGATTATTTCATCGTTGCCAACAGGCGAGCAGTAAACTCAAACATTCAGAGGGACTGATGCAGGGAGGGAAGTAATCAGGCGCAGGTGACAGCACTGGAAGGTTTCAGCAGCTTGGCAGCAATCGACAATCTGGCAAAGAATGGCCGAACACCGGCCTCTATGTATTTAAACCGCGGCTGAGGGAATGAGAAGCAGCTGGGCCGACAGGTGACGACGTCAGGTGACCTCAGAGGGAGCCAGCTCGCTGAGGGGCGACTGGAGGGGGAACAGGACGCAAAACATGGAATGGAAAATCCCAGAAAAGATACAAGTTTGGCGAAAGAAGACGAGGGAAGAGGCGACGATGGCAGAAACCAAACATCCCTCTAAGAGCTTGGACACAGGATGAGGCAGAGAACGGGACTGAAAAGGCATCCCGAGCGGACACAGACTAAGTAATAGAAACAGGTGCTGGTAATGAAAATTGACTTGGGATTGAAGGGGAAAGAGACACTGGCTTAAACTCCTTTCACACTGGGAAAAAAGCCCACCGACATCTGGCTTTTGTCTTCAGTGGAACAGGGTAGAGTCGAGGATCACGGGTTAAATGACTCTGCAGCAGTCATCTGGACGTTTAAACTGCTGAGAGGCGGATTTCTACTGTTCCCTGTTTTCTGACGCTTTTGTGCTAACGAACACGACACACCAGGACAAAGAGACCGACTGTCGAACGACTGTCTACCAGCAACGGGAAAAGGAGTCAATCACCTACGTTTTCAAAAAACCTGCATAATGAACTCATTTCGGTGTAAAACGTGTGCTAGTTTCAGGTTCAGACAGAGAAAGTCTGTCAGGCGGAAGAAGCAGAAACTGATTTTAGGCTCAGACGGAGAGACGGGTTTGATCTTAGAGGAGAGGCAGACTTGATTTCACCAGGTGAAAAGCGAAGCCATCATGGAGCAAAACGAGCCGGGATGACGGTTCAAATACGGGCAGGAACATTTCCTGGCAGTCCCTCAAGGTTTTCCAACATTTACCCCTTCCCGGGGGTTTTGATTGACCCCCTCTTGCCCCTCAGGCCAGAGTCACAGAGGGTTAGTGGTTCAAATCTCCCCCTATGAGACGGGACGACTCTTCAACACCCTCGTGTGACATCAGTTGTGTTCGACTGCGTTTATGTAGTGATGCACGAGTGGACATTTGCAAAAATCCACGTCTACAGCTGTGGTGATTCCTCTTGCGTTACCGTGGCAACCCTGATATTACCATAATGACATTTTTTTTCACAACTTCACACCATCGATCAGCTCGTCGAATGAAAATGAACCCCGCGTCATTACCTGGACGGTACCTGTGCTTTATAAGGCTGACGTTAGCTTCTGTTGCTACGTCTGCACGGATATGAATAACAGCGTATCTCCAGCCAGCTTGTTAGCTACCGAGACATTAGCAAACTAGCAGGCATGCTGTTTTATGCTCGTTACAAAGGGCCGTGACACATCACAAAGGCAGAGAGCTCTCAGACCCCGTAGTTTGAAGTGTGCCTCTGAAACACCTCCGTCTGCAGAGCCACGCAGCCCCGACACTTCACCCCACCAATAACAAGACTGCAGACACCCTGTCCTTTTGGTGCGAATACACAAACCGGAGGGGACGGGGCTAAGTGGTAGGGGTGACTCGGTTGTATACACCAAAGCTGACAGCAAAAAAAAAAAAAAAAAAAAAACGAAGCCGAGGAGAAAAGTTCAAACGCTGCTCGCCGGCTCACCTTCTGTGCCGATATCAGAGAGTCTGTTTCTGGAAAGTTACAGAAATTGTCAGACGAGGTGTGGAAAGGTGTGGGGGAGAGGATGTTCACCTTTAGACAAAAAAAAAACTTTCAGACGGAAATAGAAACGGGCTCAGACAAAGAGAGAGAGTATCAGGTTCAGGGACATGTAGCGTATTTTATTCCAGGGAGACTGTAATGGCTTGCTTGAGTTATGAGCTCCCAGCATGCCTCTGACTTTGACATCAGATTTAATGTCAGACAAACACAATAAAAAGAAAAATGGCTTCAAAGAGGAAAAAAAAAAGCACACGAGCGTTCGTCTGAGTGCCACTTACATTGAGATGCTTTTAGAGAAAGCAATGAATTCAAAAATCTGTAAGGATCTATTTATTCCTCCACGTATCGTACGTCTCAGATGATGCTGTAATTTTACACGGTTCACTTTGCAATGATTGGATCCAAACAATAATTTCTGACAAAGTGAATACGCTCCGTTTTATAATCAAAATAACGGCGTGATAAAATGTTCCCTCTCACTGCGAAACAATGAAGGCGATTGAGCTGTCAGCGGAGTGACGAGTCTCACATGAATCACTCGCTGCTTGTGTTCACAGACAAAGCAAAGTATCACAAAGTAGTCGTCGGTGGGTGTTTTCACACACTTACGATCCGCCGTGGCACTTGACATGAAAGGTTTTTGAGGAATGCCATTGTGCCTCGGCTCTGCAGCGGAATTCAGTGGAGTATTTCTGAAATGTCTCCGCGGAGCGCGTCGGTGCAGAACAAGTACAACCTCGACAAAAAAAAAAAAATAAAAAAAGGCTGGTTTGAGGTTTACAGTACCGAAGTTTGACCCGGGATTCAACTCACAATGTGCCAGAACCAGGGCGGACGCCACGTGATTCATTCCAGCTGAATACAAACAGAATGTCGGAGGGGAAAACAAGAAAAAATAAATAGTTCCTACATTAATCTGCACTAATCAATACTTCATTAAGAATTTTAATAATTGGAGCTAATTGTAATGAGATGAACCCACAGAGAATTACCACCTGACTCCTGATTTGAATGACTTTAATGCTGTAACGTTTGGAAGGGATGTTTCAAAGTAGTAATAATGGCGGACAAATACTGCACGCAAACTTTATTGATTAATATTCAGCTAACAGATGCTCAATGGGGCTTTAAGTTAAGTGCTCTGATGAAGGACAGCAGGCTAAAACGTTAGCATGTGGGTGGACAAAGGCTTGAGTTCAGTAGATTTCCTGTTTTATGTTGAAAGTCTGTCCTCGTGTGTTTTGCCGTCCACTTCCTGTCTTTGTCTGTTTTCCCGCCCCTGTTTCATTTGTTCATCAGTCGTCGTTTACGTAAGTCTGTTCCTCCTTTACACTTTGTTGGTGCGTCTGTTTTCATCCTGCGTCTCCTGACGTTTTCTGTGTCTGCTCCTTGGTCCTCATTGACTTCATGGTTTGTCCTCTGTTGTCGTATTACTGTTTCATGTTCCTGATTCTCCCTGTTGCTTTTTTGTGACGCTTGTCCTGAAGAATTGCCCGTGTGCTGCCTTTAAAATTCAGTACTTTGAAAACTCACAGGGTGCATCCTTTCAGTGATGAACTACAGTTAAAGTGACACGCTCACCAAAACAGCTGAGACAAAATCAATGCACACTACCTGCTCAACACCAAACCACTGACAGATACACTTCATAACTAGCCGATCAATCAGAGCGAAAGAGCTGGATATTACCATCAGCATCATTCCTGCACTGAGGTATGTCCCCCTTTTTTTTCCTTTTTGGGATCAATAAAGCAGTCCAAGTATTTATTCCTGACTACAGACCACGGTGCTGACCATTGTATGGTAGTTATTGGGGCCTAATCCATTCTTTACCTTGGACAAATCTGTCTTGTCTGTTTTGGAGATGGATTAAACGCCTTCCACACAATCAGGGTATTAAGTGTCACTTTAAAAAGTCCCCCAGCAGCATCCTGACCGCGGTCTACCGGTCAGGATGTCTACCGAGGTACATCTGGATACTGAGCTTGCTCAACTGTTACTGGACCACAGAGCGAAAATGGTCACGAGGAAAGGTCGATTATTCAGTATACAATCATCATATCAACTGTATCAGGTGTTAATAATGTCACATGTGCTGTGCGTTCAGCTTGTTCTGCTGCCAATAGGTGGACAAAATCTCTCCATTAACAGCTTTTAAAATGAAAACCAGAGGAGACTTTGTTTGGCACACTTAGTTTGACGGAAAATTCAACCTGATGACAACACAGACGCATCCAAAGTGAACCGAACGGCAGGAAACTGACACAGATGTGCTTCAGGCCGAGCAAACTGCAGCGAAGTTGTCTTGTCCTTTTTATGGTTTTTGAAACTTTTTACACCTACTGCAGCAGAGAACGTGTAGTTATTCTGAATTGTATGGCTCATAAATGCACGGAGCGAGGACGGGAGACCGCGGCTAATAAAAGCTTTTACAGCTTTTTGCAGAATTCGCAAGGTAGAATGACCTCACACACCTACTCAACAGTTGGGTAAAAAATATGAGACACATTATCGGCATTTAATGGAGAATACGTTTAGTAAAAGTGTTTTTTTTTATTTAAATATGCAGCAGGTCGTTTTAAAGTAGCTGATGTCAGTGACGAACATCTAAATACCAGCGCTGACCTGCTGCTCTTGGGTACAGCTAATATCCCTTTCATCACCTGTACCTCTTCTTCCGCTGATTGCTACGCAGCGTGTTATGTAACGTTGTGCACTAAACGTGTAGGCTGTGTCAGAGAGGTGGGAGCCGATAATGCCCTCTTCTTCAAATAAAATGCATGTGACGATATGCAGCATGGCGGAGGGATCAGCTTTGCACCCTGCAAGCGCTGAAAACTCATTGCATTACATTACAGGAGCGGGGGGGGGGGGCTCTCCTCTGCTCTCTGCTGCGCCTCCTCCGCCTCCTCCGCCTGCCCTGACACACTTTGCAGCTGGACTGGAGGGAAAGAGTGTTATGCAACCGTCTACCTTTGTACTGTAAATCTCACCCAACTTTTTTTGGGAAGGGAGCAGAGGATGACACATGGAGCTGGCGAGGCTCGCTGGCACAGGAAACGACGCTACAGCAGAGAACCAGACGCACTGCAGCCTGCTGGGAAAGCGGGGCCCGAGCTCTGGAAAGCTAACGCCAGTTAAAAACATCTGGGCCACAAGAGAATGGATGACCTCTTACTAGAAACATGCGCTTGGGCTAGAAACATGTTATTTCTCCCTCACTCCAGTGCAGATGAAACTAATCTGTAGTGACGAGGCCACGAGAAATGGCACGGTCCTGCGCAATGAGGGATATTAGCGCATATTTGTGGTGATATCATTAATCATGAGTACAAAGTGATGAAAAAGGGCCTGAAAGTTCTCGCTGTGAGTTTATTCCACTGTTATTGGCGGCGTTGCTATATTACTCACAGCTCAGCGCCGAGGTTCCACCGCCTCCTGTGCATCTTTTCCATGTGTCTTTTTAAGAAATCCCCCTGTCATGTAGCATTTCGCTCCCTCCCCGCGCTGAAAACGCGATGTGTTCGGGCCTCATCTGCAGAGAGCAGCTGCACTCCCAGGGACATGTTATTCCCCGAGCTCCTCTTCCCATCAGCCACCCACCGAGCCACACACTCCACATGAGCCACGCCTGCCAGCAGCGGAAATGTTGCCGGAGCAAATGTACCGCGACGCACATATAATCCACGCGCAAAAACACACGGCACTAACACCCACGCACACGCCAAAACGCATCACATGTGCCCACTTTGCAAGTCCTGCAGCAGCGTGCAGGGCAGCAAACTCAGTGTCATCTTTCAAATCGCTTCCTAAAGCTGTAACGTGGCGTTTTTTTTTTTTTTGTTCCTCGGCCGGTCGAGTTCCAGCACCAACACTTGTCAGTCATCCTGATGAGCTGTCTGCCATGAAACGGCCTCTAGCCCGAGGCCGAGGTAAGCATCAAGCCACCGCAGACGATCAGAGAGCAGATGGCGAACGCGACCGATCTTCAATTAAAGAAAGGGGGAATGTTTGCAGTGTTTCTGAAGAGGTCTCTGTACTCACATAAACATCCTCGACGTAATTGGAAAAAGCAAAATCTGGTAAACATGGAGGGTTTAAGATCTCACACACAGAGTCAAAGACACAAGCAGTAATGTGTGGAGTAGCTCAGTTATTACTTTAATGTTAAAATGTTGCATAATTTAGCTTTAAATAGCTTTCTTTTTTTTTAAATTGGTGCTGAGCTTTCCCCCCTTAAAGGAACAGTTCACCCAAAAAGGCAAAATTCAGGCAGGATCTTCTTTGTCTTGAATAACCAGACCTGAGTGAATTATCCGGCTGCACCAGCTGCCCTTTCTGGTAAAGGTGGGAAAACATTCTGGCTTGTTTGTATGTCATTAGATGAATCACAGTAGTCTTTGGCGTGGCTGAACCCAGTGTGCAATGAGGTGTGCCCCTGCAACACAGTGCCACTGTGAACTTGTTTTTGCACATGGGGCGGTGAGCCGTGGCATTGAAACGACTTAATCCCCACAAAAGAAAAGGGTGAGATCTGCTAGCTTGTTTACATGTTGTACCATTTTCATGTCATTTTCAGTGTGTAGATTGCTTTTTTTCCAGGAGTGACAGGAATTTTGAAACGGCGGGAGGAGAATGTGGCCTGAAATAGGCTCACTGATACCCAACACACCCACAGAGCCGGACTAGTATCAGCTCACGCCCGTGCCGATGGAAAGGAGAGTGAACTTTTAATACCCACTAAATATTTCTTGAGCTTCACGACAAAACTTCTTCTAGATTCTGGCGAAAAAGAAAATAAAGCTCGTCTGGCTAATCCGAGTCTCTCGAAGACGTTAATCACAGCCGCTTTCTTGTCACTGTAGCAGCAAAGCTAAAACTGTTAGCATGCTCCACGTGGGATCTCTGCACTTTCAGAGACTTGGATCACGCTGGACGAGCTGTGTTTAACCGCTTTATGTTTCTTTTTCAGTTGTTATTTTACATTTTAAAACCAGTCCCCATCCGCTTCAGTCGTTTAGGAGAATGCTGCTGCGCTGTTTTGCTGTGAAGCTCCTGAAATGTTTGGGAAATGGGATTGGGGGTGAATGAATCATGAATACTGTTTCATTTTGAGGTGAACTTATACTTTAATAGTCCTTAAATTAATATTCCTATCTCACTTATCCTCCAGTCTTCACATAAGTTATCTTTCCATTTCTATAAAGTGCAATCTTAAAGCGAAACGTAAAGCTTGAGCTTAGAGAAAATACATCAAGTTCAAGGTATCGTAACGATATAAGTAAATCTGCCCCCGGCTCGCTATCTGTCGGTGTCCGCTTTCATTTGTCTGTCTGTCTGTGATGCGCACTGATGTGTCTTTGTCAGGGGGAGACGTCTCCGGCATGTCGACAGCGAGACAGAATAAGCAGGTCGTTTGCCGGATACTATCTGACAGCCCACAGAAGGCCTGTCCGTCTCAAAGTTCAGCACAGCGGCCGCGGCTGACGCTCCCTCCACTCCGCGCTGCCTGGATAATGTGACAGGACAAGACAGTGATGAGCCGAGATGGCGGTCCAGGGCCGGTTGACTTTAACGGCGGGCGACTTGATAAAAAGGGACAAAAACACAGACTGAGCGCTATCTGTCAACCTGCGCCTTCGCCCTGAGACGGGTCTGCGTGTGACCGACAGAGTTAGCGTCAAACAAACAAGCCGGCATTAAAAAACAAAAAACACAACAAAGCTGCAGATAATCAATTATGTGACATTTTGGTTTCATTCTGCTGTCTGAGCGGTTTCAGAGGGAGATTATAATCACTTAGTAGGATCAGCCAGTCAAGTTTTACTGCCCGAAAGCATAAAATGCCATAATACAGCTGCAGGGTGCTGACGGATCAATACCAATAAACAACCTGATGATTACCTGGATGGATGCTGTAATTTCTGTTTTTTTTTTAGCAGTTTTTCTTTTTCTTGAACAAAACTGCTCTTTACAAAAAACGTCACTCACAATACGAATACAAACAAAAAGCACAACAGAACAAAACTCGTGTTTCCCTCGAAAATATTCATATTTATTGATGTTGTTTTGGTTTGTTCACACCATAAAGCTGTGGAGCAGGTTTGTGTTTGGCTAATAAAAAAAACAACAAAACAACATAACTCAAACATTTTTATCATGCAAACGTAAATCTGCTTTGTTAAAAAAAAAAAAACCTCAAGCAGTAACTCTGGTGTTCAAACCCAGCCGTGTAATTGGATAGAAACTGAAATCCTCACGCTGGAAAGGTCCATACTGACAATGTTTATGGATCTGTTGCCTCCAGAATTAAGGTTGAACCTAAACAGAACGGGTTAACTTAAACCTCGGTTGGTTAAACCCTGATTTGTTTGGGTCTGGTGAGAAAGTTGTCAGATCAGCCCCCGTTCTGGACCAGTCCACTTGGAAAAGAGGGTGTCGGCCCACTTCCAAGCAGACTACATATGCTTTGGTTGTAATCAGGAGAAAAAACAACCAACCAAATCGATCTGTGATTTCAAGTATTTAACCTGTCGACCTGCCAACCCTCTCTACTAACACTTATCTGGGTCCGGACATCGACGCCGTTCACCGAGAGTCTCTATTTTTGCCAAGCAGCCGAGGAAACTCACAGACCAACTGCATGTGTCGCAAATCCTCTCACATGACTACACTCAGCCCATCAAATCTGAGCACTCTGTGACTCAACTCAGTTGCTGTGTCTCAATTCAGGGTCTGCATCCTTCGGAGGCCACTTTTGAAGGCCAATTACGTCACTACGCTGCACGAAGGCTGTCCCAATCCGAAGGCTCCTCCAAATCCAGCCCACAAATGTGCCTTCTTTTCCCTGTTTTTGGAGGATGCACTACTATCCTTCATGGCCTCACATATCCCATGATTCTTTGCACGAAAAATAAGATCGAAAGAGAGAAAACAGCGACATCGCGTGGCGTAGATCGTCACTTTTCGCGGGCCTGGGCGGCAGAAATCGTGACGTAAAGGTAAAACATCTGGTGATGCAACCAGGAACGGCTGACGCGGTTAACAAGGTCTCTCCGAAGGACTCGCCTTCAAAGACCGCAAAGACCGGGTCCTTCGAAGGATGCAGACCCTGAATTGAGACACAGCAACACTACATACACTAACTACATGTGTAGTAATCCTCTCACATGACTAAACTCAGCCAATCAAATCTGAGCTCTCCATCACTCAGCTCAGCGAGTGAGAAGAGACGTCTGGCCTGCTCCAAAAAGAGAAAAGTAGCCTGAAAACAAAAAGCATTTGATGCACAGTGGACGGACTCTCACCAGGTCTTTCTTCCGTCAGAATGTCTCACATCAAAAGACCGCACGGCCATTAAAAGCTGCAGCGTGAAGCGCGACAGAAGCACGGAAGCAAAATCCCCTGCGTCTTGGATCAATATGCTCTCAGGGGTCCTTCCCCACTGTTAGAAATCAAGAAAATTGCCTTCTTGGTATAAGCCATGTATATATATTCATCTAAATCACACTGGTTACCATGGCAACACATAACATGTGAGTGCTTAGATTGGTCAAAAAGCAGTTTAAACTCCAGGGGACGCACGTGGACGCTTTGCTAATAATACTGATAATGTTCATAATCAGTGAGAGCTTGAATGAATCATTAGAAGCGTTAAAGAGCAGCAGGGTGTCAGTCGTCAGCAGGCTGCAGGTGTGAACGCAGCATTAAACTACACGAGGGGAAAGATGGCGTCATGGTTAACAGAAACCAAATGTTTGAATGTCGGTTTCGATCCCCTGGCGTCAAATTCTCACAGTTAGAGAGGCCGGCCATTCCTCCACGACTCCCTCGACAACGGTCAGCTCTCAATACGACCGCCAGAGGAAATATAAACACAGGTTGTTTCAGGTGTTCCAACAGCTGTGTGATTCTGTCATTTCAGTCGCGAGTACAGTCTCATTCTGAAGAGCGGCGGCGACACGTGTCACACTGTAGTCCAACTTCCTTGTGGAGGAACACGCTCGACTCCAGCTGTTGCTTTCTGTTCGGGCGCGCAGATTATTTACGACCTGATTTTACTCTCGTCCACACGCTGTGTTTAAAATTGGTCTGTTCCAACTTAAAACTGTAACGGCTGAACTTATTAATCAATGAATGAGCATTTCGAAGTCTTCTTTGTTGTGAAACTGAACTTGAGAGAACTTATATTAAAAACAAATCAGATTTAGTTTTTTTTTTTTTTTTTTTTTTACATTTTCTCAGTTTGAAAAGTCGCTTCTTCAATTCACAGACAGAAAAAGCTGCAGCTGTTCCAGTCGGACTTGACTTCCGGCGCTGGTACAATGAAAAAGACACACAGCAGACTTCCATCACATATATCTTCTTCACTCTGTGAGACAGTCGGGTCTCAGGAGGAATCTATCTCTCAAACAATGCATGCTGTGAAGGCTGCCGAGCATGCATCTCCAGAAACGTATTTTAATGAGCTGACTGAACTCTGCACAGCTCATCAATCCAAGTCAGAAGCCTTCAAGTCAGAGGGACTCCCGTTTAATTAACATTTATGGTTTAATTAACTTGAGATAAATAAAGCTTCTATATTGATGTTAAAGGTGTGATTTGTGGAATATGGAGGTGGAGCAGCATTTCACCGGAGGAACCAACAACTGCTGCTCTGCGTTAGCTACCGTTAGCCAATTAGCTCATGGTTCAGTTAGCTGTGGAGCCGGTGGTCCTGGAGTTTGTCTGGACCGGGACCGAGGGTATCACTCAAGGCCAACTGGTTTTGACAGGCTGAGAGTGAAGATGGCAATCCAGAGCTGAAGACTGTTTTGGTGAGCTTATTTTGTCTAACCCTGTTGGAATAAAGTGTTTTTTCTACCATTTGTTAAGGAGGAAATGAAGCTCTTACTAGGCTTAAAATTCTGGCCATATTTGACAAATCGCTCCTTTAAGTTAATAAGAAAATAAAAGTACATTTAAATGAATTCCTGTATGAGTTTTCCACAGTACAGCTGTGAATTCGACCACAGCCGCAGCAGCTCGGGCAGCGACTGTTTCACTCTGTTATGGACCCGAGATGAGAGAAGCTAAGGCTCATCGGTTCTGGAATTGCAGTGGGTCCATGTGGGTTTAAACTGAAGTTCACCTGCGTTTTTTTTATGTCCCTACACTTGAAATATGCCGTGTTTCCTTCTGCAGTACAACAGCTAACAGAAGGAAAAGAAAAAGGCCTCCTCGCTGTAACCACAGCTCAGAATGTGCTCCAAGCAACAGAGAGAGCTTTATAATGATGTCTCGGAAAAAAAGGTCTTTGTCACGTTAGATCTGAGTGAGTGTGCAGAGAAGATGGAGAGCACACAACATGTCCAACAGACGCCTGTGTTACAGTCTATTATATACACTGTAGGCTTTATTTGAAGCATGTGCACGACTGAGGCATGTAGTGTTTAGACTGGCTGCTCCCGAGGAACTGAGGAGTCTGTTCTGTAAAAAGGCAAACCAGGTATTGAAAGTATACATTCATATCTCTAAAAAAAAATGCATATATAGTGAGAGAATGACGGGTCAATGAGGGTTCCACCGGTGAGGTCTAAATGCTCTGTTCACAGCCGCCAGCCTCGCTTACTATTAACTAAAGTGGGATGAATGACCTGTCAAATGTAATCCTCCCCCCGATGTGTCTCCCAATTACCTCCTCCGCCTGACCCAGTCCGTTAGTTCATCATCAGCCGCTGTCGTAGATCGTTGGACTTCAAAAATTAGCAAGTCAAATCCAAAAGAGGTTTTTTTTTTTATTCCATCGGCTTATAACGAGCGAGAGCAAGGCTTCCAGGTGTTCGTACACAACCAGACAGAAGCTTGTGATACAGCAGGGAGGCGAGCGGGGAAACACATTAAAGGAAGGTGAGGTACCAGTTACTGGACTACGGAGCCCCAAAAGTGACAAAATGTAGAAAATTGACAAAAATGAAACTGAAAAACAATATTGTAAGTCATTGAAACAGAGTGGTTTACAGTTGTGGGGAAGAAAAGGAATCACAAACACAAAGTTTTCCTCTTTCTAGTATTAATCTGCTCGATTGTTTCGGTGTGAGTTGCCCAGTTTTGGAGATATCAGCTGTACGGCTGTCTGCCTTCTCTGCGACATAATGGAACTAGACGGCACTCAGCTTGTGATGCTCAGCGCACCAAAAAAACACATTTGAAAAAACCTCAGCAACAATGTTTGGTTCTAGAAATCACGACCCGTAAATGAAGGAAAGGCTCGCTCTACAACGGCATCATTTCATGCAACATCTCCCAACCAGAACAGGCTATACCCTCCAACAACAACACAAACATTTACTGGCTGCACCTGATTGGACGAATGCAACTAGTTTTAAACTTTGTCTTGTATCACAAAAATAGCTCAGTAAACTGTGTTTCTGAACACATTTTAGCCAAGAGATAAGCCATGTAGCGACGCTACCAGTATGCAATGCATTGCGTCTTAATAAGACAATTGCTGTTTCTCAATTCAGGGTCTGCATCCTTCGGAGGAGCATTTGAAGGCCAATTACAACGCAGCGCGAAGGCTGTCCCAATTCGAAGGCTCCAACAAATGCAGCCAACAAATGCGTCCCTTTTTTCCCTCTTTTTGGAGGATGCACACCTACGATCCTTCATGGCCTCACATATCCCAAGATACTTTGAGGGCCCCAAAAAGAAGAAAGAAAGAGAGAAAACGGTGACATCACGTGGCGTAGATCGTCACTTTTGCAGGCCTGGGCGGCAGAAATCGCGACGAAAGGGTAAAAAAATCTGGTGACGCAACCAGGAAACGCTCCAAAGTCTGAGACCGTCCCATTTAACAGCTGACGCAGTTAGCAAGGTCTCTCTGAAGGACTCGCCTTCGAAGACTGCAATGCCGGATCCGAAGGATTCAGACCCTGAATTCAGATACAGCAAATGAATGGAAGTTGTGAAAACGTCGGATCCTGCTGACACGTACCATCAGCCGAGGAGGGCGGCATTAATCTTTACATCCCACACTGTGAGGAGAACGAGCCTCTCGTCCATGAGGACAGATACCGTGATACAGATGGCGGATGTAGTTTAATAACAAGAAAATAGTTCCTCCAGGAAACTGCTCATAACAAAGTCTGTGGATCATCTCACGTAACACTGCCAGATGTAATGTTTAGGTCGAGGCCCATCTTGTTGAATTATATTCAAGAGAAGGCAGACATCTGCAAATCTCCACCGCTCACACCAAAACAATCTACAACGAGAACTAGCAGTTAAAACTTCAGAGGGAAAATATTTGTTTTGATTTGGGGGTGAACTGTCCCTTTAAATCTGTGCCAAGACCAAAAATAGAGACACGAGGGAGATGAAGATTTATTTTATCATCAAATTGTTGTTGGTAAAAGAAAATAATTACAAAGCTTTTCAGCTCATTATAAACCAAACGACTACCTTTCGATTACATTTTCTCAGTTCTGCGTCAGGACAGGTGGGCGCGCGCCACCCATTGAGAAGATGAATGAATTAATAAAATTACCTCTGAGCATAGAGCCTATATTTATTTGGAAAATTATATTCTTAACTGCGTTATTGTGTGCAGCATAACGGGCATAACGACTCCAACAGACACACACATGCACATACGGAAGAGAGCGGCTAATAGATAGGAGGGCGAAAGCGAGAGATTTCATTGTTCAGCGCTTCAGCGGATAGGAAAATTCACACAGTCTGTGCTTTGAATGAAATACAGAGAATCTGCTTTGCGTCTTCAAACCCTTTCTTTCATATTCTGCTGGTTTTTAACTGAGTCACTAAAAGATCCTTTTGATCTTTCAAACTTTGGGGGAAAAGTCTGTTTCCACTTGATGATAATATTTATCTGCACTTCCTTTTGTGTGGAGGCGGCGCCGACGGAAAAGGCCTCGTTTTTTTTTCTTTTCTTTTTTTACACAACAGCCAAACAGGTGAGTGTGTTTCTCTGTCCAGTTACTTCACCCAGAACAACTAGTGAGCTGTGAACACTACAAAATAATAATAACAAATGTTCATTTCACTTATTTCCGATGACGGCATCTCATTATTCTTTTTAAAAGCCTGGTTGCTTAATGGCGGTAAATAAAGGTGCAAACTTAATGTGAGGAGAAGTGAAGGTCAAACACTGCACTCTGTGTGCTTTCACTGTCTGTTTCCTTCTTTGTCTTTATGTCTCATGAATGTGTCCTCCACCGCCGCTCCAGACAACACGTCCTGGTTTTCTTTTTTTCTCCTTTTCGATTTCTGTTCTCACCCTGACACATTTTCTCTGCTCTCTCTCTCTCTCTGCACTTCCCTCTCACAGACACTGTGTTTTTCACCAGGTACGAATGCTCCCTCCGGATTTTCCCATTGCTCTTCACCGCTGACCCTTTCTCACCCCAGCGGACTCTATCAGGATGAGGTATTGAACTGGGAGAGCTCCCTCAAGGCTTTTGGCAGCCTCACAGTCCGTCCCCCCTCGTCCAGCTGAGATAAAAGATAAAAACATAACACCGTAACCCCCCTCTGCACCCGGTTCTCCGGTTATCTAATGTCGACTATTTCAAAATCTATCGGGCTCGTTCTCTGTGGACCGCTGATGTAAAATAACCCATCTGTCAGTCTTGTTTGTCCAGTGAATCACAGCTTTTCCATCTGCCATTCTGAAACAGCCCGGGTCAGATACAGCCAAAATACAGGAAGCGATACCTGAGGATCTGCTGTAACTGAACACGTCTGAGTGTCACGATTCTGCGTCTCTGCAACACCGCGTGTGATTGTCTGAGTGGAGACAGGTGTGCCGGAGTCAGCGCAGAGTCGCGCCAGCTGCACCTCGTCGCAATAATCAAGACCTCTTCCCCCGCTTTTCCCAGCTTCCTGCCCCAATCCTCCGATCCTCAGCCCCCAGCAGCCTTCAGCTACCAGCTTCCCCAACGCCTCCATTCAGCTTAAACATCGTTTTCTATAATAACCGTGAATGCACGGGATCAACTGCACCGTCCCACTTACACAGAAACATGCCTCTTTTTAAAAGGAAAGAATGCAAGATGTTTGTTTTTTTATGCTTATAATAATACAAACAGGAAAAGTGCTGACATTTTTCAATAAAGCCTGTTTATATCAATGACATTTTATCAAGGTTATTATGTCTTAAATTAAGTTTGAGTTTGAGCTTTGGGCTCAAATGTTAACAAGTTCAAGACTTAAAACAGAAGGGTCGGATTATCTTGTGTTTTTATGGATTGACAAATAAAAATGCTAAAAAAAAAAACCCACAGCGCAGTTTTTAAAAAGGTTTTCCGGGAGCAACAGATGAGAATCTTTGCTGCAGTCTGATTAGAAATCTAATGTCCTTTTATTGTGATCCTCAAATCAATACAAGTTCTACCCTTAAATGATCTGCACATGTGTTTTAAGGCTCCCACACACTTTCCAGCAGTACTTGCAGTGTGGCATGACTCTTTCTGTAAGTCTACTCCCTCGATCCAGGCTGAAAAACCTCAACAGCTATTGAACGGATTACAACGAAATGTAACACGTTCATGGTTCCCTGAGGATGAATCCTGATACTCAATATTGTTTCTGCTTTATTTTACAATGTTTCAGTCAGAAAGTAATGTTAGTCAGGACAAGTCTGACAGCTGAATTAGTCACATTTTATACAGCAAGTGACCAAAAACATGAAACATACAACCAATAACAGCTCAGAGCAAACTGGACAAAACCTAATCAACCTAAACTGATCCATCCTCATACAAACACATATAACACATATATCCTTTATTTACCTTTTTCAAGATGCTCAACAACCTATAAATACCTACAAATAAATTTAAAATAAAGGTAGTACACCCTGTAAAGATCGCATATTAATCTCCAAATCCAAAATGCATCAAAGAGCCTCTCTTCAATGAAGATGGGGCTTCGGAATATTTGTTGTTTCCGGCGTATTGCAAACGAATAAACTCGTGTCATCTGCAAATGTGTGGATACAGTAGTGTTGATATTGAGGACAGCTTGCAGGAGGAGCCTTTGTGAATTCCACCTGAAACTTAAACTTATATCCAGGACGCATCTCAGAGACTGTAGCTGTACCAAAACCTGAGAGACAACAGTAAAACCAAGAAAAAGATTGCTGAATATAGCAAAAAAGTAAACGTAAAAGAGTAACTCGTTGGCAAAGAAAATTGGCAAACACCTTTATGGGAACAAAAGTATCACTACGAGCTTGGAAAACTTTTTTAGTTAAGCCAAAGCGGGATTAAAAAATAATGTATTTAGCTTTTAGCGCACGGCGTTATAAGGTCTTGAAAAGTGCAACGTCAGGACTTTGAGAGTGTTTTTGCATATAAATCACCGTCCGTGTAGTGAAACTCAAGCGGATGGAGTTCGATCGTATTTTTTCGCTAAATTCCCTCGCAGGCTAATTTCTAATCCATCATTCTATCAAAGTGCCTCAGCTACACCCACAGGATGGAGGGGAGTGTCCCACTCATGACACGGTTCAATAAGAACCAAGATTAAACGATTTATCTTCTCATAATATTCCACCATGAATATCAAGCGAGGCTGATACCGTGGTAATGAGAGAGGAGCCCGAGGAGTGTGGCCATCTATTGGATTTCCAAAAATCAATGCCCTGGGATAGAAAAATGCATGAGCCACCTGCAAACACTGACTCTTAATGCAATGTATGTGCCGTCATCCTGTAACTTTCCTCACAGGCCCTGCGGGGCTTTAAGTTTCTAATCCGGCTCTCACTGATGTTGGTTTTCTTTTGCTTCACTTAATTCGGGGGGGGAAATGTGCTGAGTGAGCATGCTCTTTATCAACGCGGCTCGTTTATGCAGGCATACATATTAAGGCACATTATCTACAACAGTAAAGCCTCGTGCTGTTCAATACTGAAGGACCTGCACTCATGGGCTGCATTCAGGGGGGGTTTCCCTTGTGGTTTTGTGCTCATGACAAACTCCAACACAACGACAGCTATTGCATTTTTCTCCATTTTTCCAGACAAGGCTAGGAATTCAAACCACCAACTTTCAGCTCAGTTTTAGGAGACTGGCACCTTCTTGTGGGAGCTTTGCGGCGCAAGTGATTTATGGTAAACCCTTGTTTGAGTTCTCTGGGCCCACAGGGGACACGTCTACGTAAGCTCATGAAGAGAAAAACACTGAGGGAAATATATGGGAACGCTTCACGGAGGGACGAACAGGGTGTGTCCGCAGAATTCACACCACTGGCACGCAGCGAACCCCAGGCTGCCTCATCACAATCATGATTAAATCCTGGGAGCCCATCACTCTCGTAAATCCACAGGTCGACCTCGTCTCCGTGCAAAAAGACACCGCTGAATTCTCCCTCTGGGACCAATGTGCTTTTCATTATGGGAACAATGGTGTTGCAGGTGCAAACTGCCTTTGCTCGCGTTCCAGCTGGTTCTGCTTTGACGGTGAAACATGGCAACGCACGCACTCGCAGTGGAGGCGATTAGTGAGGGACGGATGTCAGAGACGGACTACGTTCAGCTCTGGGAACCTCTGAAACAGCTGCTTTTAAGGGCAACAGCACTCGATTCACAAGTCTTCATATGCTTGAAATATGCAGATTGTTCTAGTTTCATCCATATAAACATTTCTCTCAGGCAGAGACAATCTCCGGTTCAGTTAAACCTCAATAGGAAAAGACACACAACAACTTTTCTGGCTAAGTAACATCAGACTCAGGCCTCCAGGGAGACAGGCTGTTAACTTGAGTGAGAAAGAAGATAACACTCTGCAGCCAGTGCTCTTCTTATAAACATACAAAATTGACTCTGACAACATTAAGCCATGTAATGAACTTCCAAATTCAACCCAGCAGTACTATCAGTCATCCATGACGATAGCTCCCAACCTTTTTGGCTTGTGACCCTTTTAAGGAAAACGTTGACTCACAGATCTTCAGCACAGGTTGTGTTTGTGCATGACGTCAGAGATGTTTTCTATTAACGCATGGATACCGTGTGAAGTGTTGTGGACAAAAAAAAAAACGTGGATTAGATGCCCGGATTCATTTCAGGTTCGGTCACGCGAATGGACAGCAGCACGCACTGGCCGGGTCCTTAACCACAGATATACACTATATGTTTTGTTACATTTCATCTCTATGTGCGTTGAACAATACCTCCACTCTACTGATCTGTAATCGAGGTGAAAACTCAAGCTGTAGCCATGGTAACAGCTGCATGGCAGGCTGACATAACATCAGTGCTTCAGCTGACATTAACCCCGTCAGGCTCGAGTCGGGTTCAGATGTAAGATTGCAGACCACCTGTCGGGTTAAGGTCACGCTCGGTAAGTACTGTCTCGCAGGGCCGCAGCCAGGATTTCAGTAGGTCATGAGTCGTGGCCCACGGGGGGCTCAGGGACTATAATATGTTACCAAATAATAAGCCAATTTATAGCCCAATTTTGTAGCGTATTATTATTTATTTATTTTTATCTTGGGTAGCTGCTACCTCATCTACCATAAATGATGTGTTCAGTATAAAAAGTATAAGAAGAGTAGAAGAAGAATGTGTTGCTGGAAATGTTTTGATTCGTACATTTAAAAAAATCATAATAATTAATTCAGACAGGAAAATACAGCCCGAGTTCCTGTCACAGATTTATTCATTTGAATAATTTTAAGAGGCCCGAAGAGGAAAAACTGTCCACTATGTCAAATTTGAAAAAAGTAGTGAAAAGTGAGAGAAATATTCTTTTCTTAATGCCAGTCTTGTCAATTAGTTGTTTGCTTCAAATTTTATCTTGTGACCAAGACAAACTCGCGGATGCAAATCGGTAAAAAGCCATTTAATTTTTAAATTATTTAGTTTTTACCTGATTTCCATCTCTGCCATTGAAGGCGTCAGTTCCACTAGTTGAACAACTATCTTTAATTTGACTATAGAATGCAAAACTTTCTGCAAAATCAGTGGTGCTATATTCTGTGTCGAGCTTGTTCAGATGTGCTTCTTTCTACGTAAAATCTAGTACGCCTGTACAAAACACAAATTTAAGATTCATCTGACTTTCAGCCTACTGTGAACTAGGCTGGACTGTAAAATGTGATCTAATCTAACTTCTATTTATATCACATCCTCACAGTAGGGGGGGTCACCGCACTGACATTCAGCAATGGGCCCGAACTGTGAGCATCCCCACCTCAACCCGGCTTCGTCAGCATTATCGTCATGACTTCAACATTTGTGGTTACAAATAAAAAGACGACATTTTTTAACAAACTCTGGATTTTTCCGGTAAACCGTCGCCAGAAGTTCAGTTTTAAATAAATCAGTCAGGAAATGAGTCTTTCATGTCCGTTGCTTTTACTGTTGTTTTTTTTAGAAAATGGACTGGAGTCACTTTTTTGTAGCCGTGCACAAAGTCCCACTCTTTAATCCAAAACACACTCACTGCTCTTTTTTTTACTGCAACATACCTTCTTAGATTCTCAAATTGAGTAGTATTCCCTCTTTTAAGATGACCAGATGGGCAGTTAATGCTGACATATTTTTGTTATTGCCTCAAAGAACCCCGAGCACATGGCTACGCCATCAAATAAGCAAAAACAGATTGCTTCTGTCTTCCATTTCTATCCTGCATCCAAGCCTCTGATGTGCACTGTGCACGGAGACGCAGGAGGGAAACAAATAGATATCCCTGTCCTTTGAGTCAAACCCCGTGTTCATCACTTATCACACTGTGGATGACATTTCACAGGATTTAAGCAGGAGCTTTGAGAGCTGTTAGCCTGACACCGGCGCACATTATCAGCAGGTTACTGAGACAAGAAGGAGACGCAGGACTTTCGGCATCAGCCTGGCTCGCCTGGGAAGCTGGCACTAAGCACCTCCATAAAAAATCATCTTGAGCTCCCCACTATTATCTCTGCATTCCACCGGAGAGCGAGCGGCAAGCTGGCAGATATCCAGAGAGAGTGAAATATTATCGTGGGAGAACACATCAAGACGGGCTCCGCCAACATAAAGCTTCCACTCGGTTCAGGGGGTTAAAAAGCCCCAGAGCACGAGCTAAATGATAAGGGCCGCGGCAGCACACATTAGACAGATATGCACTCCACTCCTCTCCGGCAGGTGTGACTGGCGGCGGGCGAGGCGGCTGCCAGCGCGGTGGTCCCGCTCGCTCCCCAGCTTTGATCATTCCCCGCCTTTTGTTGGGCTCGCACGCTTCCCCCCGGGAACACAATTTATAGAGTCCATTAGATGTTTATGGGACACGTGTAAATCAAACGAGAGTCTGCAAAGCAGCTCTGACTCACCCTTTGTTCTTTTCATTAGATCATCACACAGAGCACGCTTTGAAAAATCATTTATCATTTGAAAGTCAATAAAAAAACAAAAAGGATGAAGCCGTAAAGAGAGAGGAAGGAGGCTGGTTCTGCTGGAAGTATTTACACCCAACGTCCACTTTTTAAAAAATATTCAGATTCACGTCTCCTTGATCATCTCACAATACGTCGGTTTAGATAAGAGTTGATAAAATAAAGTGATATCATATTGAAGATGTCTCTGAAATGATGTGATCGGCACCATTTTTAATTCAACCCTGGTTTTTTTTTTGGTCACATGGGAACAATGTGACAGGCTGTAAACAGAACACTGACACATCTCGCCGTGGAGTTAATTTGGCTAACCTGCCAGCAAACAGCCTGTTTACACATCCGGCAGACACAGTTAGCGTCTGAATATCTGCAGCTTTAGTTGCTAAATGGCTCCATTCTTCTCACCAGCTAGTCACTTACGTCGTCTGTCTGCCATTTGATGCTGGGTAGTTAACGTTCAGTTTGTTTGTCAGAGCTTTTCATCCCATAAAAAAAAAAACAACAAAAAACAGCTTCCTCCTGCTGCTGAGAATTACAGTAGAAATCCAAATGAAGTGTGTCTTTTCACATTGTTTCCTTTGATTGTTTAGTTTGATTGATCAATCAGTGCAGTTTAAATGTAAAAGAAAGTGTTTATTTATGTCAGTTTTATATTGTGCCAGCTCTAAATAGAGTCATTTCTGCAGGCGACTGTCGCCTGATGTTGTGATGAGCTGTCAAAGTCAGGTCATGTTCTATAAAGAGTCTGTCAGGAGGTGGTCGGGGTTGTTGGAGTCCAGGCTTTCTGTCCTGAAATCAATTACTTTTCTTCTTACTTATGTTACATAACTTAATTTATGTAACTAATGTACTTGACACAGACCAGAATCTTTCTTTAACCAAACCAACTTGTTTTGGTGTCCACTGCAACTGTTTCACAACCGCACCCACATATTTATTATCGTCACCATGATGACTGAGGTCAGGTGACTATGATCAGCATCTGACTATACTGACAATAAAGACAAAGGTCACCTGACTTCATCCTAAACACCTGGATATGCTTCTGATTTTACCTGGTGGCCACTTGTGGTATTGCAGTAAAACATTCCCCTGCGGCCCAAAAAGCATTTTCCCCACGGAGCACCGTTATATAATAGACGTCTGTAAATCTGTTGAGAGGACACCTCAACCTGCAGAAAAGGTCAATTATAACTCTTTTTGTTATGAATGTTTGATCCATGATCCAGTTTTATATTTGTAAAAGCCAAAGAGAGCAATTTAAAAATCTAGTAAAGTCCATGGGGCGAGTGGGAACTCACAACACATGAAGTATGTTCCTCAGCGGGCTTTATTTCGAAATTCTAAGAGGATGTTGAATATTTATTGGGCTAACTCGACCGCGGAGCCCTGCGTGTGAAAGCTGACTGACTCGAGGGGGGAACGTAGAGCGTCGTAGTTCAAACCGAACTGCCGTATTTGATGAGTTTGGATTGAGAACATGTTGAACGCTGCAACGCTTAATGAGTCTCAGTTGTTGTTGTTTTGGAGAGGAAGCTGATCAGAGGGGTTAAAATTAAAGCTGTAGCAAATCCAGAAAGCTTTGTCATCACACCTGAGGGGTTGAACACATTCATGCTTGACATGCACAAGGTGAACAGAATGATTTTGTTTATACTTAATCATCTGCAAATGGTTCGGAACATCTCTGTGCCCTGATGGTTTGCAGCTTTTACATAAATAAGAAACAAGTCGGTGATTCATTTTTTCTCGTGGGAGCTTTCAGTCCCGGAAAAAAAAACATCAGATTTCGTGCTTTTTAATGTTTTGTTGTCTTCTATTAAACCCACCACCAGGTCATGTTTGACCCTCGGGACGAGGTTAATCTCACCTACTGAGCTTGACAGACGGAGGGAACAACACAACAGCAGCACTACATGATTCAGACACAAGTCAGAGATGTAAGTGAGTGATTCAGAGGGCAGCGGAGCTCGGGAAAGAAAAAAGAATAAAATAATGGGATTTTTACACCCAGAGCCTTGAATGCACAAAAGAGCTATTCTGACTTCACTGTGTCATGTGCTTTTGTCAAAGAGCGCATTTCCATTACAGCCACTGATGCTAACATTGACTTAGCGAGGGCAGACACACATTGAAATGGACTGTGATGCCGTCGCCGGGCGCAGGCTGAGGGCCCGCGTGTCACCGCTGCTGCAGGACCACAAAGCAATTTCCCAGCGTGCCGATCTGCGCGCAGAATCGATAAATCACATTCCTGATTACTCTGCGGGGGGAAATGGAGTTTGTATTGTTTCTCAAAGACAAATGTAGGCTCCAGGCGAGATAGATCTTATTTTCAGAGCCAAAGAAAGACAACCCAAACACACACACCTCACCCGGCCTCCCACTCTGTTAAACTGAAAACTGCTTTTCCCCCCTTTTCACTTTTCCCTTTCATTACACTCCAAAACTCACTCGTTCCCGTTGAGCTCTCCCTCCCTCCCTCCCGTTTTTCCCCCTTTTCGTCTCCGGTTTGCTCCATTTCTTTCAAGGTGGCAATTTCAATAACACCTCCACGATTGAATCAATTGAAAGTTGCAGAGCAATCCCACAAAAAAAGTTCCCTGAAAAGCTCACTTTCTGTTTTTTTTTTACCATGTGAGACGTCTCCAACACGTGAGCAACACATCCTGACGCCTGCAGCATGTTCAGGTTGGCAGGTGTAAGTGAAAATGTTGTTTCTAATTGCGGTAACAAGTTCAAATTCAAGTTTCAAGTGTGCTGAAAGATTAATTTCCTCCTCCTGTTGTTGGGAAAAGTCTCGAATTCTTTCATGAAGCGTGAAACATTGATCATCGCTGTTTTTCGTCTTTATTTTAGCCAAAATCTAAATCCAAATTCTCACGCAAGACTCGAACAACCCAAACACTGAATCCTTTCCTTGATGATGATGAATGTTACACAGGACAAAGCCAAGATTTCTGATTGCGCCATTCATTAATTTCATGCAGACGCGTCACTGATATATTTATCTCCAAAAACTACAATTTTGAACCTCTGACTCAAGTGAATCAGCCAGAAAGTCAACTAAGGAATCTGTTGATAGATTAAGTGGCGAGATGTGAGTGTCTGGAAGTGATCACGGAGAACATAAAACAATGTAATTAGTGATTGCGGATAAAAAAAGAAAAGTGCAAAACGATTAATGGACATTGTAGGACAAACTGTAAACGCTGTCAGGCAGTGTTTCCCACACATAGACTTTACCTTGGCAGAACGCCCAGGTATGTTTAGCGACCAATTTATAGCATTTCAAACTTTTATTTTTGTATCTGTCTGAGAGAACGACGCTCTCTGGTGTTACATCTCTCCTCTAAACGCTCAGATTGGGATGCAGCCTCTTCTAAAACTGAAGCTCTGGGATGGCGGTCGACCCGTCCTACAGTGCCTTTAGTGTCAGTTTTGGATGAGTTGGGAGTGAGATTCAAAAATCCCCTTTTCTTACAAATAGGGCCTTTAATTGCAGCTGCATGTTGTGATTTCGTTCTCTCTAATTAACAACAGGCTTCCTCCATGCCCGGCTCACCTGCTGCTGTGAAAACCGATTCAGGGGTGGAAAAAACTAAACAAAATGCGAGGTGTGGTTTTCTTTTAGACGTTGATAAAACATACAAAGAAAATAACCAGAAACTTACAAGGAGAGAGACACAGAAAGGCGAGGCAAGCCCGGACATAAAGAAAACTTTAAACCCCCTCGCCCAGCCCTGGTTTTGTGTTTTAGATCCCATGAACTTGACAATATTTATGGATTTTCTGCAGACAAATAAGAGCACGATAAATCATTTGTGACCCTGTTTTTTCTGCAGTTTTAAATTAAACACAGAAAGAATTATTAAATATGTCATTATATGGATGCAAAAATCCTTAAATTTCTGATATTAGCAGTGAAAAGTTGTTTATCAGTGTGCAAAACTGAATCAAAAGGCCAAACACAGCCACAGACCCACAATTCATATCAGGTGTATCAGTATATAGGCCGACAATAACCTTCCTCATGTATAACCGAAGCTGCCACGGCACATCGCCTACTGCGCACAGTAAAAGAACACCTGTACAGGCCTGTGTAATATTACACATCGATAAAAACAGACTGAAATCAATCAGCAACCCTTCGTGTTGTGCAGGAACAGAAGAAGCTCGTAAACCGCTCAACACCTGGTGATAAAAACATGACCGCTACGAGACGACATGTTCGAGATCCTCCGTCCAACCGGAGCCTCCTCAAAGACCTTTCTACCCCCCGCGTCTCCGAGCACATGTAGCTACATGCAGGAAGTATGTTTTTTTTATGTCTTCAAGCCACATTTCTCTCTGACATTTCCTCCTATAAAGGCCCCCACCAGGGAAAAAAGACAGAAACACAGAGAGAGAAAGAGAACAAACATCTTTTCTTTGCCTCCGGCTGAGGACTTCCTCATCGTGTCAGTTACTCAACAAGATATTTGGTATTAGTCCCATTTCACACAGGCGCGAACACGCACACACTCTCACACTTTTTTGGAGGTTTCTATTTTCTATTGTACCACGTATGAAAAAAATACTTCCAATGATGTGAGCTGCTCGTTAGATGAAGTGCGTCCTCGCTGCTGCAGTGCGTTAATGGAACGACTGTCATCATCATCTATAGGATCACTTGGTGTTTTCATCTCTGAATAAAACAGCGTCAAAGTTTATTGAGCCCTGCAGGCAAAAAAAAAAAAACTCTGAGAGAGACAAAAGACAAAAAAAAACTAATTACTGAAAATGAATAAAGCACAAATTGGTGCAAAATAAAAGGCACATTTATGGATGTGGTAGAAATAAAGTGTGAACGCTGTCAGGTCATGGACATGTCAATATT
Source organism: Diplodus puntazzo (assembly GCA_963678695.2). Classification (NCBI taxonomy): domain Eukaryota; kingdom Metazoa; phylum Chordata; class Actinopteri; order Spariformes; family Sparidae; genus Diplodus; species Diplodus puntazzo. The sequence continues at coordinate 5,539,200 of OZ023160.1, read as the reverse complement.
ATTGATTTTTTTTTTTGCACATTCATTCAAGAGCACAATCAGTCATTTGTCAGCAAATAGTTCTTGTTTTTTCACTTAACTATGGGGCTAACGCAGTGACATCACAACACTCAGTCTGCTCTGATTGGTCAGTTCACACACGCCTGAGAAACAACAACAGATTTGGTCTCCTTTAAAATTTGGCACTGAACTGAAAAACGAAGCATTGTCACGGAAACTTTTGTTTTAATTTACTCTGATATTTCTCTGACACACTTATTATACAGCGGTGGCTTTGATAATATCAGCTGAAACTACCAAAGTGTAAGCTTGTTAGGTGTGTTTCCTTCTGCCATTGTTCTTTACACAGAACTTAACTTTAGCTGAAAAATGTAACATTAACTAATTTTAGCTCTGATAGCTGACATTTGCAAAGGTTAGATGTGGCAGCTGACACAACCTTACATTAGCGCTTGTTCCAGCAGACCTCTGCGAGATCAGCATGACGTCTGTTCAAAGTTAATGCAGACTTGTTCATGTGAAGAAAAGAAAAATAACCGTAGAGACAAACAGACTTCACATTCCTGTGGTTTGGCGGTTTCAGGTGAACTTTAGGAAGTCAGTGATGAATGCTCGGTGTGTGGTCATGTCAGAGGAGTGCAGGCTTCTCGTTGGCATGCCGAGATATGTAAATCCCACTTTCCCACGTTTTGACCAGCAACTCTGAAGAAACACTGACTGCGTCAAAAACAGACTACGGTGGATGAAGACAGACGTGAAGAAAAAAAAGCGTTAATTGGAAAAGAAAATGCCAACATGTCCTGTTTCTGTTCAGGTTTTGTTTTCAATGCCAAATGCTATGTTCATGCCAAAATTTAAAGTCGTTTTTATAGCACCAAATCCTCTCCACGCCAAAACGGTGACAGAAAGTTGAAACAGAAAAGCAGCGACACAGAAGAAAAAATGAAGCTTAAAAAGATTCAAGTGAAAAACGACAGATATGAATCTGTGTCAAATATTTGCTTTTTTGTTGTTCAGGTTTTGTTTTCAAACTGTCCCTGTTTTATCTCAAAACGTGCAAACACTGTAGTTTTGGGGCTAATCCAGTGATCTGCATACATTAAAAGAAAAATCTAAATTGTTTTGTGGATACAAAAATCCAGCAAATTCAACATTACCAAAGAGAAATAAGTAAGAGTACGTTAGAGGTCTTGTTAATTGTTGTGCAACATTGCCTGAAAATGTCATGATTTGGGTTTTTGGTGACTTGAGTCCTGTTTTATTTTGTAGATTATATCTTTATTTTCTACTTCCTGTCTTTGTCTGTTTCCCCTTCCCGTTCTCTGTGCACATCTGTGTTTCATTTGTTCATTAGCCCTTGTGTCCTTCCCGACTCTGTCAGTTTATCTGTTTCCCAAAATCAGTTCTGTGTATCGTGCCTTCTCGGTATACAGTTACATCATCCATCTCTGCGCCTAAAATAAACAGCCAGCAGATAGATGAACCACAACACCAATTTAAACTCCAAACAGCACCTGTGCAGAAATCAATCAGCACCCTCTCGTGTTGTTAGGTGTGAAGGAACAGAAGAAGCTCGTAAACTGCTCAACACCTGGTAATAAAAACACGACCGCTACGAGACGACATGTTCCTGATCCTCTCCTCCACGGCTACGTCCCGTCCAACTGGAGCCTCCTCAAAGACCTTTCTACCCCCCGCGTCCCCGAGCACATGCAGCTACATGCAGGAAGTATGTTTTTTTTATGTCTTCAAGCCACATTTCTCTCTAACATTTCCTCCTATAAAGGCCCCCACCAGGGAAAAGAAACAGAAACACAGAGAGAGAGAGAGAACAAACATCTTTTCTTTGCCTCCGGCTGAGGACTTCCTCATCGTGTCAGTCACTCAGCCCAGAACAAGATTGTGCAAAAAAAAAAAGTCAAGAGACTTTGGTATTAGTCCCATTTCACGCAGGTGTGGACACGCACACACTCCCTCTGTTTCTTATTTTCTATTGTACCGCGTATGAAAAAACACTTCCAATAATGTGAGCTGCTCGTTGGATGAAGTGTGTCGCTCGCCGCTGCAGTGCGTTAATGGAACAACTGTCATCATCATCTATAGGATCATTTGGTGTTTTTTTTTTCTCTGAATAAGGGAGCGTAAATGTTTATTGAGCCCCGGAGGCACGTAAGCAAATCTGACCTCATCTGAGCAGATATAAAGTGTGTGCTTCCACTGAGAGTTCAGATGGAAACTCGCCTCAGCCGGATCCGTAAATCACAGAAGCTGCTGCACTCGGTCGGACAGCTGTTTGGTTCCTGCGCACAATTACAGTCAGAGATGTGCGTCGTCTCATGAACTGCTCGACTGAAGCCGTACTGCCCATATGTTTAGGCGCAGAGTTAGTTAGTAGTTAAGAAAGTTTCTGACTTATTTACTTTACAGCTTTGTGCTGGAACTCTGCAACATCTCAGAGGGAATGTTGCCCTTTTTACTGCACATTTTACACTTAACATAAGACATAAATGTTTTCTGTTTATTCTTTTGGCTTCTTACTTTCCCTTTCTGCTTTCTTCAATCTTACCTTCATGTTACCCTTAAGACCTTCTATTACGTCCTTCTTCATGTCCTTCATTTTTTTTTAAAAATGTGTTATTTCTTTCATTCTTCACAAAATCTGAAAGCAGAAAAAATTCCCCAAAGATTCAAGGTTTCAGCTTTCTTCACAGGGGACAGTCGGCCAAGTCGCAACTGTAAAAAGTTTGCATTCAATGTTTCTGCAAAACCACTGATACCTTAATGTTTGTATAAGCAAGTATAAGTATTTTGAAGTCTGAAACAACTGGATATTTGTCATGTGTGACCGCAGCATTTCAACATTTGGAACTGGATATTTCTAAAAGAAGACCTTGGGGAAAATTCTAACAAAAAAACAGATCGTTTTGCTGGGTTGGGAAAAAGTCGGGACGTTTTCCACTCTGTTTATCACGACCAACGATCAGGTGTTTTAAACAAGAACTCAGAAAATCTCCAGCCAAGTTCGTGGCGACAAAAGCCTCACACTTTCAGAAAGAAGTTGGAACATCTAGATTTCGGTTCGCAGTGACAAAACTGAGTGTTTTTACCAAGACCCCCTGTGGCAACAAAAAATTGGTGTTTTTAAAGAGAAGTTGGGCAACCAGCTGGTTTGTAGCGACCAAAATACGCATTTTAAGCCAAAACATAACCTTTTAATGACTCTAACCGAGTGGTATATGTGCCTCAATCTAACCTGATCCTCGGTACAACTTATTCAATTGAACCTGAAGAAATGTAAAGTCATTTCTCCTGGCGAATTTGTTGGATGAATTTACTTCCAGTTCTTCTTTACTCTCGCTAAAGTGCTAATTTGAATCCAGGACTTCTCCTTCTGTGACACCGGCTTGACTTTTCCAGCGCTCCCGGCTCTGTTAGTATGATTCATAAAACCTCTTTTCCCACCCAGAAACACACCGTGACACAAAGACACCCGATCGGACCTGCGAGCTGGCAAACAGGCTCCTTTGTTGCAACGCTTGAAAACCAAACTTACACTGGTGTTGAAAGCGCTGAACAGGGGGCTTGTGTAGGCAGCACAATAGAATATAGGCCAGCAGCTTGAGTTTCTAAAGCTTCTGGTATCGACTCCTGATTTTTACACCCAGTCTGTTGGTGACTGCGGGAGCTCGGAGGGAACGTCTGAGAGAAAAAAGCGACAAAAAAAGGAAACAGAAAGACGCCGAGGGAGAGAAGCGAAGGGGTTGAAAGAGCGAGAATGGTGTGTGTTAGCGCGACGGAGAGCGAGAGGTGATTACTTTGTGTTAATCTAGTATCAGCTTTCCGCCACTTGGAGGCCTCCCAGTGTATTACTCATTATCTGCAGACAAGTCTGTTAAATACAGATTAGACGGGGTGAGAAAAGAGACGCAGTATTCCTGAACTTTCTCATGAAACTCTCCTCGCAGAAACAATCAGTCCTCCCACGGGTCATCTGGACTTTTCTCAGCAACGTCCCCACTTCTTTTCTCTCTCTTTCATGTGTGTGTGTGTAACTTTTTTTTCTTTCTTGTCACTTTTATCCAGCTGTGCTCCATATTTCAACCCCTCTCTCTCTCTCTCTCACTCTGTCTGTCTCTCTCCAGCTCACTTTAGATTGAGCTATCCCCGTAACTCAAAAGAAGAAGAAAGAACTCTCAAGCTTTTATCAGTCAGGGTTCTTCTTTCTTTTCCAGGAGTCATCGTATTTTTTTTTTTTTTTTTTTTTGATGACCTCGCTGATTTCGAGGCCACATATTTCCTCGTAATTACTTTCGGCTTTCAAAAAAAGATCAATCTATAGATCCATACGAGCACACACACACACACACACACACACACACGCCAGTCCTGGTACAGTTAAGTGCACAGCGGTGAGTGCTCCATTTTAAAAAAAAAGGCAGCGCCTCACCAATCGCAAATCCAATAAAGTCTTTGTAGCCACATGCTACCGCTGCACTCCAGGAGGCTGTTTACTCCAGCTGCTATTGATGCAGGAGGTTATTAAGTTTATCTCTGGAAAACAATGAGCTCAAAGGGGTTGATTCAAATTTTATAAATGTAGATGAACGACAATAGATCAATAATATACCTGTAATATAATAATGTATACCAGTCACAATAATAACAACCAATCACAGGAGTCGCAGAAGGCAAAGGAAAACAGTCACATCTAAATATACGGTAGATGAGACCAATCTGTCGTCTTAGTCACGTTGTGATTGCATGCAGGTTTTCAGAGAGGTGGTCAGGGAGGTTGGTAGCTGTCCAGGACTCTGACACAGGAGAGTGGAAGTCCAACATGACGTTAGGCTCAGGAAAAACACAAGCCCTTTGTCTCAGGTTAGGAAAAAGATTGTGGTTCTTGGTTAAATGCTAACAAAGTAAACACATGCGTCCTCTGTATTAAACCCAGACGAGTCAATGACAGTTCTCTCCGAAGCTCAAGCGAAGTACATAACCATAAAATGTTCCACCGCGCTTCCTCGGTCGCCTCGAGCGAGTGTCGTGTTCAGGACTGCGACTCATCACTAAGTTCATTATCATAAAACTGCTGGTTCTTTTTCTGGTTGAAAAAACACTCAGTAATAAGCCCAAAAAGTCGTCTTCAAATGGCTCGTTTTTGTCTGACAAACAGTCCAAAAGCCAAAGATCATTAGTTGAATAACAGCTGATAGAAAGAAAATTAGCATTTCGTTATTTGAGTAGCTATTAAATAATGGCTGGTTCATTTCCGCCAATCGTTTCTAACCGTATCACGAGCGTGGACGAACCCTCTCCTGACGCTTTAAAGGTCCAGCGTCGTGTTTCTCGATGGGGGAGCTGGCGGAGAACGTCGGGGGGGGCGCTGGAAACAATTCCTTTGAAAGGCTGGCGCTGAGGTCACACCAGAAATTCCAGACTAAACAAGTGGAGACTTGCATCCACTTGCGAGGATAAAAAGCGTTAAGCGTACATGTTTACACCAACACGATGAGACGAGAGGAGACTGTGTGTTGTTTCACAGCAAAACAAGTCATTACTTAAGTGTTTCTGTCTGCTCTGTGTTCCTTCGCTGGATCGGGACGTACCATCGATAACATTTCACCAACACGGTCTTTGCGTGTTAATTCTTCCTTAGTATTCACTGTGGAAGGAAATCGAGGTTTTGCCGTGACTTCCCGTGAAAGCAACTCAACGTCCAGCTCATCTGCCTGTGGTTTGGTTTGTGATGCCTGATTTAAAGTTTGAATTTCACATTTCTAAACATTGCTTTTGTAAAGATTCATAAATATAATTCGTACTCGAATAGCTTCTTGTGCCCCCTTGGAAACGAATGCAAACTGTCCAATTAAAAATCTTTTGTTAGAAATACACATTTTTTAAAATAACATTTATATAATAAATCATATAAATAAAAGAAAGATGAATTATTTACAGATTAATCATCAACATTCAGGGATGATTCATGTAGTCAAGCCGTCCAGCTGTTGCACCAGCTTTAAACGGGAATTAGTTCACTGAGGCGTCACTGCCTGTTTTCCAGGAAAAAGTTCTTTAACAAACATCTTAGTAAATTGTCTCAGAAATGACAGATCGGTAAAATGAAGCCTCACCAAACTGTCTCTGCAACATGTCTGCAGCTGAACTTGTGCTTCCTCCAGATGGTGCCCACCATATTGCACTCAGGAAAGAGGTGACACGCATTAACACGGCAGTATTCCAAACAGCTATTAGTGCTACGCGGATTGGTTTTGCAAACCCTGACTGATCTGAGACTTTCTCACAAAAAAGACGCACCAAAAAGGTTGATGTGTGCTGCAGCGAGGATGCCAACTGTTCTGGGGTTTGTTTGTTTTTTACATTTTTCTGTGATAAACTACGTTTTTCTGTGTTAGAGTTAAAAATAAAAACAGATGTGAATGTTAACAAGGAGACGGGCGGCGCGCAGGCAGCCAAATTCCTCAAAGAGAGATGATCCGCTCTCGCTTTAGCAGCTCTGGTAAAGACAGAGCTGTCATTAAGTCGCTGCGATAAGAGCCGAATATGCAGATAACTATCTGGAGAGTGAGAGCTCCACCGCAATAATCACTCGTTCTCCACGAAGGCTTCTCTCCAATTTTTTTTTTGCATGACTAACAGAGAAATTATGCGGTATTTCAGTATTAGAAATACAGCCGAATGGTCAGAAATCAATTTGCAATTTCCATCTTGCTGCCTCTGAATAAATATTAGCATAATAAAACGTACAGGAAGATGTGTTCTTCTTCAGCGGAGGGCTGACATTGTTAAACGTATTCCTCCTTGCATTGACGCTTTAAAAGTATAATTTTTACGTGGGAACGATGAGAGAGCGTTTCATAAAACAGAAAAGGTCACATCTCGCTTCCTCGAGGCTTAAACGAGCTCGCGGCATGGAACTCTGGGTCGCTGATTACAGCTTTAGATAAAGACGTCTGCGCATATGAATATTGTTGAGGTATGAAGAGGCCAGAGAGCGAGAGGAGGGTGAACTGCAACATATGGAAAACACAACATTTGAAACAACGCCCATCCATCAGGACGACCTCAGCTGGGGTCGTCTGATCGGATCGCGTGACGCACGAGAGAGAGACTCACCGCGTTGAACCCCGGGAAGAGGCGGACCGCCGAGGCCGTATCCAATGGAAACGGGAGGAACTGCTTCATGCCCAGCGAGGGCTGGACGGCAGGCATGGCGGGGCGCATCAGGGCGGGCATGAGGCCATTTTGACATGTGTTACCTGTAGGAGGGAGAGCGAAAAAGACAACATGTTGAACTGCAGACGGCAGCAGAGACGCGAGCCAGAAGCCTTCGCGCTCACATCCAAGTGTGTGTTTGTTCGGTCTGTGTCACAAAGTCTCTTTCGCACTGCGTAACATCATATTTGTGTCTCTGTGTTGGTTCCAGTGCTCACAGCGCCAGATGACTTGATTTAAAACTACTGCCAGGAGTACAAAAAAAAATGACTTTCCTAATTTTGTAGAGTGTCTGTCATCTGATACCGTGGAAATCCCCCAAATCTCCAGTCTGGATGCCTTTTCAATGCTTCAACCCAGAAAACAACCTTGAATCTCAAATCTCTCTGAGCATTTTCATCATTTCAGACTCAAGTCTTTCATCAGCAGCATTTTGTTTATTACATTTGTCATCAGAGTCCTCCTGACATCCTTTGCTCTCTCAAATGATGTGGACTTCCAGGCTTTGATAGCCGTGGTTAATGTTTGTGACAAACAAGCTCAACTCAAGGTCCGCTGACAGGCTGCGCTGGGCTTTCAGAAGCTCCTGCAGTGAGCTGCTCGCAGCCAGCTGGTGGATCTCAGTGTGTCACACGTACTGAACGTCCGCGCTCAAATAAATACGAACATTTCATCACAGTTTCTGCATAATGTGACTGTAATAATTCACATTATTCTATCGGATCAACTGTTTATATTTCATTTGCTTCTCCGTGGAGGTCACGCTTTCAGTTGTGTCTGTTGAGAAGTATAAAAAGCTACAGAACAGATTTCAGCGAGACTTGGATGGAGGACGGTTCTCGGCCCAGAATGGACCCCATTAAGTTTTGGTGAGGATCCAGATAAGTGACGGATTCTGGATATTATGTCCAACTTTCTTTGACGTTTTTCTTCATTTTCATACATCTCTCAGGGAATGAAGCAGAGAAAGATATCAGGCGTGTTCGGGTGACTGTTGTGGAAAAGTATGTGCTCTACTGAGCGCCATATTATTTACAATTCTAACCTAAAATGTGTGTGGATTGTGTTGATTTCACACTGGAAGTCCAACGATTGTGACGATCTAACAACACAAGGTCCACTTCAAAGCACTTACGGAGCCTTTCAGCTGCATCTCTGCCGGTGTGGATCAAAGAAAACTAGACCTTGACTTGAGATCATTTTCATTGCGAGAAGCCAGAAGATACTCCCGGCACAAACTGAGCCGCTCGAAATGTTGGAATGTACAGTTCGGTTATCAAAGGCACCACACCTCCCACCGCAGTGGTTCCTCACAATGAGCACTTCTGCTCTATAGATCCACACGAAGGCCGAGATCAGGCAGAGACCCGTCTGTGTGTGCAACCGCCCGGCCGTCATATTTACAGTAATTCATGGAAAATAGTGTTAAATCTTCCTTGCGCTGAAAAGCTGACGATATTTCAACCTCTAAGAATGTCTAGAAAAAGACGATGCGAGAGTGGAGTGCACCAGACGTGCCGCACCGCAGGGAAACAGTGATTTTGCTGGCCAAAGCTGAACGTCTCTGTGTGTGTTTGGCCTCTAATGTGTGTTAATTTACTGTATCTGGAAAAACATGTTGACTGCAGGACTTCGATCCGACAGGGTTTTTTCTTTTACTTCTACAAACCTGTTTCTGAGGTTTGCTACTTGCACTTAAAAGAAGGATTTCAACACTTGCGCCGCCAAAGTTATCATGAGGACGGTCTTCATTACTGTAGATTGGCTCGGGGATCACATCTGCGATAAACAAGCTGCAGGTTCGTCGATTTTCTGAATTCGGCCTCTTCTTTTAATCACAACCAGACCCTAAAATGATGTACCGAGAAACCAGTCGTCCATGTGGACGGCCAGCGCACGATGCCGCGATGATGTTTATCTCTCCCGAACAGATGTGCTCATTCTGCAAATCGTCCCCGCGAATAGCTGATGTGGAATGACTGCGGCAGGCACAGTGTGTCTTGTGAGATGATTCAATGGCAACGCGAGGCCTGGCCCACACATCTCTAGGAAAAACAAAAGTAAATACTTCACTTTTATTGTCATGTGAGCGCGCCACGCCAGCAGAGCGCTTTATAAACCACCAATTGGAAACAGCACAGGGCTGATTTCAACAAGGAGGGATCAAAAAAAAAAAAGAGAGGCAGAGAAAACCGTCAGAGCCTTCCAAAACATTAGGAATTAAAGAAGCCATTTCACAAAGCTGTAATGAGAACCAGAGGGATGATTTTTTTTTTTCTATATCGCTGCACATTTAACAACAGTGAAACCGTGGGCCAGCACTGCTCTAAAGAGCTGGCAGTTACAGTATCAAACCACCGTCGTGAGACAAATAAAAACAAGATTTGCCACGTTTGGGTCCCCAGGCAGCGGTAAGGGGTAAATAAAAAGCAAAAGTCATAAAGACGAGACGAGGAGAGGGAGAAACCACAGACTGTCCCCCTCCTTCTCTCGCTGTGTCTTCTGTCTTCTCCCTCCAGTCGCCCGAGCGCTGCCATCTGTTGGAAAAAGAACACATGCCGGCGCTCATGTGGGGGCACGTCCTCGTCCCGACTCTCGCAAAGCGTGTCCTTCTGCGGGGATCATCCGACCGTGCCGTCTCTCGACATGCCGGGCCTGACGTCAACCCGGAGGCACGCACACGCCTCACCTCGCGCCGGGGCCCCGGTCCACCATTCACAGCCCCGACATGCGCAGTCAAAACAGACCCGCCGCTCAGACACACCAGGGCTGATGTGTGTGTGTGTGTGTGTGTGTGTGTGTGTGTGTGTGTGTGTGTGTGTGTGTGCGCGGGTTCGGTCTGCAGCGAGACGGCGAGCGACAAACTGTAATGTGAGTTTTGTCTGATGGGGTCGTGTTTGCTGAGTGATGGGAGATTGAATCTGAAATGTCACGGCGGCTGAAGTCTGTCACTCAGAGGTGATTAGTTCCACTGAACAATGAATCTATCGACACGGTGTTCAGATCCTTTACCGAAGTAGAAAACAGCAACACAATCGTTAAAAACGCCTCCTTTTACAGCTGTGAGCCCTGCATTCAGACCTCTGCCCATTTAAAAGCACATATCTGTGCAAAATGTGCTATTTTATGTTCTTTTAAATGATACTTTTGCGTTATTATTATTTTCTTTTCATGTTCCATCTTGGCGAAGAGGGGCCTAATTATAACACTTTTTTATATTGTGTGTACTTTCATCTATAACATTGCATCACATTTTATATGCTGAACAGGTTTTTTTTTTAATAAACAGAGTCTGCAGCAATGCCAGCAGTGTGTGTGATGTTGTAATAGATGCTATATATACATATATATATATATATATATATATATATATATATATATATATATGGGAGAGGGTTAGAAAGATAAATTCAAATAATTTAGCAGGATTTTTAGGCTATATCTCCTCAAGAGCACGTCATAAATGCTTGAACTGGCAACAAAATCAAATATAACAAGAGACATATTATCGGGATGACTTGTTTATAAAGGATTTTTGATAAATAACCACCAGTAATGTGGAGCAGTCAGACTCAAACAGTCTGGTAAATTCACAAAGTGACATCACGTCACAGTAACGCAGCCCACAGGAGGTGTTTTATGTACATCATGTCATGTGTTTCTCTTCATGACTACAGCAGTCTACACAGGCTGCAACACGTAAACCTGACTCAAAGCGTATTTTCTCTCATTTAATGGGTCTAAACACGGTGAACGTGAGTCAGGCTCTGAGATGCAGGTGACCCACCCTCAATACCGTCCCTGAACGCAGCACGTACGTGAGAATGTCATTAGTGTTGCATGTAGTTTAGATTTCACCCGAGCTGGAGCAGTTCAGTAAATCAAAATTTAAGACAATCAGACGTTGTTAATCCAGTCTGACGTTCTCCACTAAAGAGCAGACTGTGCGCTTTCTCTTCAAGCTGCACAATATAGAGTTTCTGCGATGTCAAGTAAGGCAATTTAACTCCAACACGACCTGCTACAGCACAGGAGTCTAATTTTCCACGACTAATCTATGAGAGCAGTCATTTAGTCAAATTTCATGGTTCTTGGATACATCTGAGCGGGGTTTTTTTGGTCATTCATTCTTGATCGATTTATCAAAGACAGCGGGGCCAGATTGGTTTGACTGACAGAACGCACTCCAGTTCAACATCACCTCAGTCGCTCTGGAGCAATCGTAGCTTTCCAGATCCAGCTGACAAAATTTCCCAAGCTCGGTTTATTCCAGTATGGTACGGCCCTGCTTTCTGTTTAAATTAATAAACGGGTCGACTGTCAGAGAACGGCTTCAAGATAAAGTTTTTCCATCGATGTATCCCAACATTTCTCTCTCTCACGACTATAACAATACGCCTCTGAAAATACGTTTTAGAAATGTAGGCTGCCAGTAAGCAGTTAGCTAACTGTGCACACACACACACACACACAGCTCGGTCCACTCTGCTCGTGCGTGTTGATTTATTTCTGTTGATTCACTGATCAGTCCACAGTTTCTACAGTTAGCTAGCTGCTGCGTCTCCTCAGACGGAGTGTGTTGCTCTGAATAACCGAGCGATATATTCCAGCAGAGTTTATGAACGGTCCGGTTCGTGCCAGACTGCACTCTGGCACTCGGAGCGACTGTTTACGCACGCACACGTTTTCATCTCCAGACTCTGTGTCTGCGATAAATGAAAACATTTTTTATTTTATTAGAGTAAAGGTGCTTATTTTCCCACAAGACACTCCTGGACTTATCCTCCTCTAACCCCACACACACCTTCCTCGCGCCGTTTGAGGTACGAAAGGGCACATTTTTCTTTTGTCTCCTCCGCGAGGGGCAACAATTGAAATCCAGCAAACGTGCCCAAACACAAAAAGGCACATTCCAGCCTGCAGCGGGGGTGAGTGTTAGTGTTTCTACTCCCTAAAGCCTGATCATCTGTCACCACCAGCACAAGTGCAAGATAAAGGCAGAGCAGGAAAATGAGGCCGCGACTGCTAATCCGAACTTTAACCTGGACCTTTGAGCGGCGCGCTGACTTCAGGTGACTAAAAAAAAAAGAAGCCTGTAGCTGCAGGCTGTGGCAGAAAAAGGCACAGATGGCATCCATAATCATCAGTTTGTGTCAATATTTGACTCGAGTTCGGCTAAAAAATGTTAATATTTGAACTCCGTCTGCAACTTTATAAATTCTGACTCGGGCGGTAGAGTGCAGGGCCGCAGGCAGGTGGGCTGAATGTCTACAGCTGACAATGTCATCTACATGGAGAGGCGCCCAGGAGAGTCGCTCAGCGCTGAAAGGTCAGCGGGTGAAAGCCATTAAAATAACTAGAAGACTGTCAGAGCGGCCCGGGGGACAGGCAGCATAAAACTACGGAACAAAGATGAATTTAAAACATTGACTCCGAACAAATGAAATCCAAAAACGTCGGCCGAATGAAAAGCCTGCTTATACGTCGGCGTTGCCCCCTCGGTGCGATCCTCCGCGGACCGGTTTGTTTACGCAGTGGATGGAGCCACTGACAAGCAAGTATGCGATGGCAGTCGAATGTGGGATTCCTAAGTGCTTGAGGTTGTGAAATGTTTGTCTATGTAAATGTGGCCACAGATTTGTATTTCAGGCCACACAGACGGCTGCAGAGTGGCTGCTCTCAGTCTGCAACAAACCTGAAACCAACAAACGGCAGATATTCGTATAAAACGCGTATAAAAGGAGATGATGACCTGATTTGCCTGCGAGTCAGCCACAGACCTTCTCCCTCTTCACAGTTCTCAGTGCCCGATTTGCTGCAGGATTGTTTTTGTTTGACGTGAAATGAAAGTTCTTCTGAAATTGTATTTATTTGAATATGCAAACGAGGCTCCAATCTGCATTAATTTACATGGACAGAGATCCGAGCGCTGGATGAAGCCAGGTTCAAAATAAAATTCTTGTTTCATTTTGTTGACACGTTGGAGTCAAAGGTTTTTACAAAGGGAATTTTTTATCACTCCATAAATCAGAAAAACTGTCAACAGGCATAACACTTTAAAAAAAAAAAAAAAAAAATCAATTTCCGCCATGTTTTAGGGATAAAATGTTCTTTAAATCAGGCTGTGAATGATGCCTGAAAACCCCTCAGTGGAAACCTTCAGAATACAGATGGACTGGAATATTTGGTGAATGTGAGAGCGACTGAAGTTGAGATTTCTTTGCTCTTTTACAAAAAAATAATTTTGAGGAAACGATAGATAGATCTGTTGCAACATCACATACATCTTTAGACAAAAACTGATGAGCAGGCATCATTTTGATTCACTGATACCACCATGAAACTTTATTTAAATATGCACTTATTTGCATAAATAAAATGCAGAAAATTCAGAAAATCTGAACTGAAACCAACGGATAAATGTATCTTTGACATCTTCTCACTTCTATGGAAGACAGAAGCAAAAAAGCCCCAAAACTCAAAACTGACCGCTGCACTTTTTTGCTCTTCAGGTTCATCCTGACTTGATTAAAGTCTTTTAACTCCATTTTGACACGCGAAGCTCATCTGGAGCGCAGTGTCTCAAAATCAGGTGTTAAATCACGACCGTTAAAGCCGCACTAATCGATATAACTCTGCATGTTCCCTTCATATGAAGCATTTTAGTGTCTTTCTGCTTGTTGTTTTATTTTGTATTCTTTCAGCCCAAAACTTTCTTGTTGTTTCAGCCCCGGGAACTTGATTTTACCGATATTGATATATTGGCCAATATACAGACACGCACATTTTTGTTTTGTAATGGATTCAGGGTACTTTATGGTTTCACTAAGATGACATCAGTGTAGTGAAACAGTAAACCTCACAGGGAATTCCTTTCCTTGGCCGAATGTTAGCCAGTCAAAGTTAGCAAGTAGCTTCAGCATCCAAAGAGCCGAACATGCAGCGAACACCAGATCGCCAGCCAGATCACCAGAACAATGACACTAAATGAACGCTGATGTTGTTCCCTGTTTGCTGGATGTGTCAACCGCTCGAACATCAGTCGCAGAAACATGTTTACAAGGTCATAATATGTTAAACGTGCAGTTTTCACTTTAGTTCAGGGTTCATCTTGGTCAAAACGCAACTAATTAGAGCAGCTCTGAAGACCTCATCACGCCTGTTGAGAGTCCGCTGCAGGGGAGAATATTCTAAAGCATAATTTTAATTAATGAAATTACCACAAACCAGTTGACACGCTGAACCTCGGGCTTTTTGGAGATGCTTTTTTGCCCGCTCTGCCCAGAAGTTTAATGACGCGGAGCTGAGATGAGATCTGACTTCTGGAAATATTTTACAGATCAGAACCGATGAACGTTTTTCAGCCACTGGCCTTTGTTTATCCTTTCTCATGGAGGCTGTGTTTAATGATGCGAGCACTTACAGTAGACCATTAAGAGCAGCTCATTGGACGGGAAGTGTGTGTGTGTGTGTGTGTGTGTGTGTGTGTGTGGCTACTGTATCACAACGTGCTTTAGACTCCGTCTTGTCCTCTGCATCGCCCTTCCTGAAAGATTCGCTCGTCTGGGCTCAAGCGTTTTTACTCCTGCGGCAGTGTGCCGAGAGACGGAGAGTAAAAATGATGTCTGGAGGACGCCGACTGGCATTAATAATGAATCATCTTGTGCAGCTCCCCTCCACCTTCCGCCTCCTCTTACTGTCCTGAGCCTGCGATACGATCTGTCCAGAGAGTCCACGGAGCGCGAGAGCCTCAAAAATAAGATTGCACAGCCTTCATTTTCCCTGAGCAAACATAAATCCAATTATTAGATAAATCCGAATTTCACTGAGAGTCATTCGTATGCTGATGACACTCCAGATGTGATTAACACCTTTTGTGTTCTCGTTGAGTTTGCTGATTGTATTCCGCGACCCTTAACATGCTCCAAGATTAGCACTTCCCTTCAAGCGAGGCGGATAAAATCATTTCACCCCTATTAAACTGCACAAAGTGCCCACAAAGGCTAGATTTAAAACATTCTTATTCTTTGCCTTCCACTGATTTTCCAATTAACCTTTACAGGATCGGCACTGTATTCTCACAAAACTCCATAAATCTCGGCAGCGCGCGGCGCATTTGGCTCGGAGCTACACAACACGCGCTGCCTCCACCCCCCTTCAGATTAGCATACTGTAGCTCTCGCTGCTGTCATGAGTGGAGCTCGCTAATAAACACAGCTGTCTCTGAATCACATCCAACAATCACTTCCCAATGCGCTCTGTAATCTGAGGTTAACCAACGGGACGCTTACGTGCTGCTAAACGCCGACCGCAAAGTCAGACACACCGGATGGATTTCCTCCGGGCCTCCCGACTCGTGTGATTGCGGCACACGCTCGAGACCTCCCAGCCGTCACGCCGGGCTCTTCTCCTGTTGGGTTTTTGACGTACAGCTTTTTTTGATCTGCTCGGGGTTTTATGTTTTTTTTTTTTTCCCTCCCCATTTTCGGATCTTGTTTCCGAGAGGTCAGCAGCGCCGCGTGATACGTCACCTGATTTTAATCACTTCAACAGAGGAACATGTTCCAGTGAAAAATCACAGCGATTGCACAGCTGGAGAACAAACAGCGTTATTAATCTTTTAGGAGGCGTCTATTTTCTCCGAGCGGAGCACTCAGGATTGCATTCATAAATGTTAAAACGACGCACATCCTGTAAGCAAACGCTGACCTTTACTCCTCCTGTTCTGTTTTTCTTTTTCCTTTGTTTTACGCTGAGCGCCGGAGATAAGGTGGCTCACAGACTAAACAAGAATCAACAACCCTCTAAACCTCCCTGAACTGTTGTTTCCGCTTCCAGGCCTGGAAGCTTCTCCTGTCTCTTGATTTTTTTTGGGTTTAAACGGGGCCAAATTCCAACCACCCAACCAGCCAGAGCCGCGTCGCCCTCTGTCTTCTCTCCGCTTTCCAGAAGCTGCACACCTGACCGACATCGGTGGTGGATCACAAAGAGCTGAAGCTGTCTCCGCACCTGACAGCTTATTCATTTATAAGCTCCCAGCACTCTTTTCCTCTCCCCTCCTCCTCCTCCTCCTCCTCCTCCTCCTCCTCTGTGTATGGCATAACAAGAGAAAATCCTTCTCGCTGTTACAAGCCACGGTCTGTAACTTCAGATCGCTTTAATCCCCGGGATGAGAAAAAAAAAAAAAAAAAAAAAGAGTCTTTCATTTAACAAATCACCCCCTCAGAACTCGGGATCCCTGTGTAATTATTCCTCCTATGTGACTGTAAGCCAGCCGTGAGAAGAGCACTTGACGAGAAGCCGCTCGCGCATTAAGTCTCCCTAAGCTTCCTCCAGTCTGTTTCTATAAAAACTAATGGACGGGGGGCCTTTCTCTAAATTTCTCTAAATATCCGACCTCCGGAATATCAAGTGGCTCTCCAGGCTGGCAATCTTTTTTTTTTTTTTTTTCTGGATTCCGACGGACAAGTCGGCTGGTCAGACAGTGAAACACGGTGATTCTCAAGAGGCTTTGGGATTCATCGACCTGAGTGTGAGCATGAGGAAGAAGAAAAGGGGGGGGGGGGGTCACCTGGTGAGCAGGTTGATTCAACATTTCCTTTTTTTTTTTTTTTTTGAAGGAGTCCCCGGCGTGCAACTTCACGCTTTCTCAACTCTCTATCCGTCTCTGTTAGTTTCCAGAACGAGTCACACAGGCAGGCTGGAGCACATTTACATTTCAGCAGAGGTGCACTCACACTCCGGATCTGACTGTGATAACACACACACACATACACACATATATATACATATAATGCAAGGCAGGTCTCGATAACTTTAACCGACACCAGCACTTCTCCAGAACACACGCAGGTTTTACATGACATCCCCCAAAAAAAACACATGAAACACAAACACTCACCAAAGAACATGCTGCTCTCCATAGCTCCTCAGGCTCGGGGGTCTGCTGTATTTCCTCTCTGGTGCCCTGCCAGTGTGTGTGTGTCCATGGACGGCAGCCTGGGCATGTCTCATACACTCCTCAGGGGTGTGTGTGTCTGTTGCATGTGTGTTCAATCCGACGGCAGCGTCAGTGGCCAGCCTGCATGCTGCACTCTGCACGCCTGCTGCTGTCTGTGGAGCTCCGTATCTGCCTCCCCCCCTCTCTCTCTCTCTCTCTCTCTCGCTCTCCTCGTACTGGTCCTCCCTTGCCTGTCTCGTCCCCTCCCCTCCTCTTTTAGCTCTTCCCCTCCCTCCTCCCCACTCTGCCTTCCTTCTCCTCCTCCTCCTCTCTGGCCCCTCCACACACTGGATCCCTTCGCTTCTTTCCTTCCTCTCTCTCCGAGGTGTCTATCTACATTTTCCAGCAACAGCCTCTTCTTCACAAATGCCTCTCTCTCTCTCTCTCTCTCTCTCTAGGTGTCTCATCTTTGTTTTATGTGTCAACCATGCCTCCCTCTCTCTCTCTCTCTCTCCCTCTCCCTCTCTCTCCCTGCTCTCCCCCCGCTGTCTCTCGTTTATTTGATCTTATTCCCCTTCCCCTGCTTCCATCTTCAGCTCGCTCCTTTCTCTTTTTTTTTTCTTTTCTTGATTCCTCACCGTTGCCTTTCGCTCTCCCCGCGGTTTCTTTCTCCTCCTTATCTGTCTCTCTTCGTTTCCACCTCAGTAAATATCTTTGCAGCGTGTTTTTCTCTTCTCTCTCTCTCTCTCTTTCTGTTTCTGCATTTCTTCACTCACCCCCTTTTTGTCTCTTATCGTTTTCTGCTTTTCACTCAGCACGTTTACATGCATGCCAGAGGTTTCTGGGAGAAATCAGGTTATGGAAATTGGGCAACACATAGGAAGTAGTCCATCATATATCAAAGTCCTGGACCGGAGCATTTCAGTCTGCAGGTGTTCATGAAATCAGTTACTGGAACGGTGTTAATAAAAATACAAACTGGCTGAGCAGTAGGCAGAACTTTTACTGACTTTTAAAGCTTCACTGATCCGTAGTTTTATGTTATACTCGATACACAACCTGTAAAAAGTGAAGAACCCAGAAAGAATGCCAGCGTTTTAGCATCTTTCAGCTTATTGTTTTGGTTCAACAGCTGACAGCATCACTTTCTGTTCACCCATCACGATGTCACCGTTTAGAAAGCCCAGAATTTGGATTATTGGGGATGATATTCTGATTGGATCCAACCGAGAACCCAAGGATGACTTGTAGGGACTTGTCCATCACGAGGTAGCCCCGCCTTAAAAGCGTACCCTGTTTTATCGTCTATTTTCCCTCCACATGGGACCATAATTTACCAAATCAACATCATGTTGCACTGAAGAGGACTTGGAACTAGAGACTGAGACCATAAACTGTTTTGCCAAGTATTGCCATTTTTTCATAAGCTTACATACAATCGGACCTCTTTTTGAAACCACTCACCCGGGTTTGAGGTACTTTTGGCAGAAGCTTCTGTCAATTCTCCAAATAAAACTGTGACTAGGTAGTTGTGTGCTCACATGTTCACCGTAACAACTTAATAAATCAACGGTGTGTTTAAGTTCCATTAGCGTCAAAACAAATCATGTCAATTCAAACACGATGCATAATGAATAAAAATAAATGTACTGGCAGGAGCGCTTCCTGGACTCGTACTGAGTTTGTGAGAGGAGCAAAAACATCTAGACATAAAAAAAAGGAACACCACAACGCTATTCAGAGTCATGTTGGACCTTGAAAATAAAAACTCAGCCGTGTGATTCTCACGGTGCAGGACTTCTTCCTGGAGCCCTGCTAACCGGTGATGTCACTGGTGTTGAAATCTTCTACTTTTAGTGGGTAAACAAAAAAGAATAATAAAGGACATCATTCCCATCAAACTGTTTATTCTTACCTCAAGGACGTTTCTGGAAAGACGCCCTTCCTGCGGCGTGTATTCTTGTTTGATGGGAGCGTTGTCCTTCATTTTTCTTTTCTGTTTATTCACTACAAGAGGGATTCAGCCGACGCACTGAAAGCTTCTAACGTGAGTTGAGCGCGTCGTCTCTTATGCGTCTTACGTCTAGTGTACTCGTGTCAACAGAAGAATTGATATTTCACCTTTTTTGTCGTGTGTTTCGTAACGTCTGTCTTTCTCTACCAAGGAAGATCGCCTACCGTGCGATGAGTTCGCATTTGTGTAATAGTTTTTTGTTTGAAATTGAGGTTTCTGACTGTGTAGTCAGTTGTTGACTGTGTCCAGGTCAGTAATCAGGTGTCTCTCCCTGATCTCGAACCTTGTTTTGTAGCCATGGCTCATCAAATCTAAGAGTTGTGGTGATATAAGATGTTGTTGTGTGATGTTGTTGTGTGTTGGAGGACAGGATCTGAGGTGAGCGAGCACGCAGTTTCTTCCTTACAGAGTACATTTAACAGATCGCCAGCTGTTGAACTAACGTATTAATACTTAAAGAGTCTACTTCCTGTTCGAGTCAGACTTTGGATTAAATTATTCTGAAACGTGGATGCATCTCTGACGATCTTTCCTTTCATCCCGCTGCTCGCCTGTCACAGTGATACTTTCTGTTCTCCGGCAGAACGACGGCGGGGCGATGAGGGTTTTCTCTAAACGCCTACCCCAATTACGGAAACCAGGTTTCTTGTTTACACAGAGCTCGAGAAATCCGATTACTGCACAAAGCTGACAGTAACACAGTTACTTAAGTGCAGGAAAGAGCGCTGATTGATTCTGCCTTTTCTGTTGTCTTGCTCTCCCTCCTCTTTTACACTTCCACTTCCCCCTGTGTTGATGACACTCGCTCTTTTGTTTTCTCTCTGATGCTCCAACACGCCTTCCCAGACTGTCTTTTTGTTGCATTTCGCTCCCTTCTGTCTCATTTTGCTCTCACTTAGTCAGCCCCCCCTCCTCTCTCTCTATCTCTTTCTCTCTCTTTCTCTTCATGATTCGTTTTCTTCCTCTGGCTGGTTGTAATCAGACTCAACAGGAGCTGATATCAGGCTGCTGCTGCTGCTGTTGCTCTGCCTCTGCAGCCATGAGACATTGCTGCTGCTCCCCCTCTATCTGTAGCCTTCACACACACACACACACACACACACACACACACACACACACACACACACACATCTCTCGTCGAGCTTCTTTTAAAGTGTGCATCTCTATCTGTGAGTGTGCGCTGTAGATGCACAGTTTGTGTCTGTGTAATGTTTCCAGTGCGTGTGTGCATTTGTGTGCATTTGTGTGCATCCGTGTGTGTATGTGTGCGGTTTAGAGCAGCCTATACACACACACACACACACACACAGATAAACAACCACACTCTTAAGTATATGCACAATACACTCCAATAAAATGATCAAAACACTTGAAGAAACACGCACCAACCCAAAAATATTGACAATATGGAAGCAACCTCAGCCCCTGACACAAACGCATGCACGCACACACACACACACACACACACACACACACACACACACACACACACACACACATGCACTGGATTTTTAAAAACATTACACAGACACAAACTGTGCATCTACAGCGCACACTCACAGATAGAGATGCACACTTTAAAAGAAGCTCGACAAGAGGTGTGTGTGTGTGTGTGTGTGTGTGTGTGTGTGTGTGGTTTAAAGCAGCCTGTACACACACACACACAGATAAACAACCACTCTCTTAAGTATATGCACAATACACAAAATGATCAAAACACTTGAAGAAACACACACAGACCCAAAAATATTGACAATATGGAGGCAAACTTACCAAAACATTAACACACACACACACACACACACACACACGCATACAGATACACAACTGCAAAGAAAACAAACATATACACACACAAATTCTACAGTTGTGTTTGTACGTGCCCCCTCATCTTATGCATAATGTTCTCGCTGCACATCTTATAAATAAGAGAGGCTGATGAGAAAATTGTCAGTTTTGGCGATGAGTCGTACGCGAAAAGAGAAAAGACGCTCGGTGTCGGTTTCAGCTGCCGTCTCTGTTCGGCGTAAAAGAAAAGTGTGTCACCTCCTCAGGTGGATATTTGACTTATAGGCAGCACAAAGAATCCTTTGAGCTGATGAGAAATGTCTCCTGAGTGTCGGCGGCGGGGTTTTTCCAGTTTGGCCTTGTGTTTATCTTGTGGTGTGTATTGGAGGAATCAGCAATGCAAAAATGATGATTACATAACAGCCCCAAACTGAGAGGTGGGCAGACTAAACGGTGGCATGTCATCGCTGCTTCCCACCCGGTCATGATATTTACTGTATGTAAGCGTAAAGAATGGATTTGTCTTCTTTGTCCACACAGTGTGTGTGGGCTCCTTGTTCAGCAGCCCTTCATTTAATTCTGGTTTTTTTTTGTTTTCTTCTTGTTTCGTTTTTCTGGTGAGGTTGAGCCATCAGGATCAGAGGAGGCAGGGACACTACACAATCTTGGAACTGTGTTTTTCTGCAAACCATGGATACATTTCAACATTTTCAATATGTAGGATATTATATTTAGAATACATTTATATGAACTGACTGTCTGATAAGGAGGAGGAGGAGGAGGAGGAGGTGGCAGCTGCCAAGAAAGAAACCAGGACCACCTCAAGACAAGGTTTAAAGTGACAACAGTTGGTATTTTTAACGAGCTGTTAGGACACTTTCCAGCCGTCTTTGTCACAACAAAACTGGGTATTTTTAGGGAGACACTGGGAAACTTCCAAGCCATCTTTGTGGCGACAAAACAAGTTATTTTAAGCCAAACAATTATCTTTTCCTGAACCTAACCAACTGCCTCTTTGTGCCTAAAGGCAGGAACACACCAGCCCAAACGTTGGACGTCGGAAGCGTTTGGGGAGACTTGGAAGAGTTTGAGAACAAATCTGTGGGGTGTGTTCAGCTGCGTTGGAACCGCGTGGACCGTGTCTGGTCAGATTCAACTTGCAAAGTCTGAGAGTGTTGGCGCTCTGAGGATTGGACGCCATCAGATACTCTGATTGGTTGTCTGTTCAATGAGCATTCTGATTCGCGGTGTGCTAGCGAATCATGTCCATGTTTTGGATTACTGGCACGAGATTAGCGCCTACCGATGTTAAGGAGACTTATTGTATCTTGCGCAAGTGAAGAATGCAACTTTTCTGCCGAACGGGTCAGACAAGAGGTGACAGAGTGGTAGGATAAAGGCAGTTGAACGTTGGTTTGAGTCTGGGCGGTGTGTGGGCCCCTTAAACCTAACCGGAACTTCATTTAAAACGTGCATTGACAAAAAGTTTCAAAATATCATAAATGCCATAATTTATTCTGACAATTGCACTGATTTAAAGAGTGGCATCATATTGCACTCACTCACAGATACCAGCCAACTAAATGCCCGATGTTTTTTTTTTCATCAAGATCCATGCAGTAAGAAATCCCTGAGAAATCTCATAATATTAGAGAATGTAAGAAACAATTCCTGGATCTCTCCCTTCAACTGGATCTGCACCAACATAAACACAGTCTGTTCTGGGCTGAGACTCATCCGCTATCTAAGTTTCATGTAAATGCTCGCAGTAGTCTTTAAGTGATCAGACCATGTCATGTTGCGTCCGAGGTATCTTGATTTCTTTATTTCTTGTGGGCACTTTCACTAAGTCGAGTTTGAGATGAGAAACATGAGTCTGAGTCACACATCTGGGAAACTTTTAGGTCGTGAGTCGCCGCCGAGGGTGCGACGTTGTTATTTCAAGGTTTAATTCACATGAATGACATCTTATCACTGCTCTGGTGTTTGAGCGGAACGGTGTGAAAGTGACGAAAAAACGAGAAATAAACAAGAAAAATCCACCATCCTTTATTTTATCGCCTCTGAACTGATGTATGAGGATGTTTTTTTTGTGGTGTAACAACCTTCTGGCAGCATATGCACGTATATTTGTACATGTGTGTGTTGAGACATGAAGTATGTACACAAGAAGCGCAGCAGAGCCTGTAGTTGCACCTGTGTGTCGTTACAGATGTGTTGTGTTTGTAGAGCATTAATAGTTCAAACCACCCTGCGGGTCTGTGTGTGCGCTCCTCTCTGTACGTGTGTGTGTTTTGGATAGTATTCCCACTCGTGTTTAACCTCTGCCTGGGTTTGGCGCTATCTCACACACACACACACACACACACACACTTTGTCTGATTGGCCCACTGTAACGTTGCGGCTGAAGGTCAGACGAATTGACGGCTCCCGAGCTCCGGCCCCGACAGTATCGACTGCGAATGAGACGCTTTCTTGATCAAAGCGATGTCTGCCCACACACACACACACACACACACTGAGATATCCATCCAGACAGTTGGTGACATCATCAGCTGTCTCCTCACGAGTATAGAAATGAAAAAGAAAATAAATAAATAAATAATACAGAGTCAAATATAATAAACATTCTCGAGAGCCGTGTGTGATTCCTCTCCGCTATCATCCCCTTCAGGCTCCTCCGCTGCGGCCATTTTGCACAGCGCAGATGTTTTCAATTAATCCTGAATTCCCATTCTCCCTGTCCCCCCCCCGCCACCTCCCCCGAAACCCCCCCGCAGAGTCCAGCTCCAGTAAATAAGTTCCTTTCTATTCTCTATCTCAAATGGCAGCTCACCCTTTCTCCTCTCCTTCATCATTGTCCTCCCTCCCTTTATCCCTGGTCCCCCCCCCCCCCCCCCGAATCCAGGCGTCCTCCGTCCGCACACTGGCTGTGGCAAATATGTTTTTTAACCTTGACTCGCAGGTGTCGGTGGCAGAATGGGGCATTATTTGTCACCATAAATAGCGGTTAAGCGGCGGCGGCAGCTCGGCGGGAAAAGCCCCAGCGTGCCGCATGCGAGTGCAGCCGGGGATACTTCATTAATCTTGCTGTCACTTCCGTGACGCTTTTCATTAGTTATTGGGCTATCTGATCAACAGGCAGCCTCTCGACTTTCTCAAAAGCCGTCCACCAGCAGCTGGAGCGAGGAGAGAGAGGAGCGGGATAATTGTGAAGAGACAGACGAAGAGGGGGAGAAGGGAGAGAAATGAGAATCAAAGGAGGATTCGGATTGTCTCGGCCTGTAACAAATCACATTCTTGTGGGAGGTCAACTCATGCGACACCACTCAGAAACCAGCTGAACCCTCGGCAGAAACATCATGTGATGCACATATTTGGCAAATGACAAATGCTGGTTTAAGGACTGCCCACGTGTCTGTTGTTCACAATAATTACTTTCTTATCTGATTTAAAACGTCTCAGGACAACCTGTCAGCGGTTAAAAGTCAAAGTTAAAGTTAGACGCTGACATTTTCATGAAATCAGACTTCGTTCTTGTTCAACAATAGCTTTTCGGTGTATTTACATTCTGTGATTACCTCTCTGTAAACAGCAGTCCTCTTTGTTGGTGGCGCGGTCCGCCGCTCCTGCGCAGGATTGGGTTTCAGAGGAAGCAATGCAAACATGTAATCCGGCATTAACTGTGACTCAGTGACTTCAGCTTCACTTCTTACTGTATCGGAGTTGTATCAAGTTGCCTCTTACGTAAACCCGACTCCCCCCCCCCGTCCCGCCGCTGCTTCTAGACCGAGTGTTTCTACCATCGTACTCAGTGTGACTGTGAAAATAAAGAATAGTTTTCTTCAAATTAAAAGCATTCAACCGGCTCCTGCTGAGTTACGTAACGTGTCGATAAAAGCAATCTGTTATTTAGTTCCATCTTCAAATAAATATTCCGTTTCTGTCAGATTTCCATCTTACTCCCTGTTCAAAAGAAGAGAAATGGATGAAAATGGTTGAATTCGGGATGTCTGAGTGTGGTTGTGTTGTGTTCGTGTCCGGGTGTAACTCAGACAGTAAGATGAGCAGAGAGGCCATCCTGTGGTTAGGGACGCACTGCGAGTTATACGAGCCCAGGTTCTCTTGTTTTCACACATGCAGCTGTATCGACTAAACTCGCTGTTCTGATAGTAAGTAGCCAAAAAAGTCTGAGCAGGTAACGAACACTCACTTTCTGTTTACTTTCATACTCTGTGGAGAATTCCTTCGTCGAAGTTGAACTGCAAAAACAGACCTTCAGGTTTCAGTGAGCGATGCACATCTGTACCCACTGGACTCTTATGTTTTTGAATCAAATATAAAAGATGAGAAAAGAGTCAAATCAACATTCACCTGCTGTTTACTTCCATTTTATGGCAGAAAAGGGTAAAAATTCACACCTGGTGGAGTTTATATTTGGCACCTCACATCCTGCACAGCTCATATTCAGCACATTCACGTATGTGTGACCGCGGCTGTCGGTATCTCTGGTACAGGGCAGCTGTTTCCTCCGTTCTGCAATCTGTGCGTCAGTGTTTTCAAAATCCCTGTCGCTAAGGAAACGACAACCTCCTGCCTAGCAACCTAATGGCTGGTTAGTCCAACGCTAGCATGGTCACTAGCAAGACCAGCATATGTCGTGTTTTGGTACTGGTCTATGTTGGGCTGGTCTATGTTGGTTTTTCCAGCAGGGTTCACTAACGGAACGGACGTAAACAAGCTAGCAGCTCTTACATTGCTTCTTTGTGGTGGTTTAGTGGTGATTTAATGTCTGTGCATTTACTTTCTGAGCATTATTTTGCATCCTACACCTAACAAATCCCACATAAGGACAGATCTGACCAGCGGAGAGGCCATGATAAGTGTCCTCACGTTGACAAGATGAAAAAAAAGAAGAAGTTTTACGTTACGTACTCGGAAGGGAATGATTGACTGAATCATGTAAACCTGTTTTTTCCACTATCGTATTTCTAAAGTGCGTGTTAACACCTCAAATCTGATTATTATATCATCACCTGATTATTCACAGTCATCTGCATTATTGTTGTCATGTAAACGTGTTCAATATTGGGTGAATTAATACACTTAAATGAAGACCTGCTTCTTCTGGATAATAAAAACAGCGTCATGTGTAAAGAATCTCGAAGGGGTACGTAACAAATTACTTTTTATTGGACGTAATCTTGAAATATTACTTTTGCTAGTTACTTTCATAGGTTTTGCTACCAAACACTGATGAGGCAGTGACAAGAATTGCAATGTAGGGATGATTAACAGATCATTCATCCAAAAAAATGCACAGAAAAAGGCCATTTTCTGCGTATATAATCAGTTTCAAGTGTTACAGGGAGTAATAGAACAAGACTGAGCTGTCTAAGATGAAGATCTGCGGGCTAACATCGGTTTGATTGGCTTGACTGTAAACAGATTCACCAGTTGTCTTTCTGCTGTATCCTGAAGAAGCAGCTGCCCATCGAGTGCTTGCCGGGAGAATTAAACGACATTTGTTGTTCATTACAGCTTCAAGGGTAATTTACTCGATACTTGCATCGAGCTTGCGTTAGCTTTGTGCCTAATTTAGTTTTATTTTGATCTTTAGTCAACAAAGAAAGCCAAAAAAGGCAAGAAGTGCAACGAGTACAAGAGAAGAATTGGCAGAAACGGAAACATCTGTACAGATTTCATTTTGCGTAGCATATTTGTGTCCAGGCCTCGGCTCTCATGCTCATGCGGCGGTTGTGAGATGAATATTTATGTCAGCTTGTCCTCCCTGACGAGTCGGTGTAATGCAACATGTTGTAATCCTACTGTAACATCCATTGCCGGCACACCTCAGCGGAGCACCGAGCTGAAATGTCATGACAACAGAGGGAAGACGAAAATACATTTAAAACTAATAAGCCGAAGCGTTTCGTTTGTGTTTTTCTTGGGACGGAGGAGCGATCGTGAGTCATTCACGGGGAGAAATTTCATAACTGCACAAGTGGAAACTCGACACCAGATGAGAAGGTTCTGGCCCGCGTCGACTCGACCGCGAGCTCTTTCTAACGAGACCGAGCATTACGCTGATGACTGATGACTCTGATAGAGGGTTTATGAACTGCACTGCTACATAAAACGGCACCACGTCAAATGTGGCTTGTGTGTAACCCACCTACATGTGTGCCGACGGCGCTGCGGCCCGCGACCCTCCCACTAAGCCTTCTGGGATTGAATCTGGTTTCCCACCATTTCCTCTCCATGTGTTTTGCATCACCAAGCCAATAGCGAAAGAGGCTGCAGATAAACCGCTCGTACCTGTAGGGGAGAACTTTGGCTAAACAAAGGGACTTGGAGGAGCTTTTATTCTGAAATCTGATACGCAGACCCAGAAAGAATGGGCAGTATTTTTGAAACGGACCTGGCATGCGAGTGGAGCTCATAACTGTTTCCAGTTCCAGTGATGAGTCATCCAAAGACCTCTGTGTTGAGAATAGTTTTATTTTTCAAAGGATATCATCGATGTTACTAAGATACCGGCTGATAGTCTGAGCGTTTTTTTCCTCTCCCTGTGCGTGATGGCAGCCTTGCAGCCGTTATAGGAAACAAAATGACACGTGAAACCCGCCGCAGTTACACTTCCAGTCGCTCTTAGATTGAAAACGGGGAATAGAAATGGGGTCTCCAGGTAATCAGCCTGAAAATGCTGCGGCTGCATACTCGACCGCTCTCCCAACTGTTGATCCGTCTCCCATCCTGTATTTTTTTTTTTTTTTTGCCTTGCAGTTCCTCAGCAGAGAGGATCAAAGCGTCCTCGCAGTGCTGTTTTTTTTTTTTTTCAACATCCAGCGCCACAAACCAGCCCGTTCCTACCCAGTGAGGTAATTGGAAACAGATAATGTGCGATACCCTGTACGGGTACTGTGATTGTTAGCAGGGAGGTTTTTCAGAGCAGGAACAGAATAACGATTGCAGAGCCGTTTAAAGGCGTTTGACTGCTGAGGACTGTGTCTGTTGTATGTCTGTGATACTTTATCAAACATCCTATTACCTTCTCCTCCTTGTTGCCCTCCTTCTTCCCTCCCATCTGTCTTTCTTAGAGTAATGCGACAAATCTAGTTTTAAGGTTTTTCATCAATTTTAAATTATCTTTATCACTTTTATTTTTTTTAGTCTGGTCATTGTTGGCGCCCTTCAGGTGCCCCCATGTTCAAAAAACACAGTGAAAGTGCCCCTATGGAAGACAACGGGGCACTTTCCTCTAGTTTGCCCTTACAGTGGACAAAATGTGCTGAAGCTCAGGGCACTTCACCATGATGTGTGTGCTGTAAGGCCACTCCGAATGGCGCTTTAGAGGGCCTATTGAAACTGTTTCAACATAAATGCATCACGACTTTCTGCACCGCTGCATACGGCTGGTGCCCCCGGCCCTCAAACATCCTGAGTCCACCTCTGCCTCTGTGCATCCTCGGCTTCGTTCAGGGATCAAAACACATGTAGAAAAAAGAGAGAAAAGGAAACAGGGCGTTGACTCTCGGGCTGTGCTTCCCCGGGTTGCCAGGGCTAAGCTACACAGCACTGGTTAAGACAGATTGTGGTTTGGTTAAAGTGAAAACATCCTGTTTTTGGCTCACTTGTGACACTTCCCAGGCCCGACACCAGAATAAGCTCTTACCATTATTGTACCACTGACCACTGTTTGGCACGGCCTTTTAGCATCTGTTAGCCTGAAACCCCCCAGATTTCTTTTGACAAGCGGTAGGGACATTTCTCGAGTCATGTTTGCGGCGACACGACAAACAACAAACAAGAAGGAAAAACACGATGTGTTCCGAACCGAGTGGGTTTTGTGGCTTAATCCAACCCGACCACAGGCACAGAGTTGTCACAACATAAAATTAAAACTTTAACCAGAGGAAACTTGAAATGTTGATGGTTGGATCTCATTCCCAGCTCGTCAAATACTGACGCTTTGGAACGTCAGCCGACCTCGCCTACAGTCCCAGAGCGTTGGGATGAAGCAGAAAAAACTACTTTCTTACAAAGTTGCGTCATAAAGAAATGTAAAGATTCAACATTTCTGTGGATGTTTTACTTTGAGTTACCGAAGCAATTACCTTAAAATGGAGCTTTAGTTGCCAAACAAATGAAATATATTATTAATCACTGTTTCGCAGAAATGACCAGAAAAGCATGTGTTGATAAAAATGTTGAAAATTATCGGTATATAAACATGATTTTGAAATGAAGACACTTCATTACAAAAAGTTATTTTGCTTTGCAGAACCCTTCAGTCCCAGTATTTGTACCGTATCAGAGAATTTTCCACTTTTCCACTAAAACCTTTACTCACCCGCCAGAAAACTTCAACTTAATAAATGGATCAATTGTGGAGAAATGGGTTTTGTAGCAGGAGTAATTTGTTTTCTGGTATTATTTTAAACTGTAATGTTCCCCAGAACTCCGTCTGTACACTGCACTCCATTATAACTGTCGAGAAGGAAAAACCTACAAATATCTTCCAAAACATCTTTCAAGCCAAACAGAGAGAGAGACTGAAGTCAAAGACGCAAAGAGGCAACCAGCGTGACATTGTCACTGGCCTCCACGCTGCTTAGCTGCCGCCTGTTTTCCAGCATGTTCATAACATCAGTCACGACTGTCACACCCCGGCCTGCCATTAATCATCGCTGTCTTCTGTTTGACTGTCTGCTCGTATCTGTACATCTGTAAAGTTGAAACCTTTTCGCATACTAATGGCTTTTTTTAGCTAATTATCCTGTGTGGCCTGTCGTCCTCCAGGTGAAAGAACGTGTAGAACATTAGTGGAATCTGTAAACTGTGATTTCATTGTTCTGCGACATCTCTTTCATGTCTCTGTGGCTCTTACTGAGGTTTCTTCCCACTTTTTTTTTTATCTCGGCCTGTTGAAAGTTATTTTTGGCGCCTAAATGGCGAGTTTCTCCTCACTGAAATCGACAGTCTAAGGGCAGAGGATGTCGTTCGCTGTGCAGATTGTAAAGCCTACTGAGGCAAAAGCCCCTTTTAGATAGAAAAGGTGGCACATCTGCAGCCAGGTAAAGGCTGCAACGTGCCGCCTTCTCTACCTAAAAGGGAGGTGTAATATTCCTTCTTTTCCAAAAAGCCGCCACTGGGGTCGGCATAAACATGTGCCGTGACACTAAGCACGAAGTTGGGCGTGAACAGTGAAGCAGGTCGAATTTGTCTTCAAAATAAGAGCTTTACATTGCACCCCATTGGAGTTTAGAACTGGGTTCTTAGCGGGGGGCTTTTAATTTGAAAGTAGCGTCCGTTAGTAGCTCGCTGCTACAACAACAAGCGGACAGCGAAGACAGCTACAGAGACCGAGGAGACGCTGCATCTCCTGGATCTCAGCGGCTGTCCAGTTGCTCATCTTGACGTCCGCGGATAAAGTGATGGACTGACTGCTGTGATCAGCTGTTTCCTGGTTTTAAAACTCCCCGGCTGTGGGTCGCACAACAGTGCAGGTCATCCACACCTCCGCCCATCTCACGCAATTGCCGGCACATCGATGGATTTACAGCAATGGAGGTGGAATAAAGTGAACCCTCCGAGGCGTCAAATTGCCGGACAAAACAGACCCCCAATATACCGCCTTCTGTCTAAATCCGCGGACCTAGCCGCAAAAAAGACGGCCAAATTGCCGGCTCGCTGCCCAAAATAAAAACAGCTTCAGTAACTGTGATTTTGGGCAGTGCATATAAAACTGATTGGATTTTGTTTGATTCACCAAGTTGAAAATAGAGGAAACTCATCGAGTCAATCGCCTACTTTGAGCAGGTTAATTTGAGTTAAAAACCTGCATGTATGCACATCCATATACATATTTAGTTCACACCTTTGTACGACTTCTGCCAGCCCAGTTTACGTCGCTGACAGCTGCTGGTGTCGGCCCGGTGTAACCTGTCAGTATCAGCCTGCAGTCATCACGTCGTCAACACGGAGGACGCAGGTTCCACCCCGTGACTCTGTAATGAAATCTGGTTTTCTGCACACATTCCATTTGTTCATTTAATTGTCCAATTATATCAGGAAGAATGACGCAGTGTCCGCGCTGATGAAACAGAGCTCAAATGGAGTAAAACAGTTGAGAAGATGCTCTGAATACATAAATGAAGGAGGAAGAACTGCGGCACTGTTCCTTCGTTTCAGCTGAATGCCTTTATCAGACTGTGGGAGACTTCAATTATACTGACTGCTTTGTAAGTGAATCCTTCTTTTAAAAAGGCCTAATCTGTTCCAGAGACTCCTCACCATTCAATATATGGGTCACTCTGCTTTAACAAGCTGCTAATCTTTAAAAAAAATTAGATTAGCCTGACTTTCAAAGGAGAGTTGTTGAGTCACATGAGTCTCACTGATGTTGGAGAGAAACTTTCAGACCCACAGCTCCGAATCTTCAGCCCAGGTGCCGGAAAAAAAAAAACATGTTGACATGTTCCTGCAAAACATACATTACAGACATTTCTACATTATGTCATATCACACTCACATTACTAAAGAGCAGTCATTCGTTTGTGGAAGGGAACAGGACAGTGGTGGGATGACAGATGAGAAGGCTGCCGAGCCAGAGACCACTGCTCAAAGCAGCGTTTCAACGTTTGAAACCGTGAAATCACTTTCAGACTTGGCTGCAGCAACAGAACAGGACATGTTCAATGAGACGTCAGGACATCTCCAGCTGTGTTCGTGGCAAGAAAACAGAATATTCTTGACAAGACGTCGGGACTTTTCCAGTCGGGATTAAAGCGGAAATGTCCCGTGGATAGTTTTGACGAGACATCTGGACATCAGCTGTTTTTGTGGCATCTAAACTTGATATTTTTGATGAGGCATCAGGATGCTTCCAGCTGTTTGGGGTGTTTTTAAATGAGATGTCAGGACATCTCGTGTCGTCTTTGCAGCAACAATACAGGACAGTTTTGATGAGATGTTGGTACAGTTCCAGATGTTTTTGTGGCGACAAAACCACACGCTTTTTTACTAGATGTCAGTACAGCCACATCTGGATAGTTTTGACGAGACATCTGGACATTTCCAGCTGTTTTTGTGGCATCTAAACTTGATATTTTTGATGAGGCATCGGGACGTTTCCAGCTGTTTGGGGTGTTTTTAAATGAGTTGTCAGGACATCTCGTGCCGTCTTTGCGGCAACAATACAGGACAGTTTTGATGAGACGTTGGGACGGTTCCAGATGTTTTTGTGGCGACAGAACCACGTGTTTTGAAACTAGATGTCGGTGCATCCACATCTGGACATTTTTGATGAGACGTCAGCATTGAAACACATAAAGTTGCACCCTAAAGAAATGTGAAGTTTCAACACATTCTTTTGCAGAAACACACATCGCCAGTGATTGAGCTTGAAACATTTCTAGTGCTTTTAGCATGAAAATGGCTGGATTCAAAGATGAAGTAGGTGCTGGTCCTCTGAGATCCTTATCACTCTGCAACACTTGTCAGAAACGTTTATTTTATGCTATTACAATAGTGCAGAAGCCGCAGTAACCTTGATCTGAACACATCACAGTGGCCGAGCAGAAGGCATCAGGCGAGTCATGCTCTGGCAATAAAACCAATTCCAGATTTACTCTGCAGCTTGGCTGTTGTGATTCCCCCACCTCGATTTCCCTCTCTCTTTTCAATCTGCCTCTCCCTCTTTCTCTCCACTTTATCTGTCTTTACAGCTTGTAAAGCCTGAAACAGCCTGAAAGAGACGATGCGAGGTATTGATCTCAGGGGGAGGGAGAACCGCTGCAGTCTAACAAACACAAATTGGTGTCAAAAGCTCATCACTCGACTAAAAAGACAAGTTTGCCTCAGATAAATGTTTACCGCCGCTCAAAGAGATCTGACGGAGGAGACGGCTCAGACAAAAGAGGTATCAAAGTTTAAAGATTATTAAGAGGGAAGAGCGCTCTGAGCCGAGATCTAAACGTCAGCTCTGGTCTTTTCATCTAATCCTGAACTGTTTAATTCCTTCTCAATGTGTTTAGACATCATACGGACATGCGAGGCCGTAATGAAGAGGCGGCTCAGTTCGGGGCCGTGGGCTATGAAGTCACTCTGTGTCAGGGGAGGAAAGTCAAAACAAGAGCTCTGCAATTTCTGTAAAAACATGAGAGTGACGTGATCGAAGACAACAGGCGTCCAAAATGAATTTTCTTCGTCTGCACTCCGACCGCAAGCGCCCGTCACTCCCCTCCACTACAGCGGGGATTATTCCCTCTCCACTCCCTTTTTGACACGAGAGCAACGGTTCAACCTCTACCTCTTGCCAAACCCTACACGCAAGGTTCCCAGTTTTAACAGCGTCTAATTGGATACTGATGTGTTCCTGACGACCTCCTCCTTCGAGCGTAACCCCCCTTTTAAAAGCCACCGCCGGCACTAAATCAGAGAAAGAGCAACGTACGCGAGAGATTGGCGACTGTCTAAACCTCTGTTTTTAACAAGGAACAGAAAGAGAAGACTGCTGTGTTTTATCAGCGCGGTCTGCTGGTTGTAACTGTTGATGATGCAAACACAAGATGATTACAATTAGGGCGGTGACACCGTTACGTTAATCAAGACAAAGTGCAGGCGTGAAGCCTTATCGAGTTGGATGAGATCTGTGCGGCGGCTGTACGTGATGAAATATTGCTGGCCGACCACGTGGCCGATCATCTGATTCTCGTTATTTCGAAAGCCAGCGAGGTATCACCGCTGGAATGTCATTAGCTTCACACCGGACGACCGCTTTATGACAAACTGCGTCGCTGTCGTGATGACTAAGACTTCTACATGTCATCCAAGCCGCTGCGCTTCATCCTGCTTGATCTCTGACTTTCCCCCTGTTGTTGTTGGCCACCTCAGAGCTTAATTAAACCTGCCAGGAACGAGGCGTTTCTCTGGGAATAAATCAGAGAGCTCACCGAGTAGCACACACACACAGACCCGTGGCACTAAAGCCGATCCGGCGCGGCCGTATCGATTGCAGCCCGCGCGGCTCGACCGAGCCTTCAGGATGTCGGGTCAATGCGGATCTGATTTGCATCACCGTCTCAGAAAACTGGGTTGGAAGTTTCCCCCCTTGGTGTGGCCGCTGAGTGTGTATTGAGGTCATTATGGAGGCTCGAGGAAATGACAGCTGAGACAAACCAAGACTTATCTTCACCGCTCCGACTGTTTGATTGTGTTTCCATCCGCATCAAAACAGACCTGCAGCCAAAAATCTTAAAATTCAGCCTGTTTGTTTGGTTGCTTAGTTGGTTGGTTGTTTGCATTGTCAGGAAGCATCTTGCCAAGAGACAGTTTATCCCTTTTTTTGTTTTCTGGGGAGAAGCTGCTCAGAACGATCCGCCGAATGAACTCGTAAACCTGTGACAGTCCGACGAGCTTCATCATTATGCAAATACCTTTTTATAATTTGACGTATTCAGTGTCCTGCGAACCACAAACACATCGTACATTAAACACTTTTCACACGTACCACATCAACATTTCAACAGTGCATGTCTTTACGTTCAGATGACTTTCGTGTTCTGGAGGGAGAGGAGGAGATGTTGGGTGGCAGAGGTCGCTGCTCGAGATAAACATTTCAAGCGCCAGACCACCGGACACTTTGTAAGCTGGGGTTGGTCAGATTGTAACCAGCAGAAACAAGCTAAATTTTGTATTCAACAGAAGCAAATCCTACGGCATCCTTCAGGCCTCCCTCCAGGGCCGCTCCTCTGAAACACATAAACACTCGCTGCCTGACACAGACTGATCAGTGTGCGTCAGTGTGGTGTCAGCGGCTCGTTTGCTATGCAGAAAAAACTCTCTTTGCATTTTTTGGTGAATAAAAGCATAATTAAACAACTCTGTTAAATGCCACAATCATATAAATTAACAACTAAAATAGCAGTCTTGAACGTACCTCGGTCAAAAAAGGCCCACGCATAGTTACTCCTTACTGCTGTAGGTATGTGCTTTGTGCTAACGTTAGCCGCTGAACGCTCGGCTCGGGGGCTGTGTGCTTTGTGCTACAGAGTTAGCAAGCTCGTGCACTGTGCACATTGTCGTCTTTACTCATATGTAAGAACTTATGTACTAGCTTGGAAAATCAGGAAGCCACGCAGCAGCAACGTTGTGGATGGCGAGCAGAATCAAACCTCCTTGAACAGAAACAGTTAAAGAAAAAGGTTCTTTTTAAATGGCAAGTTCAGCTTCAAAGCGCTGCCAGATGGCAACGAGAACAAAGTTATTTGCAGTTTCTGTCGATGTGAACTGAGTTACCACCGGAGTACGTCGAGGCTCAAATACCACTCGCTGGCCAAGTACACAGCTGATGCAGAGAGGCCTCCTGCTCCTCGCCGAAGGCAGACCACACAGGATAGCTTGCAACAGAGAACAACTGTTCTGAGACAAACTTTCAACGGCGGTTGCTAAATTTGCGGCTGCAGCTTGCAGGTCAAATAACACTGTAAGTGTAAAGTTGGACACTACATTGTGTCAGTATTACTCAGTACTGTAACATTCAGGTCAGTGTGCCCATCTGTTGTTGCTTATTGGGTTTGAGTTTGCCATTTTCTAGTTTCGGCATATTTTTGGAGCCTGCAGTACCTTTGAAGTTATTCAGGAGAATATTCTGGACCGAGTTTGTCAGAGTTTCTGATTGTTGCAATAATAATAGTCATACATTTGCATAAAGCAAGCGTATTTGTCCACTCCCACGTTGACAAGACTATTAAGAACTTGTGCGATTAACCGCTGTCAATTCTGCATGTCAGCATGTAGACGTTTTGGCTACACTATCTCTTAAGTTCTTGCGCCACTAGCTAGCTAATAGCTTTGGCAATACATCGACCCCCAACCTTGTGAAAGACTCCAGTCATGCACAATTAGTGCACATGAAGAGTTCGTGCAGACGAGGTATGTAAAACCTGAAGTTATCATTTCAAATCGGCCGAATTAAACTCGTAGATGTGCTGACTAGAATATTTTCTCACAAAAAATTATTTGTGCCAATTGTAGTTTTACGTCAGGACATGTTCCAGCTGTTTCTGTGTTGACAGATCAGGTTTGTTCACAAATTATCACGTTCAGCTTTTAATTGTGCTCTGCATCTCAAATTTTTCAGGGTTGTATATAATTTATGTGGCAAGACATCAGCTGCTTGTTATCACTGTTAGCAGGAGTATAATTGGAAACTAATTAAAAGTTTCATTAGAAACACGTTGAGATCACCCTCATATCCTGTTAATGATGAGTGAGAAAAGGCTGGGTGTATATTAAAGTTGGGCGCAGACTTGTTTTCTCAGAGTAAGTGTCCCATTTTTCAAACTGTGGAAATCTCATTGCGGTACAAAACCCAGTGGTTATTTTCCTCACCAGAAGTGCAGATCCAGGGCTTAAAAAGATCAATTTTCCTATCAAATCTGTCTTCATTAGACTTTTTTTTTCGCGAAGCGAGAATTTCCCTGACATCAGGAATGCTCGGGCCTGAGTAAGCACTGTACTGCCTATACAAGCGTGTCATACATCCACTTGCCGTGCTTCAAAATGCATTTGTGATCCCATCCAAAATTTTCTTGGCTGGTCAACAAAGGCTGCCTTTGTAAACCATCTGAGAAAATGTTTGCTGTATTTTCCAGCATCACTGGTGAGCAGAGAGGAGAGAAGAGGAGCTGCAGCGGGTCGGCTCAGCTGACGTATGGAGGAGATCTGTGTGTGATGAGTCACTTACTTCATGTCAAAAACACACATGATGGATCTCTATTCATTCTTTATTTTAGCCGGCGCCTTGTTCTCCAGACAGATCCAACTGTCAGGTGTGTTGTTCTATTCACAGCCAGCAGGAATCTGTATCACCTCGTGTTAATCGTGTCGTAAACATGCCAAAGAGGAGTGATTTCTTATTTTCCTGGATGTGTCACAAGCAATTGCTCCATTATTAATGCATGGAAATTAGTAGTTAATGTGCACAGATGATCAATCCTTCAAACTACAACTAATTAATCAAAAATAACAGTTACTTACTCTTGGCTTCTCTGGTCCAAATGTGCTTTGTGTCCAAATTCAGACCCCAATCGCCAGAAAAAAAACCAAGACTGCGATATTTCCTTGACCGTGAAACATCCCGTCAGCTCAGCGTCCTTCTTGTTGTCCCCTGCTGTCTGACCCTCACTGTGTGGAGTGATGTGTGTGCAGGGTTTCACAACAGAAGGCTGTTTTCACCTCCACCTGCTGAAGAGGGGAAAGTTTCTTTGTCTTCACCTGAAATCCGAGTTCAAGAAGGGGAGCGTACGAACTGGATTTTGCGACATCGACCGGTTTGCAGGACAATCGTGTGACGTTGAAACTGAGAGCACAAACACTGAGAGTGGACTCATGGCCGACCAGAGGTGAAGCTTCGAAATGAAATACAACAGCATGTTCATAGATTCTGGATTTCTAAAGAGTGAGAGGCCACAGATGTAAAGATTCTGGGTATATTTATTTAAACATCTCTGGAATTTATCTTTACCTGGATGTAAATAATGCAGACATGTAATCCACAAGGCATTAATATGTACAGCCGTTTCAAATTAATCATATATAACTTGATTTAAGGACGTTTGCTGCGGCTCAGGAGGTGGAGCGGCCATCCACCAGTCCCCGGCCTCTGCAGTCGACACGTCATATTGTCCTTGGGCGTGATACTGAATGTTGTGTATTAACGGTTATCGCTCCTGATGAGCAGGTGGAGCCTCGCACTCTCAGCTACGGTGAAATGCTGACTTGTGATAAAGGAGCGCTAGATAAATACAGTCCATTTACCATCCACAGGGTCACCGGCCAGCGCTCTGCAGGCAGATAGATGTTCTGATTTTGCCATCCGACACGAGTGTATTGTCCTTGAAATACTGTATGATTGATGAAGTATTAGCAGCGAATACGGCGAATAATTTCATCAATTTTTGGACACAGCTTGCATTTTAAGGTGCCCTGAAATTACGGAATCCTTTTTCTCATTCATTCCTCGTCCTCAGCGGAGAAAAACAACCGTATCCGTCGACTGTGAACGATGAAGAGTCTTGATTTTATCCCCTACGATCATACATGGTGAGACGAGCAAGATGGAGAAGGATAATTTATTAAGCTGTGTCTTACTGTTTTCTATAAAGCGACACAACTTCCTGTCTCTCACACACGTCACTGAACCAGCGAATCAGGTTCTTAAGTTATGTCACATGATGTCCTAAAGCTAACAAAGATGTGTTATTGTCCAAACTTAAAGTGAAACTCTCCCCAAAATGCAAACTAGGCTTTTTTTATGAATGTACCCGAGTCAAAACTTCGTGTAAAAGCATGATTACGACAAAAGAGGCACTTTTAAGATTTTAAGATTCAGGACAGTTAAGGTGGAACGCTCCTAAAGATTAGTTCCATATAAATACACGGATAATTTGTTGTTTTGTCGTTAGCGAAAAACAATATTGACCTTAAAGTTGAAAAAGGAGCCTCATATAAGAAACAATACTAAAATCAAAAGCCGGAAAAGTCACGTGAGATATTGCGTGGATAGTTGTTGCTGGAAGACAGTAGTTCCACCTTAACTGTCCTCCAGGTTACGTCACATTCTGAGATCGACACTTCTCGGCTGGCAGGACGGCAGCGAGCGGAACAAGCTACTGCTAATGTGAGTTGTTCAAAAACCTTCTTTTTAGTAAACTCTGTGTACACAAACAATGTTCTCAATGCTCGTGTTCATGTGTAGAGACCCTGGTGATACTACGAGCAAAGTTTCATGTTGTGTCGAGCCTTCTTAGTGTTTTAAAAATAGAGATTTTGATGCTAGCGTAAAAGTGCCCGTAGCATCCCATTGAAAATGAGTTTAACCCAAAAACGAAAATACAGTAAATCTTAAAAGTGCCTCTTTCGTCATATTTATGCGTTTACACTAAGGTTTGACTCAGGTTCATTCACAAAAAAAGCCTCAGTTGCATTTTGGCGAGAGTTTCGCTTTGACCAAATTGAGACCCGTATGTTGGACAGGCGTGTCTTTTTGGTAGCAGTGATACGGAGTCACAGCGAAGCCGACCTATCCAGTCGCTCAGGTACGATTTTGTGTGTTGAGTCCCTACGGCACTCGTAGTCTCAT
The DNA here is from genome assembly GCA_963678695.2 of Diplodus puntazzo. Classification (NCBI taxonomy): domain Eukaryota; kingdom Metazoa; phylum Chordata; class Actinopteri; order Spariformes; family Sparidae; genus Diplodus; species Diplodus puntazzo. The sequence continues at coordinate 5,500,077 of OZ023160.1, read as the reverse complement.
AGTGTTGATGGATATTATTTCTGGACTTGTTTATTTTTGTGCCCACATGTGTAACAAGTTCAAAATATCCACTGAAACCTGAAAAGACATACTAGGAAATGCAGAATTTGTCCTGAGAGAAATGCACGTACTGTCAGTTTTGGTCACGTTTTATTAAAAAATTGTCCTGTGCTACATCAGTCACACATTTTAGAAGAAATTGAGTTACTTTTATGTGAAGGAATGCCTTCCAGGATCTGCACTCACAGGGCTCTCATAGGTGTTGCAGGAGTCTAACACTTTCCTCTGCGTCCTTATTTTCACATTATCACCTGTGAAGCCGGCTGGATGTGTTCCCTCCGCCTCTGTTCATGCTTCACCGGGGACTCTACTTGTATACTGCTTTTATATTTTCTTCCATAGGGCTTCAGTCGTAAATTTAACACAATGTATAACTCAATAAAAGACATAACCTCGAGGTTATTTACAGGGAGCTCCCAACTGCTATCATCTTGGCCCATAATGCACGGAAAGAATGTGCACCTTGTCACGGGATGATACCCAAAGCCCAATAAATCCCGCCGCCGCCACTGCAGCACAAGATAAATGGAAACCTCGTCCGGCCGAACTACCTGCAGCCCCCCTCCCCTCCCCTCCCGCCCTCCTGTCCACCAGCAGTCACTGTCAAGGTTACCCAGAGCGATGCACTTTGTGAGGGATCAGCACTCTTTATTTTCCATCATTGCAGGCAGTCCTGAGCCCCGTTCAGCCGGAGTTGAAGGTGTCCCATCTGAAGGAGATCAATGCACGACGTCTGGGTGGAGCTGAGCCGACTTGGCTTTCCCCCGATGGGAAAAGCGTGTATTTATTCAGGTTACAGTTTAATTAATATCCCACCTCAGGGGTATAAACAGACAGTATCCCGCTTTCACGCCATGACAGGACCAAACTTCCCCCGGTCTGCTCTTCCCATTGTTTCGTTTTATTGTAAGCTAAATATTTCAAATCAGCAGGATGACAGTAAATCAGCCGTCTTGGTTTCATTCATTTGTTTTTCATTCCCTCGTCACGCACAATATCTCAGACACAGATTGGAGTTTTCGTTGTACAAACACAGCTGCATTGGGAGCACAAATAATCATATTGGTTGGTTAAACCTCAACAGACAAAGTAAACAGAACAATTTTTTTTTTTTCAGAAACCCGGGGAAGCTAAATCGACAACTGATGGAACGGGAACATTGATTAGAATTCAAATAAATATATGAATAGTAAACACGAGGTGTGGGCGGCATCACAATATGAGGCGGTGGAAGTTTGTCAACCGTCAGATTCGGCAGTCGTGTTTTTTAAGGTACCTGCTCGCCGTCACGTCTGCATACAGTCGGTGTTTTCAGGCCCTCGTGGCCACATGGATGCAGAAAGTATAACATTTGCTTTTAGATAATTGTTGGTGAGGTTGCACATTAATATTAATAGTGTTGCCACATCGGGTTTCTGCAAACAGCAGATATGTTTTCTGTAGGTTCAGTTTTCCGGTTTGTGTCGTGATGGTCTGGTTGGGTTTAGGCACAAAAAGAAAGGAAATAATCATGTTCAGGCTTAACATACCTTCTTTGGTCGCCATAAACATGGCTGGAAGTTGTCCCGTGGTCTTATTAATCATATCCAGTGGCGTCTCCAGATGTGGTCACTGGCCTGGCAACCTTCTGGCCGAGCTGAAATCCACCATTGAACAAGTCAGACAAGTCGTAAACATGTAATGTGAATGTGTGTGAAAAAATGGCAATATGGTGCAAAGGCTATGACACGTACGAATGTGAACGTGTCAGTGGTTTGTATATACACGGATCAGCCACAACATTAGAACCACTGACAGGTGGTGTTGTGGCAGGAAGTGCATCATTGCATTTCCTCCTCAGAGGTAAGAGGAGGGAGTGGAGAAAGATTGAGAACACCTGGGAGCTGGGGGAAGGGAAAGACAGCATGGAGGAGATCAGGAGGAAGCCAGGCTGAACAGGAGAAAACCCCAAACATAGTCTGTAAAGGAGTTGCTGGAAAGGACCAAAGCAACCCCGTAGTGTGTGCTCAGGGTCAGGTGGATGTCTTGGAAACCAAAACCGGTCTGGGCTGAGAAACATTGCAGATAAGTGGTCTCTGCCTGTCGCTCTCCAGGCTTCTTCCCCCTTCACAGTCACTGTCTTCACGTTCCCTCAGGAAAAGGCTAACCTACAAACCCCTCAGCCTGTTCCCTGTCTCCATCTATCCCCCAATATACACTTACATTGATTTTGACTTTGATCTTGTTCGTTATACAGATACTTTCAGATTTATATATTTGTTTCTTTTCATATTTAAAGAAAAGAACGACAGGTTGAATTATTCCCCTGTCTGGCGCCCAACTTATAGCGAAAACTCTCACCAAAATGCAACCTAGGCTTTTTTTGTGAATGTATATGAGTGAAACCTTCGTGTAAAAGCATAATTACGATGAAAGAGGCACTTTTACGATTGACCGTATTTTCGTTTTCGGCTCAAACTCCCACGCACTCCCATTGAAAAGTTTCATAACACGTTAAAGTCTTGTAGTAAATTTACTTCCCAAATAATCTGACAACAATCCTAACAGTTAAAAATAGTCCAACAAGTCCTGTGAGTACATGTGCTAGTTTCTAAGATAGTAACACTGACACTTTGGGACTGTCGGTCGGGTCGGGCGCCTTCTGGAAGCGTCAGGATGTGACAAGTTAGGGGAAGAGAATGAAAAATCAAACATCACACTAACTGGAGCTTTATTTAAACTACCCGACTGTCTGACACCAAAGTTTTGAGTGCTGATTTGTTGCTCGGCTGCATCTTCGTGGAGAAAAGACTCATTACTGCCACCGGAGCTGCAGTAGAAGGAGCTCCTGGACTCTGTCTATCACTCCTCCTCAGATTTATGACTGCTGGTGTTTACGGGACACATCATCATATTTTATATGATGAGGTTGGCTGGTCTCCTCTCCAGGAGAGACGTGATACACACTGGTATCTCTTTTTTTTTACCTGTAAAGTCCTTAGTGGAAAATTACCATAATACCTTTGAGAAGTGTTTCATCGCTCAGATGGGTTTTATCAGACGAGGTTAGCTCTGATCTCGGAGAAGCTGCTTTAAATTTAAGCGAACGAAATACAGCACCCTCTTAAAATTAATACAGTTCTAGCTTTTGGACATTTTTAGAAACGTGTATGATATAAAAAAAACTCCCAAACCACTGCTTGTAATGTTTTTCACATAACAATTTTAAAGAAAGTGGGGACAGAAATCTTGGATGTGGAAGTTTCATGGAGTCCGTAAGCAGTTTTTGTGTAATTCTGTTGACAAACCGACCAACAAACGGACACGTGGCTGAGTCAGTAAATGAATGAATGAAGGAGCTCATGGAGTGTGACTGGCTGTGAACTGTGTTGTGGCTTGACGAGCCTGAAACTGGCCTTGCCGGCGTGTTTTTTAATGTTTTAATTTCACCTTGTAGCCTGCAGCGCTACAGTCACACAACGCAACTGCTTGTGTTGCTTTCCTGCCGGATGCTTTCATCCTTCTGACATTGCAGGGAAGCTAATATATTCTTTTGCTAAGTGCCTGTGATCTTCTGTGGTAGAATATGTTTTAAGCTGTTTTACTTTAATGTTTCTGTTGAGGTAATTTTAATGAAAAACATTAAAAGCGCAGTTCGTTTCAACACAGCACAAACAAGAAAAAGCCAAAGGACGGCGCTGCCATGTGATTGCATTCAAAGGTTTCATCACTCGTTACATCTGATGCATAATGCAGAGCTTTACATAAGAGCGCAGAGAGAACAAGAGGGCTTCAGAAAGAATGAAGCCATATGGAGCTTGTTTGGCAAAGAAGATGGACTTTGTCTATTCAGCCGGTATTTTAAGCTCTGAATCGTACGACGGATTGATGCGAGGCTGCAGAGAAGCTGGCAGATTCACGAAATAACTCAACGATTTTGATCGATTTCTGCACAGAGTCACAACTTGCTGTTAACTGCCAGGGCGAACAAAGCTCTCACCGTCGGCTTCAGTTGTTCGCCGCTGGCTCCTGTCAGCGCTGCTACCTGCCAAGGCCGACTCAGCACAACTCGGGAAACCGCACTGGACCCAACAGGCAAATTACCGACGCCGTAATGAAGGTGAAAACAAATAAGCAGCGAGTTCATTAAAAATGTTCAGTAGCTCAACAGACCCTGAAGTTTTTCTTGTGGTCCGCCCAACAAACGGCTGCATAAAATCCACGTCATGCTGAGCAGCAGTGGTGGAAGTTTTCAGCAGCACAGCATGTAAAAGTTGTGCATTCGAAGCTTTACTGAATAAAACACACAAATATATTATGTAGCCTGGAGAAATACATGTCACTGTGTCGAAAGGAATTCAAAGTTAAGCTATATGTTGACTCCCACAGCACGCGACCAATGATATTCTGGGATCGATTGGATGCCAAATTTATGGCAATATTCCAAATTTCCCCTAATAATGTTGTTCTTCTATCTCACCAGTTAAGTGAAATGGAAAAGTACCTCAAAACTGCATTTAAGTGAGTAAATTAGTTACTTTCCACCAAATGACAATATTAAAATCCAAACTATATCAGCAGTGTGTTACCATCTCTACCTCCAGGATTTAATTTCTGATTACTTGAGCTGAAAAATGTCATTTCAAAATAACAGCAGCTTAAAAACGTTCCACTTTTTCTGACATAAACATGAACAAAAACATTCAGTAACCTGTCGGAGCATCTTATAGCTTCGTCACATTTAATTTGCACTTTGATTTCAACAGTTCCAGGACAGAGAAGTGAAGCGTATGGAATCCAACAATGCATTTCTTTGGACGTTGGAGATCTTTTCACTGAGAGACAGCAGCACCAGGAAAGGATATCGCAGCTGTACTAGAAAATACTTTAATGTGTCCTCATCTTCTGCCGCCCATTATTTCACATGAAGAGGAAAAAATACACTTACAAAGAACTAAATAGATCCAGAAATACAAAGTACATCTCGTCCAGCGGATGTTTCACGCAGAGCTTCTGAGCATCTCAGAGATGATTCCTCCATTAACGTATTGTGTCACGTATGCATTCATGTGGTTCCATTTGAGCAGTACTGCTGCTGCTGCTGCGATTTGCAGGTGAAAAGATGTTTTAGCATCTTTGTTCGAAAAAAAAAAAAAAAACAACACTGGAAAAAAAAAAAAAGCTTTCACTCCTCAACCGAACATTTTCCAAGGTTCAACCTTGAGGCTTAGACCTCGAAGTGTCGTCGAAAAGACATCTGAAAATGTCGATTGCCGCTGCGGGCGAGAGTCCAGCCGAGCGAGCGAGACGAGATAAAGACGAAGAGGGCCTGTACAATCAAATTAAATAGAAATTACTCGGAAGGAGATTGTACAGCCTGGGAACAAGGAGACCAAAGGAAGCAGCGTATGTAAAGACGTTTTGTTGTTGTCCTTGGGGAAGCTGATTTATCAATGAGGCCTCAATTCTGTGGAGTGGCATTAGCAGAAGCAGGAGGAACACCGCTGCTTCCTGCTCTCACGTCATCAGAACAAGAGAGCAAAGAAAGTAAGAACCGGGGGCGGGAGAAGAGAAAAGTAAAAACTCGAGGAGGGACGAAACACCGAGGTGAATCACAGAGACAGGAAGCCTGAACGAGGCTGCTGCCGACGTCGAGGTGAGACAAAAGGAAGCAGCGCGACCGGCGGAGGGCTGACACTTTTTTCAAAAGATCCCTTTTTTTTTTCTTCCCCAGATGGCCTCGTTTTCGCTTTGATGAGATCTGAACTTGCCGGCAGGGCGACAGCGAGACACCATCTTCTTTCACCCTCCCGCAAAGTGATGAACACAGCATTTCCCTGAAGCCTTATCTGCAGCAACACGGTAACACGCAGGGCGCCGCTCCACTTCCATATCTGCGAACATATAACCGGAAAAAATGTGACAGCGCGCGCAGAGCCGACTGTGTCGGGCGCCGTTATCACCCAAACGGGGGGTAATGTGTTTAAACACTGCCGCTGCTTTAGCGTCGAGTCCTTCCTGCTCCATCAGATGAATATGTCATCAGGAGCCTGATAGATGAGTTAAACTCTCCTATGAATCATGCAACGGCACCAATGTGCTCCGTTTTTACACACAGAAAGGCCTGGTAACCCTTCACCTGACAAATAGGAGCTGACAACAGAGAGGCTTGTTCATTTATCAACTGCGGGAACGTGGGGGGAAAAAAACTGATATCCTTTTGCATACAGATTGGAAAGCCTTATGGGGAAGTCACTCACCACAGAGCCACATCTGCGATAATCTAAATCAAATTTTAGCAGCGTAGTCAACAAGTTTCAAGCTCTGTTTATTTTTGCATCCACATCCAGCAGATGCAGAAGTAAACTTTCAACTCTTAACAGATTTGAAATTCCTTCTATCTTCAGAGGGGCAATCTGACAAACTGCTGTCGGGCATCGCGCAGAGAGGAGGGGGAAAAAAAAAAAAACGGAGATCTGCTCCGTTTCACATCTTATTTTGGGTAAAATGCCACTCAGAGTTTTCTCTGCTGGGTGCAGCGTAATCTCGGAGATCATCTCCCTGAGTTTGTTTCCAGAGTTTATTTATCCGGGGGAATGTCAGCTGAGCACAACATCCCCCTTCTTCTGCTCATTTACTGGCTCGCGCTGTTTCCCAGCACGGCGGCGGTCTGCTGTTCGCTGCTCGCTGAGCAGCTCTGATGGAGCTCTTATGAGGACGCTGCTTGTTGAGGGAGCGGGAAGCATTATTAATTTATTTTCCCCCTTAACCACATTTTCCCAGTCAGTCCGGGAACTGGTGGCTCCCGAATCGCAAATCCTGATCTCTAACCTCTGCAGACGCTACGTGCACTGGGCAGAAAACAGCTCATAAATATTTTTAGCTCAGCACGCATTCACGAAAAAAAAAAACTGACTCTCCCTGTGCGGCTTCCTGTCCCTCGGTGCAAAACCTCAGGTGATGTAGCCCTTCAGAACTTTACGTAATAACATTTTGAAAGTAAAAATTCGCAATAGCTGGGAAGCACTCTGCTCCGTCTGCTGATAAGCAGCTAGAAATTAAACATTAAACTGATTAATTCATGATTATTACTATCTGAGGATGATGGTTTAATTATAAATTACAGCGGCTGCATTAATGGAGGTTGTTGTTTCACGTTGGCATATTGCATATTTCCACAGCTCCGGAGCACTGGAGCAGAGCGGCGCTGCCTGCGTGGCCCAGATTTTTTTTTTTTTTTTGGGGAGGACAAAAGGAGGCAACAACAGGCTCATTTCACTGCATTGCTTCAGCGCTGGCACACGCTGTAGACACGCCGCGCTGCCTGCTGAGGTGGATATTGAAAAGACAATACAGAAAAGCAGACAGCCCAATCCATTACAAGGCCTCTAGAATTACATTCCCCTCAGATACAGTAGAGCCCTGCGAGACCCAATTCTCTGCGTTCCTGGAGATGGAAACAATTTGAACCAGGTTGGCTAATTCTCCGAGACTATGTACTCACTGACAGCAGAGATGGTGTAACTCTGAAAAAAAAATAAAAAACTAAAGGGACCCACCGAGGGGATTTTTTTTTGCAACTGAAATTTATTGGACATAACTCAAGAGCGACGCGCAGCGCAGACGTGAAACATCTGGGCGTGTAACCTCTCTCGCGGCTGACGAGCGAGCTCCGACCTCCAGCTTTTTTTTTTCCTTTTACGCTGACAAAGTGCTGCAATTTTTTTTCCCGGTGTCAGCGGATTGAGCAACTAAAGCGAGAGCCTTTTTGTTCAGCTTTGTTTCAGTTACACGGAGAGAGAAGAAGAAGAAAAAACTGAATTTGAGAACAGATGGCTCCCCCTGAGACTGGCTGAAGGGTGTGACTCAAATTAAAACGATATAATGAATTATGTGCAGTGTTTTTGATTGAATTGTGCCCCGGCGACTGTTACCAAGGGACAGAAGTAAGAGGGAAACAAGTGTTGTGAAATGAAGAGCTGTGATGTCTGTACCCGTGTAGATATCCGTTTCTTTTATGGCGCTGTGGGATTTCGGAGTCCGGTATCCTTCTCATTACAACGTCGCACGGAGGATATTGGGTTCGTCACGGCAGCTGACGAATATGACTCTGTTGTACCTCCACAGGTTGGATAATCCAAATGAATGACTTACTGTATCTACAAGAACAGAACAGCACTGAGCAAGAGAGCTGCTGCTGCTAATCAGCCGTCCGGAGGGACACATTAAACTACATGCGTACAATCTAAAGCAATTTCTTCATTCCTCTCCTCATGATGTATTTAATTATAGCAGCACATATAGGCCTTCACTTTAAAATCCCACAAGAACACCTTATAGAAATCTGAGGGCCATTTAATCAAACTGAAACATGACAAACCTCATTGTGCTCAGACGAGAAGACGCCTGAAACGAGACTGCGAGTTTACAGCCAGCTGCTCTCTGGAGGCCGCGCTACGAGCTAAATGCTAATGTTAATATGCTAATCTAAGCTGAGGATGTTAGCCACTGCTGGGGAAGCAAGTTTTTAAGCATGGCATTGCAATTAATTTATACTGAAAGAGGTTGAGCTCCATCGCATACTTAAAGTCTAAACTGTAGTTGTTGTAAAAATGATCAAATTGACAAAGTACCTGTGATATGAACAGAAAAACTTATGTGATTCTCAATTTTGGGGGCCAAGTAACAAATTCCAATAATGATTTCAGCCAATCTACTTTTTTTTTTGCCATGATCCCTAAAATGTCATCAGAGGAAGACTAAGAATTTACTATTCATGGGAAAAGTAAAGAAATGCTGACTTTAGTTTTTATATACAATGTCCATCAGTCAGACACCTGCTCTCCAGAAAAACTCCAGGTGGGGGAATCAAGATAACTCTGTTCAGGCAGGTAACGTCTACAATAGTATCTAACAACGTCTTTCAATGTTATTAAATAGCCTTAATCAATACTGAGGACATATATTCTGAAATATATTCAAATGTTCTTTTTCTTTAATGGGCGAAAATGATGCGTTGTTTCCGTGTTAACTACCCCAAAAATACAAAAAAAAGTAATTTACCTATTTAACACTGTTTAACACTTAACGCTTATATGAATGCAAAAAGCAGTAAAACAACAAATTAATTACAGATCGCTCTGATGTAAGCATACAAACATAATAAGCAGGCTTATTCGCACTAAAACGTGATGCTTATGAATGAAACGTAAAAACTGACAACAGCTCCTGCAACAGATTTCGTCCCAACTCATCCAAAAGTCGTGGAGGAAACATCATGTAGGAACCACGAATGTCAAAGCTTCACACCAACACGTCCGGTGGATGTCGAGACATTTTGCTGGATTAGTGAAAACTCTGACCTGCTAGATTATAAATGAGGGGATCACCAAAGTCGTTAGGAATCATCCTCATGACGATCTATCAAATAGTTGATGAGATATTTCAGTCTGGACCAAAATGACAGACGGACAAAAAGACACTTTCGTCCCTGGAGCTTTTTACATGACGACGATTTCATTCACTTTTTCATATTTGTTTTACCGATATGCTAATATCTCAAGTTTTTCCCACCACACTTTCACTCCCTCAGCCGGCCTCGACCTTCTGTGGATCTAAGCCGTAATTTGCTGCCGTTGTTTTATGGATTTAAATCCGTCACTGCTGTTTCTGGTTTTTCCCTGAACGGTTACAGCAACAGCAAAAAACCACAGGTGCCCCCGATTGTCATGGGGTGGTTTTTCTATTCGAACAAGAAGAAGCACAACAGCAAGCACTCGCGGATTTGGAGCATAACGAATGAACGATAATGCATAAAAATATATCCTCCATGCTCGACACAAAGGCCGTCCTACCAGGGGAGGATTATGTGGCGGAGACGAGGAGGAGAGTGGAGGGGTTTTTTTCCCTCTCCTAAAATAATGTGTTCTGCTGGCAGCTGGTACGCTTTAAATGTTTGGCTGGCTCCACATTTGGCGTCATTATTGATTTCTGACCACAAGAGGACAGAAAGCGGCCTCCAAAACAAATGTATTGAGTTTTTGTGGCCAAACAGTTTTTATACTTAGACAACAAGCAGACGCGGAGCAACATGGGCGTCCCACCGGACCGTGTCTCCTTCCACCTGTTGAATGTTAGTGTAATGATCACGGGTGTTGACATAGCTGCGGTTTGCATATTTCATACTATGCTGGGAAAACATCTGTGATATGAAAAAAAAAAAAAAAAAAAAGTGGACTCAACCAGAGCGGACAAAAGCTGCAAAAAGCTGCAGCCTGGTGTTGATTCTAGCACCGTTTCCATATTTCAGGGAGCCGTTTGATTCGGCGTTATCGCCACAAGCTTCGTAAAAAACGCAGCTTTGAATTGTCTCATCGCCTCGAATCAACTGTTGGTTAATAAACACGGGAAAACCGCAGGTTCAATTCACGCAATTATCACATCCAGTCGGGCTCTTAGAGGAGCGTGATGTTTGTATTAATCCATCTGTGTTGATATTAATCCCACGTTATGTCACTGGGATGAGTTGTAGATTTGTAAACAGCAAAGAAATCCATTTACTTAAGCCTGTACGTGCTAATTGTGTTCATACTGATTTGAATGTGCTTCCAGTATTGCCTGTGTTTCCCCCACAAACCTCATGACATCTGACAAAAAAAAAAAAGGCCGATGAACGCAGTTTCCTGTCAACCTAACGAAGGCGGCGTGACTCCAGTTAAAATGAGACATTCCAACTATTTAACCCCGTCAAGTGAAGCCACTCAGCAAGACAAATACGCTGTTTGATCCCAATAACTCCGTCACTGTTAGTGTGCGGAAGAGGTGCGAGCAGGTAAAGAAAAACGGAGCTGGAATCATTTCTGTTCCCGGCTTTGAAAGACACCGTGACGAACAGGATGAGAGATTTATATCGCTCGTCGCGGCGCTGGCGGTTTTTCTTTTGATTCGGTCGTGATCTCCAGTTTTTGTGTCTGATCAGTCGGCACATGAAGAGCTTTGTTCTAAATTTGAGATATTCCGAGATATCAGTGTAACAAAAGCAGAGATAAAAACCGTCTACAGGTCTCTTCAAAGGAGAGGAACTTCATCTTCACCATCACGGCTCATGATGGAGTCACTTTTTTATGGCAAAGATGAGACGTAACTCAAATATCTGCGCTCGCCATTTTCTCCCACTTTGAGACATTTGAGCGACTGTTAAATTGGCGAGTTATGGAATTAAGTCATCCATGTCTGAATGCTAAAGTGCTGCATGCTGTAGTAACCTCCCAAGAGACACACACTGCATCCACGTGCATTATCTTTTCAAAATAAAAGCCCAACAGTTACAAAAGCAACAAAAATATCGCATATGACAACAAATATTGAGATATATGCTAATATCTAATATCTGCCCCGTCACATAACTTCAAAACAAATCACTCTTTAAACTTGGTTAATGTTTTAAGTCCAGTAAATGACCCATCCAACCAACCCGACCACCCGCCGACTTGGACCTCTCTCGCTCTGTACTACTGCACCAGAGGGGGCGCTTTAATGAGCGACTCTGGAGGACGAGCCACAGCTTCAGACTCAGAAGCACACAGCCGCTGCCCAGGCTCGCTGCGTTTGATGCATTGGGAGTGAGAACCGGCTGGAAACTGTTCACAAGGTCTGTGGATTATCTTGACTAAGCGGGGCCATGAGAGACTTCGCTGTAGAGCTTTACAAATACAATTTTTGGGGTCTTTGAGCACCACAAGCCGAGTGCCATCTAGTTCCATTAAATTTGAGAAAAAGCAGAAATCTCCTCAGACCCAACATCTCCAAAAACTCGATGACCTGCGAGTCATTTTTTGTTGCGGGGGGGGGACGCAAACTGTCCCTTTAAAAGACGAATAATGAAACATTGTCACCAGCTGTTCTCTTGGTTTAAATGAGTTTTGATGGTGGTCGAGCGTCACGCTGGGTCTGGAGCTGGGAAGCTTCCAGCCAGCGGAGATCACATGTTCGGAATTGAAATAAGTGGTTGGCGGCGGTGACGGGGGAGGAGATATGAAAGAAACTATTTCCTGTCCTAACCAGCGCTCCATTCAGCAAAAGCCCCAGGCTTGTCAGAGTGACAGCTCCATTGACGGCACACTAGTGACACATTGAACCGGGGCGAATAATAACACAGACTCAAAGTGAAAAATAGGCGGCTCCACTTGTCCTTTGTCAGCGATGCCATTAAAATTCAGAGGAAAATAGCCGGGTGAGAGACTTGTGAGCAATTACTCGTAACTGCAAGAGAAACACGAGCGCTAACCTGATCTGAACCGGAGCGTTTTCGACCTGCTTCATTCATTTATTCTGATTCTTTAAATTAAAATTCATGTTTCTTAACGTCAGCTGGCACAGTAGAAAAGAAATCAATACAAATGTGTGTAAAACTCCGTCTCTGTGTAACTCCCGCTGCACGTTATCCATCCAGCATGTGCTCTATATGTTTTCTCCCCCTTCTCTCTCTCTCTCTCTCCCTCTCTGGGGTCGTATCATCTCACTTGTTAAATTCCTGGCCGACTCGGGCCGCAGGTTATTTGTCATCCCTCATTTCTCCTTTGATCCCGCTGCTTTTCCGAAGCTCAGGCAATTCAAACCATCCGCGTCCCTCCTTTTGTAATTAATAACAGGTTTCTTTCTGGGGAATACTACTCGTTTGTTTTTCTCTCTTTTTTTTTTTTTTCCCCCTCCCCGTAACCGTCCAACCGTGTCTGTGTGAGTCCCACAATAATCGTTTTTTTTTTTTGTTTTTTTTACCATTGTTGGTGCAGACTAGCAGGGAAACGCACTTAATTTGAGTTTGGGAGAGAAAGCAGCGGTGGAGTGGCTGTTTGTGTGTGCGTGCCAGTGGGCAGGGGAGGAATCGCTCTGCTGCTTTAACTGGCCCACCTTGGACCTCGGATGATGTCATTTCCTATTAAAATAATTGGCCTTGATAGGAAACAGGAGGGCCTTGATGCTCTCTGCGTCCAAAAATATGAAACTAATTATTATTTGGGATCAAGTAGTTGCTTGTAGGAAAATTAAAAAAAAAAAAAAAGGGGAGATGTTGTTTCTTCGGGGGTAAACTCTCTGTTGCTGCTCACTTATCTCCTCTGCTTATTAAGCAGAAAAGCAGGTTTTAATCAGGAAGGAGGTATTAATCAGAACCGAAATAGAGCTCAGAGAACACCGGGAGCAAGAAAAACATTAGCAGCAAATGTGTGTTTTGCCTGGGAAGCGTGCCAGCGTGTGTGAACTAGGACTTTAGTTTCTCGGCGCAGCATGTGGTGTTCTGTCTTCTCCGAGCAGGAAGAAGGAAGGAGACATTACAGCTAGATTGCAGCGTACTTGAGTTAATCACTTCAGGCTATCGGTTGATGAAGACAAGGTCACGGTGAATGATTTATGAACCCACTTCCAGCCGACCCGCGCTGTGTCGAGCTGATCTGAAGGTGTGAACGGGTTAAACAAATCACGCGGGGCCTCGATCGGGTCAGGGCTGAAAATGTCACTCGGATTCTGAATCTGAATCTGGATCTGGAGGCGACTGTATGTCCCAGTACTCCGTGTTCAGAGTCGTAAAACCACAAAGAAACTGGGGCAGGGCCGAAGTTTGACGCAAGTTCACACGTTTCGTGAATATAAATAGCAACAACTTAAGATTTGATGATGCTCTGGCGTTATTTTTTGAGCAGGATGGCCAATAAGCGAGCAGGGACTGGATGGAACGAGCGTGACGGTGGCGTCTGGAGAGGGATTTATACTTGTGCATTAAGGGATACAGCGCCTGCAGCTTCGCCATAGGCCACGTCGAAACTTTCCAACAAGTTTCCGATAACTGTGGAGATTCAGACGACACTGAGCGAGTTGAAGAAAAGCTCGGTCGTCTCCCTCTGCCTGTCGTGAACGTCACTCTGTCCTGTTGAGTAATGAAGGAAGGTGAAATCCTCTACAGTATGTGCACGGACCATCCAAATGGTTTATTTCGTCATTTTCCCCTGATTATACTGGTCGATTCAGCAATGCTATAAATCACTTTAGCGACCGTGTTGTTGCCATAATGTGGCGGTGACGCGCCCAGTGGAATCTGAGGGTTAGACTGCTGTGATTCTTGCATTAAGTACATATAAAACGCTGACTTTATGGGCGCCCCAGCAGCTGAGTTGGTGGAGCACGCGACCCACATACAGAGGCTTCGAATCCGACTTGTGACCATATGCTTGCATGTCGTCCTCTCTCTCTCTCTCTCTCTCTCTCATCCTGCTTCCTGTCATCTCTAAAGCTGTCCTTTCCAAATAAAATCATAAAAAAGAAGAAAATTAATGGCCAGCAGTGAGCAGCTCCACTGGTTTCAAAAAGTAGTCTGATTGTATGTAAGCTTATGAGAAAATGACCCTGCTTCTCATCTGATTTATTAGCTCAGGAAACAGTTTAGAGTCCCCTTCAGATTAAAATATACAAAAAGAAAGATGTGATTTAGGGCGTGGCTACCTTCCTTTGGTTCTCAGTGTCATCGTTTGGGGGTTTTTGGGTTTGTTGGTTTCCTGTTTTATGTTGTAGTCATGTCCACGTGTCAATTACTTTTGTTCTTCCTCTCTTTCCTTCCCATTTCGCTCCTCACTAATGTTTGACTGGTTAATCACTCCCTACTTCTGTTTTCTCCTCACTCTTCGATGGTTCATCTGCATGTCACCTCCTCCCCGGGTCCTCCTCACCTCATTTATTGAGTTTTAAACTCGTAGATTTCTGTTTTGTTGCTTGAGTTTCGACTGCCTTTGATTTTATGGACTTCTTTGCATTTTGTGTTTTTGTATTTGGACTGTGGGATTTCATTACACGGTAGCTCACTTTTGATTTCTATCTGCCTGCTTCCATGTCTGTGTCGCCTATTTTTTTTGTAACTGTTACACTCAGGATATCCTCCTCATCCCCACCCTCTGTAGGGTCACTGAGAAAAGTGCCCGACATGACATGATTAACGGGGTTGATGGTTCCAGCTTTTGGGGAATTTCTCCATTAACTCACGAAAAAAGTGTCTGAAGTTGTTTGAAAAACAATAAATGAGCGCTTTGGATCAACACTTTTTGGCCCTGGCACATCAGGCCAATGAGTCGCCTGTCAGAGAATGGACAAGAACTTAATCTGAAGCAAACTAGATCCGTTTAGTTCGGGGTCATTCAAAAAAAATGTTTGAAGTGACCTCTGTTCTTCAGCGAGGGCAGACCAACACATTCCTGCCCTTCAGCTGAAACAGAGCATTGAGACAGAAGGAATCTATTTTTAATATATTCTAGTGAAAACATGAGTGTTTGGATTCCTGCTGAGCAAACAAACAGACGGACGGCAGGTTATTGTGCAGGAAGGACTTGATCCGTTTTAAATGACGTTTTCATACATTTCAAACGGTAAACAGCGGTCAAAATTTGAATCCAATTTAACTGAGGCTGAACAGAGCCACAACAAATAATCCAAATAATTTCACAGCTACATTTCAAGCCCACAGGGGATTCCGTGTTTTATATCGTAGAGTTTCGGTTTATGTGTTGGCCAGTGAACAACATTACATTTACAAGCTTTGATATAAAAAAAAAAAAAAAAATCAAGTCCGGGAGTCAGACAATAACTAATCAGCATAAAAAAAAAGAGAGTTACATGAATTCAGGCCTGTCTTCTAATAAAAAGGGGTTGCTGATGATCAGTGTCAAGGGGTTGGAGGTTCCCACAGCAGTGAACGCACCACGGCACGAAAACAAATGTCAGCAGCTGCACGATCCCGCGGCAGCCCGCAGCAAACGCTTCATATCAAATAACGAGCAAAAGCAGAGGAGAAGCCCTGTTAGTGTTCCTGAGCATCATTATAAAAGATGCATAAATTAAGCAGTGGGTTCTTCATTCTTCAGCCCGGATCATTAGCAGCACTGAGAGAAGTGGAGGGGGGGATGGGGGGTTAGATACAGAAAAATAAGACAAATTTGATGTTGCAAATATTCATTTTGTTTCTCAGAATGTAATATTCAGACTGCAGTAATTGTATCTGCAGAAACCTCTCAGCGTCTCACCGCCGAGCCTGACAACAGCTCTGCAAACACGCCGAGTGGGAGGGAGTTACATCCCAACAACATGAAGCCTGAGACGGATTAAAAGGCAGACTCATACCTTTTTTTGTCGACCTCCTATAACTTGCTGAATATTAGGACACATGCAGGTATTTTACTGTACAGTTTCAATGCAGTTAACTTTGTTTTTATTCGCCCCGAACACAATATTTCCCCTCAACAAATCAGCGCTAATATTGCTTCATTCAGGTTTCCCACAGCGACACAGCAGAGACTGTCCTCGTTAGAGTTGCTGATGTTGACCACATCTCACGTCTGTTTACCTGTGAATGAGCCAATGTGCAGCACCTCTGTATACCTTCACACACATCCTCATTTTATTTACTGACACAGTGTTTTAATGTATCTCCTCACATTGTTATCTACTGATGCTCTGAGTGACTTGTTTTCTCCTCCACGGTGTTTCTAGTCCTCGTCCGTCGCTGTCGGTGGAACTCTTTTCTGACATTTTACAGACTTAAACGAGTAATTGAAAAATAATCGAGTGTTGATCTGTAATGAAAATAATTATTACTTGCAGCCGTATTCGTGCACAGTAAAATGTTTTTAAATGGCGCTGTGGTTGCGTCGAGCCACAAGTATGTTTTCAAATGCAGTAAAATGAACCGCAATATTTTCTTTTTTTTCCATATCTGTCTTTCAAACACGGCCTCTTCAAACTGAATCAATGCGTAATAAATGTTGTAGTCTGTAACCCAGACCAAGAAAACTATTATGCGGCACAACTGTTGTAGAATAAAGTGAACAAACAGGAGAATACTGTTATTGGGAGAGTTTTGACACTGAACAATCATCCACTTTGATTTCACAAATCTTTGTGTTAAAATCCGAATAATTGAAATGAAAAATAAGATTTCCAAAAGCAAAAAAACAGAGACTGCAACAGAGAAGACGTGACTGGAAACACAGAGGTTTGACGTCACAGGTGGAAAATCACTGTGTGGATGTTTTCGTGTGTGTGTGTGTGTGTGTGTGTGTGTGTGTGTGTGTGTGTACATTTACCGTAACTCGGATGGCTCCGGTACAACTCATATTTCCCCTGCTGCATGTGAAGTCGTTCTCATTCAACCACCATAACCTTTAGATTAGTTTTCGGAGACGCTGCCCTGCCAGACGAGTGCAGTGTCACCTTGTCTTAAGCAGAAGTGAGGTGCTTGTTGTAGAGTATGATGAAGTATATGGCAGTGAATCAGGAACCTCCTCCGTGATGTGCTATTATCACTCTCCGCGGTGTCGCCCTATTTCATTTCCACCTTACCACTGACCTTCATTTGAACAATGCATCCTGCTGACTTAAAGGTTCCTCTGTCCTTTCTGCATGGATGACGGACGCCCCCGCCCGTCCTCCGTCACCCAGCACGAGCGCCGCGACGGGCCGGACGTCTGCGTCTGATGGGGTGGAGACCCACGCTGCTGCCGATAACGACAGTCACTCCTACACTCTTCCTCTTCTATTCCGGAAATTGACTGCAGGCTCTTCAATTATTCACACTGTTGAATAATGTCGGTCTCCGAGCTTTATCTGCGCTTATCCTGACCGGCGATCCTTATCTGAAGGTTGAGTAATGCCGCAGTCGATGGGGGGTGGCAGGATTTCAATAGACAGTCTCCGTCGGCGTTGCTGGATGTTAAACCTGAATAACGCCGCAATTTAGTGCAAGAACGAAGATGAGAGGTTGATAATGTTTTCATGTAATGAGCAACACACGGAGAGCGAGATGGCAACACGTCAAGTCCTCCAGTTACCTGAAAACACATGTACCTGTCGGACTGGACACTTTAAAGCGCCACTGGCCAAATTATTACGTTGTTTAACAGGAAACTTACTGGCTGCAGTGATGCGGCTGCAGAGTATTATCACCCAACTCTTCAGCTTTTTAGCCTTGTTTGGCTCATTGTGTTGGTTTTACAGCACAGTTTCTGTATGATTCCTTCCCACCACGCTTACCAACCCCGTGTCCAGCAGCAGCAGGGAGACAAAAACTTCCAATAAAACTGCTGCACGCCAGCAAATGATGGAAAGATCTAGTAAGAAGCTCTAAGTTTCAAAGTAGCATCAAGATCGTACACGGTACTAAATCTGTAACCGCTGACAACATCTCACGTTTTGACTTTTGGACTACTAATGCTGTAAAAGGCATCAAAACTAGTTGGTGAGGTTTAGGAGGAGTACGTAAGTTCAGTTATATGAGCTACTATGGTTATGGAGTGGCATACGTTACGTAACTTTGACTCCTGGTCACACACAGGACACCAACTCAACCTTAACGACTGTCTCCTCTCGTTCTTTATGACCCTGTGATGGAGGGAACCAGCGGGGGTTCTAGGGGCCAAATCTGAGTCTGGACCCCCCTGTGGCCCCCCGACAGGGAGTCTGCATCAATAATACAATGACAGACTTCTTGCAATGATTTTGTACTGAAGGGAAAGATGGAAATAAAGTGTCTCAGCAGTTTATTAACCAATTAAAAATATTGAAATAGTAGATACTGTTTTAAGTCCCATTTATCCCTCGTCTGAATGAAGGATTTGCCTTTTTTTCCCAGGTTGCATGCGCCCCTCTAACAAAAAAGCCGGCCCCAACCTGGCCCCCCTATTAAAACTGGTCTAGAGCTGCCACTGACTGTATTATAAATTAAAGTGTTGGGCCACTGAACGAGCAGCTTTGTTTTGACAGATTGTGTGTGAGAACATGTTGAGCAAGTTGGTGGAGACCAAAACATAGCTGAAAGAAACATTTGCTTGAGCATTAGCAATAACAGTCTTATAATGTCGAGTTCCAAAATGACGATATAACGATTTGATGAATGATCCTCTTCCTGCTGCTCGTTGGTCCTTCACCCCGACCATCCCTCCACGTCCTGAAATCCCACAGAGAGAGGACATGAACGGAGATCTTCCTCCTGACACCCTCAGCATCACCTGCCCGTAACCTCTATTCGACCCCTCTAATATCTTTGCAGGCGTACAGAGCTGTCCGTACTCGTGAAAACAAACAGACAAATTGCCAACGATGCAAACGAGTATTTAACCGTCGTCACCGGAGAAGCATTAGAGTCTCTGTCTTTGAGTGCTGCTGCTACTTGATACTGTAGATGTCCAGTAATTCACTTTAAATGGGCTGATGCCAATATTCAGAGTACATCAATGCTGCCCCAAGAGTGCCTAAAAACCAAACTGTCAATTTTCATTATATATTAATCATTTACTGTAGCTTTGCTTTTGCATTGCCAGTCCCGACTCCTCTTGGCCATTTTAAACAAGAATGTTTTAAAGCCGGGCTGCAAATAACGTGATTTTAATTGTTGACTAATCTGGCAATTATCTTCTTGAGTAATCGATGAGTTGTACTGTAAAATATTCAGCTTATCGTCATAGAGAAATAACAGCTCAGGGTCCCAAAAGCCCCTTTCTATAACCAACATGAACAGTAATGAAGTGAATATCAGCGACGTTACCATCTTTATTGAATCACAGCTGCTGGGAGATCTCAATATATTGTCCCCGACTGGTTGTTGACATAGTAGTCGTCTTGTTTGTCCTAGAATATTGGATGCTGTGGGACCAAATTAATATTTTTTTCTCCCATTTTCACCTGGACATCAGCAGAAACAAAGGATTTCACCAGTCAAACATCGCTGCAGGCAGAAATCCGCTGACGTGGAGGTCTGTCCGATTATTTTTCCCCCCATATGAATGTTCAGCAGCAGCAGTGTGCAGACAATAATAAGAACCCTCCAACACAGTTTTTATACATTTACGTGCAGATATTACAGATGAGCATCCATGCTTAGTGTTTAAAAAGACAGAAACACTATAAATGGGTGCGGTAGCAACTAACATTTCATTGTCGACCTGTCAGTTATTTTCTTAATTATTCAATGACTTTTTTGATCTATAGAATGTCAAGATCACATCCCCTAAATTCCTGTATTGTCCACGACCCAAAAATATTCAGTTTACTGTCACAGACGAGGAAAGAAACTAGGAAATATTCGTATTTAAGAAGCTGGAATCAGAGAACTTTGACTTTAAATATATACTGGAACCGATTAATTAGTTGCCGATTCATTTAATAGACGACACTGAATCATTGCAGCTCGAGGCCTCAGCGTGTTCGATGTTGCAGGAAAAAAACTTGGACCATAAAGTGTGCAACGAACAGCGTTTGTGACAAAAGCAACGTGGAGCAGTGACGGAGTAATATAACGTGTTTCTAACAGGATACGCAGACATATTACTACAGGTCGCTGGCAGCCCGTTTAACCTTGTTGGAAGCAGAGCGATGTAAATGTTTTAGTCAATAAAGACATTCTATACACGATTAGATCGAGGAGATTCTGCAACAATTCGGTCGTTCAGCTCATTAAACAGAAAGAACAAGGACCGAAGAATAATTCATTCAGATTTAGCTGGCTTGGCTTGATGACTCCCTTCCTTTGAAGCAGTCCTAATGTGTTCCCATTCTTTAATAATTTATGTTCCTCCAGTCCGTAAGGGTCCGCCGATCAAAAGAATCAGAAAGATTTAATCAGCGCAGATTGTGATTATTGTCCTGTGAAGGACGTCATCGCTCACATTCCTCAGACAAAAACACAACTTTTTTCAATAGGAGACATTTTTGCTGGGACACCTGAAAGTAAAAACATCAGGAAAGTGATGACAAACAAGAGGTTATCAATGATAGTGAAAGGTTTTATAGTCGTAACAGAGATCAGATTGAGCCGAGGCTGTAGCAGCTCTCTTTAACCTCTTTTATTTTGTAATGCCTAGTCGTCTTTCCGCAGTGATTGTGGTCAAAGTACAGCAAACGTAGTGTAACGCATCACTCTGCAAACACGCCTTTTACTTTCAAATGATGGCAACTAATGTGAGACACATGAGATTTTAGAGAGTTTTATATTTTATACAACAGACATTATTTTATGGAATGGGATCGTTTTCTTTTAACTACAAACTGATGATTCCAAAGGTACGGACGTCGTACTTACGACGCCAAAGACATTCTGAAGTATTAATGTTTAATTATGAGATACAAGGATGCGAAATGTGTATTTATTGTTTTGTTCATCTATTATTTGTTGAATTAAATGCATCTGCAGCTCGTCTGGAAACTGTTTGCTGTCAAAATAAAGTTGTATTCACTCTGTCATGTGCAAAAACAACAGCGATGTCTGTTTTGCTTTGCCTGCTGGAGTAATCGAAAGAAGGCGTTCACATGATTATCTTAGGTGTTAGAAAATTGCTTTTAATCAGGCTAACAGTGTTTCTGGCGTGAAAGGAGACGGACTGAAAAGCGTCTTCATGAGCGTATATCAGCGCCGGTTGACAGCGTTGGAACTCCGTCTCACGTAACGCCGACCCGCTTGACTCTCGAGAGGTGAAAAAACTGGGTGATTTATAAAGATTTTGGAGGTGCATTATCACCCAAAAATGAGAGTCATTCTTCAACATGACAAGGCAAGAAAGTGCTCGCTCTCCTCTTCACTCTGCTCAGAAGGAATGTTGACAAGAAAGAGCAGCGCATTCCCGAGCTGTCGGCGCGTCACGAGCACCGACGCACACATAAACAAATCATCATGTCGCGAGCGACGGACGCACGAATTCACGCAACGGAGAACAAAATCGTGCATTTCATCGTCAACAAAAACTTTCATTGTCTGCGTACATATCTTTTAACAAGTCTGCCACGGAAACCTGTCAGAGAAGATTTAATCACAGATAAAAATTAAAGAATGTAAACACATTTAATTAAACTACAGCAACAATAAATAAGCCCCGACTCTCTTCCAGGAGGAGGGATACCGATCAGGCGACAGTAACTCGCCCAAATGGGTGGCATGACTCATGACACGATGATTTAATTTTGAACGGGCATTTATGAGGACAGAAAACAATCAAAGGACTCGGAGACTTCCCAGAAGCTGGAGCGAGTCCATTAGATTCAGTAGATTCTGCTCTTTGATACTGGCACCGCCCCGAGACAGACAGAGGGAGGCAGAGGCCCGGCAGAATCCCATCCTAAGCCTCATGACTAATCTCTGACAATGATTTGTTCTTTAGAAGGATTACATAATGTGCCTTCATTAGTCATGTTCCATGAGCCATATGTCGAGCTAATTGTCAATAATGGCAACAATCAGGATGAAGTGGAGGAGCCGAGGAGAGCGACCACGCCACATGGTTCTGTTTTACCTCCGCTCTCGCTGTCTTTTTCCTCCCGAAAACACAAAAGGTCGACCTGACTTTCTGCACTTTTTTTTTTATTTTTTCACTGGAGAAGAAACAATTACGGCACCTCTGGGCACCGGAGTCCAGCTCAGGATATTATGCCCGGCTCTCTTTCCTCTCATTCACCATAGAAACCACATTCATAGCTGGAATGCTGGGAAAATGTTACGTTGTGTGCTCCAGGTTAAAGTCACGTACGCGTAAGGAAACAAAAAGTTCAACGCTTGCGAAGGCTGTCCCAATCCAAAGGCTCCTCCAAATGTGTCCTCCTCTTCCCTCTTTCTGGAGGATGCTATTAGTGGCCTCACTTATCCAAAGATTCTCTGCGTGCCCCAAAAAGAGGAAAGAAAGAGAGAAAATGGCGACATTGCATGGCGTAGATCGTCACTTTTGTGGGCCTGGACGGCAGAAATCATGACGTAAGGGTAAAACATCTGGTGACGCAACCAGGAAATGCTTCAAAGGCGAGACCGTCCCATTTAACAACGGCTGAATGCTAACGGTAGCTGTTGTCTAACGTAGCCTAAGCTAACGGGGGGCCCGATGCACTGGATTTTTACAATCAATCAACTGTCTTTAATTTGACGATTGTGAGATTTGCAATTTTGAGCACGGCTAAAAAAAGGTTGAGCGCCACACCCGGAGTGTGATGTCAGAGGAAAATGGAGGTCTGCTAACAACCCTGAGGTATGATGTCATTCTATGCCTTCAAATTCTACAAATATGATGCTTTGAGCTTGAAAAATTAGATCCAGTTCACCTATATTACCTCGTTATCACAATGATCTCATCCTCCTGTCCTTGTTGCTTCATTGAATGTGTGTTTTGGTCGTATATTTTGCCTTTTTTCCAGTATTTTGTTTTACTTCCTGTTTTTTTCTTCACCAGCATGATATTTCGCTCCACACCTGTCTTGTATCTGTTTAACAGGCACAGCCCTTTTACCTGAGTTCATCCTCGTCTGCTTTCCCCTCCACACCTGCACAGCATCTCCCTTATTATCTCTCCCTTCTTTCCAGTGTTTGCACTTGCATCTCATCCCCTGGTTAATTTGTATTTCCAGTCTTCTGTTCAGTCGTTGTCGAGGCATCCGTGTAGTTTTCTGTTTCCCTGATGTTCCTTCGTGGTTTCCTGTTCCTGGTATTACCATGATCCTAGTCATAACCTCATCCGCTGCACTTCCTGCCCGCCGCCTCTCCGGCTCGGCTCCACCTTCGCTGCTCGTAACAAATAATCATGTTCACATTGGCAGAACTCTTAATGGCAGACATTTCTAAAACTTGGCGTGAAAAGCTAACTCACTTTATGTTTTCCCGTCATCAGTTGCTCACTGCATCTTTTGGGCTTTATGGTCGGATGTATCTTGCCAAAATGCACTCTGGGATTTGTAGTTGATTTCTCCCCCAACATTTCTTTGCGTGCACGTAAACTTTCCAGAAGAACCAGATGTTTTCACTCGAGTAGAAGTAAAGATATTGTGTTAAAATATTAATTTGGTAAAAATGAAAGTCACCTATATTAATAAAGGAAAAGTCTAAAGATATTAAATGTGTATATTATACGTATGTTTATAACTGAGGTTATCAGATAAATGTAGTTGAGTAAAAGTACAAAGTAGACATTTAACATGTGGCAGAAAATGTACCTCACAATTATACTTACAACATGTGCAGTACTTGAGTAAATGTACTCAGTTACATTTCGTCCCTGGTGCTGATGATTCAGCCGGGACGGATCCAGCTGTGAGTCACAGAACATCGTCTAATGGAAAAGTGAGCTAGACTTTTACCTCCAGGAACCGGGACGGAGCTCTGTACTCTTTAGTGTTTGTTTTGGTTTTTAATGTGCATTTAATAATTGTTACCCAGTTAAATACACAACTTTAATCCTTGATTAGTGTAATGTAAAATTAATGAACCATCACGCCCCTTTCATTTACTAAGCTTTTAGAGATAATCAAGAAAATACATTTTTAAAAAAAGCAAAGCCGAGTTTTTCCTGGGAACGTCCATCAGGGGAAATCCTGATCAACATTAAAATCAAAACAAGATGATTTTTTTTTTTCCTCTCTTGTAGGAAAAAACACATCAACATTGTTTTGGAGCAGATCTGAGCACTGAGATCTGAACGGGGAGCATGAAAGCGAAAAAGAAATTTGAATGATGGAGGTGAAAACTAATCGGGGCAGATGTAGCTTCCCCGGAGGAAAGCGCTTCCCGCCTCCTCCTCGCCTCCCCCTGCCTCCCCGTGCCTCCCCCCCTCCCCGTCCCCTCACCCTCCACAGATGAATGTTTTCAAAGCTGCTGGTTGGAAAGCGCTCAGCATCTTATCTGTTTTGATCATCAGATTTCTGACAGCACCCCTGATTGTAGATCACATGGCGTGTTTGCAGCTCGAGCACCTCCTCCTCCTCCTCCTCCTCCTCCTCCACTCTTGATTTGCCTGGCTTGCAGATTTTCCTCCATATGCAGCACTTTTTTGGATGACATGCATCTCCTGATGAATGGGCGAGACCTTTGGCCCCTGCGGAAGCGTTTGAAAACAAGTGGAAGCCGCGAACGTTGAGTCGAGCTGCAGGCTAAACTGCCGTGCAATAACTCACCGCTGACGTACCAGAAGCTCCCACTAAAAAAATCTCCCTCGCAAAGAATATAATAAATGTGATAATTATCTCCACGACGTCGGCTCTTATGCATTTTTTAGAAAAATCCCCCACCTTGGATAAAAAGCACAAAACAACAACACAAAACCCTGCAGTCACTCTCAGGTTTTTTTGCCCCCAAGGCTATAAAAATCCATCTTGGACCATTTTCTTCTTGGTATCGTTCCAGTTAGAAACACGGTGCCAGATTTGCTCAACCCGAACAATTAGAAGTGACCCAGAGTGAGCGCTCCACTGGTGGTTTGGCCCCACGTTTCATCCTGGCTTTTCTCTTTTTTTTCACAGCAGGCCAACGAGAGGGGGTTTTGAAGTGCTGGTACAGGGAGGCGTCCCATCACCTCAGCTCATCTCAGCCTGAGAGAATGACTCATGTGGAATCCATATGCACAGACGGCGTTAACCTGAACGGGTTAATGATGGTTTTCATGCTCGAGGGGCACGAAGGCTTTGATGGACTACCTCTCCGTTTAACGTCGGAGCCACCAGGAATCTATCAGGCCGGTTCCTGTAACCTTGGAGGTATGTCGGTGACTTCAAACTGTTTTTAGAGCAAAGGCTTTGACGTGTTTCCCCGCAGGAAAGAAGGCCGTCGTGAGCTGTCTATGCAAGAAAAAGACACAAAGATTTTACTTTATTTTTTTATACTTTACCAGAGAAATAAGAGAAAGGTTTGACACTGTTCATTTGCATGAACTACCGACATCGTAGTGATACAAATCTAGTTGCAAATCAAGTGTTTATGTCGTGTTCTTGACCTTAATGGATCAGTTCAATAAAAAATGAAAATTCAGCCTTTTTTTACTCACCCCCCTGCTGATGGGAAGCCGGGTGAGGCTCTTTGCTCGCACCACATTTCTGAAGCTTCGCAGCTAAACAGTGTTGCAGAACTTGTGTTTAATGTAAAATAACCCAGAAATAACCCAGAAAAACAGCTTGTCCAGCGTAATCCAAGTCTCCTGTAGCCCAGAGATCCCAAAGTGATTCAAGGAGACATTTTATAAACCTTCTTCAAAAGCTTAAATCTTGACTGTAGCGGCTCCGTCTGAAGTGGTTGCAGGAGCTCGACCGTGCCAGGGTGTAAATAACGTCTTTTCAAATCAATTTTGGGGGGAAAAAACATAAAATGGTGATTTTAAAATGTACGTTTGAGCTCATGCACCCACTTCACACAGGATGCATGCTGACACATTTAGCTTAGCAGCTACAGTCAAGATTTTGGCTTAAAAAACAGTGTAAATAAAGATGTTTCAAATTACTTTAAGCTTCTGTAGACTTTGATTAGACCAGACAAGCTGTATGGAGCCAGATGGAGTCTCCAGCTACTTCAGTAGTTTAGGAGAATGCTGCAGTTTAACCAAAACACTAATTTTGCCCTCACCAAACAGAGTAACCAATTTCCACATTAAAGTGAGTTTACAGGCCTCGGGGAGTACTACTGAAGTAGTATAAAGCCTTTTGTGGCCCCAGAGGAAGCTGCATGTAATCGGATAAATTGCCTCCAGTGATGTCATTCCGCGGCTCAGTTGCATTGTGGGAAATGTAGGCGGCAGGTTTTGAAAAAAGGAAGAAGAATGCGTGGAATGAGAAAGGAGATCTCTCTGGTCTCAATTTTGATCATTTGTTCCAACAATGATAGAACAATGGACTGCTTTTTAAAACCTGCCAACTACATTACCCACAATGCATCTTAGCTTCTGAATGACATCACTGGAGGCAGACATGCAGCTTCTTCTTGAGCTACGTGAGGCTTTATACTGCTTTTTCACATGCCGTAGCCGTATGTTAACACACTAATATGGAGAATTTTACCCTTTATTAGAAAATATTCACGTCGCTAACATGTTGACTGAACAACAAAGATAACCAGCAAACATCCAGGTAGAAGGTTGTAGTGTTTTATTCACTGGGTACTAAGACGTTCAGACGTACATGACGTCAGGCTCGTCTGGGACTTTGTCTGGCTCGAACAACACAGTTTGTTTTCCACCTCGTGGCCTCGCGGCACTGTAACTCTTCAGAGGAGCTCATGCGCGGCAGAATGTGCTAATTGGGTGAAAATGTGTTGACATTTTACCAACACGTCTCTCCAGAAGCAACACGAGACACATCCAGTCAATTACCGAGACGATGATCGAGGCATGACTCAGACGGGGTTGCACCAGGACACGGCGCTGGACAAACACTGGCCTCAGTTTCATTTGGAGAACATCTGCAACATCTGCCTGCCGCGCTGCATGAAAGCTCCTGTGTTCGCTCGTGCATCTCCCACCTTGGAAAATAGACTTTGGTCTCTGGCCCGCTCCTGTTCAAACATCTGTGCAGCTCTGTTCGCTTCGGTGTTCGCTTCTGCTGTCAGAGATATCCCTTCTGAAAGCACTTTCAATAAACGATGTGGGAGACAATCCACAAAAAATAATTCCACAGCTAAAGATAATGTGACGCCTCAGCAGCCGGAGTTACACAAATCAAGCGGGTATCTTCCAAAGTCAGACAGTCGTTTTAGAAACAGAGTTACTATCCTCGGCCACAGCTGAGGACTCAGTCTGCGGAAACAGAAAGATACATTCTCAACTTCAACTTTTGAAGATCCCCATCTGATATAAGTCAGACTGAAGCCTTTTATTTAACTTTGGCTGAACTTTCCGATTGATTTTTTTTTTTTTCTTTGCACCGAATGAGGACTGTGGATTAATTTCCCTCATCTCTTACAATAAGATCACCTCAGGAAAGGATTTATTTGCAGCCAGTGTAGGAACGATTGCGACGACTAATGACGCCTTCAGCGGGCCGATCTTTAATCTCTCAGCACAAGTGGGACATTTAAACACACAGTGAATCGTTTCTGCCACTAGGGGTCCCAATCAAACCAGCCCGTGGGATCATGGGAGTTGATGGCATCATTGTTAAACAACCACCGCCGATGAAATCGATCTAAAATCTTAACGGACGAGGTCATGTTTCATTCGAGTTTGGTTTTGTCACGTTCCAACTTCCGTCCTTGTTTTCTGACTTCCTTTGTTTTATAGTGACAGGCGACCGAATGAAACCTTTACCGTGAGTAAACTTATTGATTTGTCTGTGTTTGAACATTGTATAAAACCAATATTTAGTTGTTTTTTGACATTCTAATACAGAAATTTTCCATATTTTAACATTAATTACTACTGTATTGTCAATTCAGTCAAAACGGTCCCTGATAAGATAAGATGTTCCTTTATTCATCCCACTTGGGATAAAATTTGCAGGTAACACAGCAGTACGGACGAATATAATAAAGAGAATATTTGAAGAATAAAATCACAAGCTGTGTCGCGCTGCCACTCACTGCGGCGCCGGGCCAAGTATCGATGGCCTGTGTCTTTATAATAGTGATTATGAGGAAGTGTTAAGGCAAAAATAAGCTTTATAAAAAACATCAAATGAAAAAAAAAAGTCTTTTAAAATGTGTTGAAAGGGAAAAAATAACTTTTCCACTTGAGAATGCATTCCGCTGACAGTTGGAAACTCTTGGCTTCGCCCGCTTGGATTACTCACTGACCATTATGTCGGGGATGTCCAGCTGAGGTAGGAACTGACTCACGGAGGACTTGCTGTTCCTTTGTTCACACATCCAAAAAAAGATTTTTAACACAATATCCCGAGCGAGCGCAGGACTCCAGGAAGATCTCGAGTTATCCTGCATTTCTGCCTGCGATAGAAAACGGGCAGATGACGTGTTTCACGTCTGGCTTTCTTCAGGTTTTTGCTCATCAACATTAAAAGATCTCAAGCAGAAGTACAGAACAACACACACCTACACACACACACACACACACACACACACAGTTTGATTTAATCTTCCTCGATGGTTCTTGTGTACTTGTGCTGTTTTCACGTCGTGTTGACAGAGAGGGAGGGACAGGAAACCTCCCCGTGTGATCCGTGAGCTGCAGCAGCTCCACCAGATATCGTGAATAATGAATAATAAATATTTGTGTCTCTGTAGCGGTTAATTAACAAGTTAAGTCTTCTTGGGTTTTGGGTTTTTCCCCCCCGCCTGCTTTCCCTCCACACCTGCACAGCATCTCCATCGTTTGCCCAGTCCGGTTCCCAGTGGTCCTCCCAGCCAATCAGCTTCCTCCCTGCTCTCTTTGTCCCCTCCACTCATCCCCATCACCTGTTTCTCCGCCCCTCTCCACCTGCGCCTCATCAGTTCAGTTTGCATTTAAGTCCAGTCTTTGTCGAGTCCTCTGTTTGCTGCCTGTGATCTCCCGCATCCACCCTCTTTGTTCTGAGCCTGACAATATGGCCCCTTTTTAAATAACTGCATTGAGTTTAACTTACATTGAACTGCTCGTCAGCTGTCCTGGCACCAGTTTATGCAGATAAAAAACACAGTGGGGAGTTCGTTAGACGGGTTTCCAAATTATAAAACACATGTAAATTGTAGTTTTACTGATACTAATTCCTCATCTGATACTTTCTGAACTCATGTTTGCTTCTGTGCTTTATCTGTCTGATCTTCTATGCTGTATTTTTAGGTGAGCGCTATGAATAATGAATGAAAAACAATAATATGTATGAAAGTATTTTGTTATCTGACAACTTTGCAGAAGAGTTACATGTTTTTTTTGTTGTTTTTCTTACAGCCCTGGGTCGCGTCTGTCAGGCTGTAGTTGTACTTCTACATGAGAGCTACATTCACTGAGCACAGACAGTTATCCAACCAGGAATCCAAAATAGTTGTGACGCCATTTTTTCACGTTATACTTGTGGTAATGTGCCTTGTTTTGTTCCCAGATCTGGAAGTTTGAATCCACGTTTTAAAAAAGCCGATCAAATCTGGATACATGTCATTCACGTGTGATGATGGAAGGAAATTTCATTCATATGGATACAAAAAAAAATATCCGATCGACATGTCACATTATTTTATTTTTTCCGTATCTAACAGTTCACACGAGACGTTTTCATGAGAGGACATCAGCGTTTTTATTCCTCCGTATCTCAGCCGAGGTGGACATGTGGCTGCTCGTATTTACTGTATGATCAACATAATAAGACGCGAAGGCAGCCGCAGAGAGAGAAGAAGAAGAAGAAGAAAAACACAACGTTCTCTTTTATGTCGTCCACTGATTTCACTGCATAAATCCTCCGGGCCGCCCTCTCTCATATAAACTCCTTCACATCAGAGTCTCTCTCTCTTCTCTCGTCTCTGCACCTAAAAGCATCTCAGATTTCAAAGCTGATATGAATCCCACATTGCCGCACGCGTTGAATTTTCACCGCCACAGCTCGGCTCCGTCCCACATCTGTCCCTTCCTCCTTTTTTTTTAACGCCACGCCGTCCTTGGAGAGTCTGATGGGTCCTTAAAAACCCAATTTATCTTTATTATGCGTTCTCTGTGAACGGCCTCCATCCTTTATTTCACATGGCTGAGGGCTCAGACGAAGCCAGCGAAGAGACTGGAACTGATCTCTTTCCTGGACGCCATCGTCTCCAAAACGTGGTCACAATTAGGAGAAAGTACAGTGTACAGCGAGCATCTGTGTGTGTGTCGGTGGGTGTTGCTGATGTGGCTGGTAGTGTACAGGATGCAGTGTGGCAGGCTGGGGGATCGAGGGAGAAGAGGGGAGCCGGGCTGACGGTGGCGTTCATTACACGCACCGGTGAACACACATAACCCCGGCTCACACACACACACACACACACAGCCATGCATCACACACACACACACAGGCTCTCCTGCAGGCAGAGAGGACAAACTGCCAGTGATTCACCTTCCTACCTGTCACACACCTCACACAGATGAACACAGTTACCTGCTCTTCCACCTCTCTTCCTTTCACCAGCTGCACATCTGTTCCTCTCTTTCACCTCCCCGTCTCATCTCGTCCCTTCAGTAACATCAGTTCTGAGAAGAAAAAAAAAAACACAATTCAAACAATTACTCACGTTACCACCAAAAAACACTTTTCGCAGTGCAATTACTTTGAGTTTGTAGCAGCTTGTAAAAAAAAAAAACTTGTGAAAGGCCTTAAAACACACAAACGTCTCTGTAACTCTATAACAAAGAGAGGTCTGGTGGTTTTGACTCACACTTGTAAAAGTCTCCAAACGCAAACAAAACTCGAGCCGTAAAAGATTCAAGTGCATAAACATGTGCAGAGATGGAGGATGAATCTCATTAAAGAAGAAACACGTCAAATTCATGTTTTCACACAGGAGACGTCCGGAATACACAGACGGATCACATAAAAACAGTCTGGTTTACTTCTGAAACACGATGTCCGACACGTCAAACTATCTAAAGTTACATTTCACAATTAATGTGCGGGCTTTAATGTCATTTCTTTACTGTATTAAATGTTTATCCATACATGAAAACCTGTGAAAACGCAACATTATTTGATTTCCATGTATTTAAATTGTTGTTCAGGGGTGACAAACTGCATTTAAAGTGAAAACAAATCACATATGAACATGAATTATGTGCAAAATTCTGATTGTCACATCTTGAAAATGTCATTCGTTTGTGAAAAAAGTCAGTTGTTTATTTTGACTATTTCAAAAGCAGCGGAAGTTAAAATCCAAATTCCCAAAAAGTGACAATAACAGAAAATACATGTAAAAAAGTTTAGTATAAGCGTAATTTAATAAAGGTAAATTTATAGTTTTTTGACTGTTAATCTATGAAATGCTTTGTGAACCATGTATTAAGCTGTTATCAATGTTTATGAATGGTGAATAAATTCTGTGTTGATCATCTATAAACATTATTTGGATGTACGTCATAAAGTTACAACTGATGTTTATAAATCTATTGATAAAAATGGAAATAAATAAATCGAGGCTTAATTTTATTCTTATTTACCAACAGATTTTATTCGTGATTGTAATATTAATACATAGGAAAAGAAAGTAAGTTTGATATTGAAAATACTACTTGAGACACACAAAACTGTAGTTTATTGTGAATTCACTGATTTATTAAAAGTGTTTGTAGTGAATCAGAATCACTCAAGCAAAATATACATCAAATGAATTAATCAATCCATCAAACGATCGACCTTTATTTCTACTTGAGAGATTTACAATGACATCGTGTCAGATATAACAAAGAAGGATGAAAATATAAAAAGGTTAAATACTCACAAAAGTAAAATGAGTCCCACAGCGGCCAAGATAAAAATAATTAAATGTTAATATAAAGAGTCGTTACTGATTGGTGCTGTATCTTGTTCCAGGATTCTGGTGTAATGAGATTAAAAGCACCATTAAAGAGAATGAAGCCTGATCGGGTCAGCAGCTGCTGATTAATTAATAGATAAATAATTAGAAGACATGGAATCTGCTGGACGGCGGCTGTAACAACACTGCTTTCACCTCAGTGTTTAATACTGTGTGCCAGTGTCTTTGTTTACGACAGTTATCCTCAATATCTAGCTGCTCTGATTCTTTTCCTCCATTTTTCTGCATTTTACGTCCGATCAATGATGCAGCAGCACTTTGTTTACTGTGGTGATAAAGGAGTCGTCTGGCAGCAGCAGACACAATGTGGACACACAGAAATATGGGCTCTTTCTCCGAAAATCTGCAAAAAAAAAAAAAAAACTCTGATGGAAAATCCATCGTGCGAAGGCCCCGCAGCACGCCGCCATCTTTAAACTATTGACCGCGGGAAGGTGCAGGGAAATTTTGCTGGTTTTCCATCACCGCTCGTCTCCGTCCCATTACAACAGATTCAGGTCAGAGAACTTGACGAATGATTGGCTGTGTCTCGGTGACCCCGCCGGCCCAATCAGCACGGGGACGTGTGGATGAAATTGCGGGGCAGATAATGTTGCTGGCAGACGTGTCATTAATTACTGCCCTTCTATCAATATCTAATTATACCGGCTGTCTGGCTGAGCGAGAAGGAAGATGAACCTCGGTACTGGAAGTCTTTATATTGGCAATATAGCCACCAAGCCGTGATGGCGTCCCCCCCCCCACCCCCCCACCGCCGCCGCCTTAAAGCAGCCGTGTTTTCCAGCCGGGTCGTCGCTGCCCGCAGCTCAAGCCAGATTTCATTTTAGCTGTTTAATCAGAGGCTATTTTACTCCTGGGATGCAAAGTGAACGCAATTAATTTCCATTAACCACCTGGTAGGAAAGATAAAACCGCAGCAGTGTGAGTCCGAGAACAACTGCCTTAAAATAAAGCCTCTCATTTACACCTCGGATGTGTTTTGTCTGTATTAAGCTCATTAATGTCGGGGCTTGTTTTTATTTTAAATTGGATGTTTCTCTCAACACGACGGATTTGTTGTCGCACACACAGTTTTTTTTTTTTTGTTTTTTTTTCTGGAAAACTGAGCAGGTCAGTTTAAAAATTGTTTTCACCTGGATGTTATTTCTCCATTTATTTCTTTTTTTCCCTTCTGCGAGAAGACGCTGACCGCAATTTATAATAAACAAGGTCCTCTTG
Source organism: Diplodus puntazzo (assembly GCA_963678695.2). Classification (NCBI taxonomy): domain Eukaryota; kingdom Metazoa; phylum Chordata; class Actinopteri; order Spariformes; family Sparidae; genus Diplodus; species Diplodus puntazzo. The sequence goes on along the minus strand of OZ023160.1, from coordinate 5,466,578 downwards.
TGACAAGCAGAACTCAATAAACTCCGCCAGATAAAGACGAAAAGGAGTCGGGGAGAGAAAATGTAGAAACTTGAGCGGAATAAGAACAAGAAGCCGAGTCACGGGCAGGTTGACGAACACGAGCCAACCAAACCCTGTACACTTTTCTGAGCATTTAAGAATTCCACTTTTTGTTTGTTTATTTGATGAACCGTTTAAATGATATTGTCTGTCATTAGATTTACCTACATTTTAGTCTTGTTCTGTGTATATATAAAGGTGGAAATTAAATTTAGGGTTCTGCTTTGTCTAAAAAATATCTAAAACTGAGTCAGCATGATCGGACAAGAAGTAAAACAAACACATTTATTCTTATAGCTACTTTTTGGAGAGTGGAATCTACTTTAATTGAATTATTTATTAACATAAGAGGCAAAAAATAAAGTCAATGTTACATATTTATCTACGTACTGCAGATCATTTTGCAGAAAACACTACAAAAAACAACTCAGTGACATAAATGGAACTTATTTTGAAACAAATTTGACTTGTTCCATGTTTATTGTTTTCTTATATCATTGATTCTTTCTTATTTTTGAAGCGACACGTTTCCAATTTTTCTGTTATTTTTCCATTCTTTAAAAGTTCTGGCACATATTGATCTAAAAATGTGTTTCTCCATCGATCCATCACTCCGTTGATCTATTGTTCCAAAAATGTCCAACTCAAAGGATTGTAAGCAAAAAAAAGAAAAAATCATCTCTCACCTACAGAAAACCAGAATAAACCGTCTCCTCTCCGCGCTTTCGTTTCTTAATCCTCCATCACTCGGAAAAAGAAACTGAAGGCTGCTCTCTCAAACGGCGCCACGAAGTCTAAATCATTTACAGCGACGTCAAACTTAAAGTACTTATTTTTATCAAACGGGTTATTTATAGGGTAGATAATGCCCCAGGAATAAAACTTTTGTGCATTTCATCAATAAAACAGCTAAGAAAGATGGCAGCGCTATCTGCAAATTTTGGACCTGAAACAAAAGCGCCATTAAGGTTTTAATCAGCGTGCAGGAGGAAGAGCGCAGTGCATTAGCCGAGGCATGAAGCAGGGAGCGGGCTGGTTATTTTGGCAGTTAGATCATTGTTGCATTAATGTGTTTCCCTCAAGAGGACGATGCAGCTGTCCTTGAGTAAAGCACTTAAATGCTATTGCCTCAGTAAACACTCGGCTGCTGAGCGGTCGAACGAGGGGGGGGAAGGACCGCGGATGGATTGACCTGCTGTTCTGGTCTGTGCGGCGGAGGTAAAAGTCAGGAAATGGAAATAAACATGAACACACCTGGATGGTATGAATGCAGATCTCACATAAGATAAAATGAGATAATCCCTTGTTGTGGTGTTGCTCTTGAACTAATGCGAGTGTTAAACCGCTTCAAGCAAATTGACATAGTGGCGTAATCAGCGCGAGTAATATGACACCATCAGCTAACAGTGTACAGCGGGATATTATATGATTACAGACAGATAGACACGTTCCTTTGTACTCTGTGAGTCCCTGAGAGAAATTGTACCATTAAAAAACAGACAAACATAATGAATAAAAACGACAAGATGGTATAATAATGATTTTGTGTTCGGTGGAAAAGAGAACAAGCTATTTATTGGCTCCACACAGATCTGCTGTGATGGAAACATCATTTGTGCCGCGAGTTCAGAAGTATAATATGAAAGAATTCTGCATTTAAATGTCTTAAAACGACCGGACATTTGTTATGTATTTGGTTGAGCTGTTCCCAACGATGTTCAAACCCAGACAAACACACAGATGTGCTGAAGGTAACGCTGCATTTCACTCTATATAACTTGAGGGAGTGAAGGAGGAAGCCGGTGAATGAGACTAAACGCAACGTAAATTAACTTTGACTGAGTCACCTCAGATGTATTTTCTTCAGTAATGGCGGCTGTTTAATGGTGCGAGATGAGTTTGACCGCTGGTGTGTTTGTGTTTATTCCAACCCAATCACCAGAAACAGCGTTAGCAGAGTAAGTTTCTGCAGAACCACAGATAAGTTGTGTTGTAACTTTACCTTTGTTCAGGTCTTTCTTTTTCCAGCTTTGTGCTTACGCTCTGGTCAGGTTCAGGCACAGAAAACAGCTGGTTAGGGTCAGAAAAGTAACATGTTATGGCTTAAAATACCTGTTTCAGTCGCCACAAACTTGGATCAGTTGGCCCTAGATCTTTGCTTGTCTTTCATTGTTTTGAGTTTGAACCCAGATCAATCACTGAACGCACCAGATCCTGCGATTCTCACTCTCTTTTGTTCCCTTCTCCTCTCCGTAACGTTACGTTCATGATGTAAACTGTGTTTCCCTTCCAGCTCCAGTAGGTCGTCAATATAAACACCTGACAACAAAGGTCACCTACGCCGAACCTGATGTTTATTCCTCCACAAGGTCTGGCTCTGCACGTTATCACAAGCCAACAAGGCTGCAGAACGAGTAACAACTAGGCTTAAAATACCTGTTTCAGTCGCCACAAACTTGGATCACTTGGCCTGAGGTCTTTTAAAACATATCTAGCATTATTCTACAAATGTCATAGCTCACAACAGAGGTCACATCAACAGAACCTGATGCGACTCCGGCTGTTTATTCCTCCAGAACAAGGCTGCAGAATGGCGACCGCAGAACGAGTAACACTACTGGATGTTTTTAAGGACGCCTGGAGACATTTCCAGCCTTTTTAGTGTCATTCAAGGAGAGCTGCTGACATTTCCTGTGACCTGAACCGGCTAATTTTCATGGAAAGTCGGTCCATCTCCATCCTTGAACATGGCAACCAAACCAGGTATTTTAAGCCAAACTATGATGTTTTCTGCACCCTAACCAAGTGGTATTTGTGTCTAAACCGAACCAGAGTGTAATCACAGCATTGTGAAGAGAGAAATAGAAAATTCATCCTAAACAACTAAAGAAACGTCCAGTTTGAACTTATCTGTTCTGCTTTTGCAGAAACTCCTACTAAAGCCCGCTAACTGACATGCTACAGGTATAAAACAAACACCTGTCATGCTGCTTCTGTTTGACACCTGACATCGGTCCAGGTGTGCCATCATCCAGCTGATGTTTCCATCAGCCAAAGTGGAGTGAAATAGCAGAGCAGGCCTCAGCTGTCTGAAACATGAATATGGCTTTCGTTGCCTATAGTCAGACTAATGGCTTCTGTTCTCATACTCACAATTTTTGCAGCGAAATTCACCCATCATAGAGGCAGGAATCCATCACAAAAGAAGCGGGGACAAAAACCCCTCTGACAGCAGCCTCAATAAACCAGCGAGTGATGCAGCCAGAAGTCGTGTTTCGAAGAGGAGATTGTGGCCGCAATTTTCTCCGAAAATTCAAGGCTACCACCGATGTCATTGTCTCTTCCTTGGTACAAAAAGTTTATTTCTCAGAAGTCCACCGGGTGGATTAGACGGGTTTAGTGGTGACAGAAAAATGTGGAAAAAAGGTATAAAGACGAAGCGTGTTTCCGTAACGTTTCTGCCAAAAAGGCAGCAGTGATTTCTGGTCGTGTTGAGAGACAAGACAAAGCCGGTCGTCCAGCAGCAGCTGATCCGTCACCTCCCCGCTGTCTCACCTTCCTGCATCGCTTAAAAGAGCATAAAAAACCTCCGGCAAACCGCAGGTCAATTATCCTCAGTGAGCCCCTGAGCGCAGATTTTTTCACAGGCGACTTCTGGGAATGATAATCAATGCTTCCGGCTGTCAGCGGGAGCTACCGCGAATTATTAAAAAGACTAGACAGAAAAACTCCTGGGGAGGTTTTGTTGAGGAAAAAGGAAATGTTTTGTCGTTTATTGCATTGTTCAAACGCTTCTTGTTCCGCTGCCACATCAAATTACTCTCCCTCCTGTGTACACCTGTCTTCACATCTTCCAGGGAGGCTCATGGAGGAATGCGGTGTCAATATTCTTGTGAGCGGGAGACGTCTGCTATTATTTCCTGACACAGACGAGTTCATGCGGTGTTCTCATAAGGACACATTTGCACTGAGCTGAGCAAACCATGTTAAGGTAAGATACACTATAATAAGAACCCACTTAATTGACTCCCGCGGGGGGGAAACTGGGTCACGGTGGCAGCGAAGAACAAGAGCTGAAAGAAAATGAATGAAAATGCAATTGAGGATATAAATATTTATAAGCCTCTGATGCATATAAAAGTTTCCCGTTTTAAAAGGGAAGCCTCACAGTGGTGGAGTCTGCCAGGCTGCAGTTTAAACATTTACATAAAATGAAAAGGCAGAGAAAAATTAACTCCGACTGTTTTCATACGGAACTCCTCCATAAGATCCGAGCGGTTCTTCTCGTACGAGCCGGAGTTACTGTACGTGAAGCTCTTCTCACCGTAGATCTCTGCAGCTGGACTGTCACGGACTGGAGAGGATTAGAGAGACTTCATCGTACGCAGAACTGACTTAGACCTCGACTGATGTTCTTGTAATTTCACGGGTATTTTAGATCTTTTTTTTCTGCGTAAATGTTCCCGCGAGCTGGAGGAGAGGCAGAGCGGTGAGGTGAAATCCAGTGCCAACGCGATTTTATTTCACGCTCTCTATGATATCTGCACGCGGCAGCTATGGTGTAGTTAAGATTAGGGAAACTGTTGTTATGGCAATAAACTAAGTTTTTAGTCCATTTGTATTTCTTTCGGTGGCAGCAGTGCAACAACCAGATAACTTTAACAGTTTGTGTTTTTTTTCCTGAGCTTGACGTTTGCTGGGGGACATTTTGGTGCCTCAAACGCTGCAGCATAAAAGATTCAACTCGTAAGTTTGTCGAGACGACGTCACCAACATGACTGCTGACTTTAGAGGCTTTATAATTACACTAATTATATTTTATAAGTTTTATGACAAACTGCAGCTTTCTCAAGGTGAAAAACGTTCTAAATTGAACATCGTACGTGCGATTCATGACGTAATTTAACGGGATTGAGCAATAAACAGTCTCTCAACTCACCACAATACAAAATGTTTTTCACAAATAAGTTCCCCGTGAGACAAACGGAACGGGCGTGACTTCAGCATGTTACAAACAACAACCAACATTCGAGTGAGCAGTCAGCATGCAGAAAATGTAACTCTAATTCTAACTTGGTTGCTAAAAAGCTCATAGGCTACCCTTTTTTTTTTTGGAGGGATTTGCCATTTTACTGTCTCCCCATGTACAAATGTTCCACCAAAACAAGTTCCCTCGGCACAACTTTTGCCAGGGAACCTTCTGCTGCAGCCTGAGACTTTTCTGCCACCCAAGACTCGACTGTGATCGGTTAGAGAGAAAAGATGGAGCATTTCTCCCTCTGCAGCAGAATTATCCAGGGTGTAGTGGAGAGAGATCCGGCTGAGATCGACTTGGTTAAACTAAACTAAACTAAACTAAAATGACTGTTTTCTGGCATTTGAGCAAACTGTAGGCTTGTGAAGACGGTTAACTGATTAATCGATTAAAGTGACTCGTCACCAAGAACATGTCCGCCTCTTTGTTCTGCTCTCATCTTTACTGCTTAAGCTCCAGATGAAGAGAGAGTCCGGAGACTTCAAGCTGACCTCACAGCCGAGAACATCGGATAAATAAAATAAAGTCAAGGATTTAAATGTGCTGCTGGTGATGCTGAGTGGGGAGGGGGGGGCGAGGATCTGTGACGTGCAACAGCGTGTTTTAATTCGACTTAAATCCTCCACATCCACATTAACCAGTAATCAATGCTGCCGATGTTTTCTTTTTTTTCTCCAATTATCAGAATGTGAAGGAGGGAAAGTGAGCGCTGTAGCTGCCGGCGTCTGAGCGGAGGATTAAGGGTTCATTGTATTCTTCTTGCTGCACTGAAGGAAATGTGAGGAATAAGAAGCGGAGGAGCGGTGTGCGTTCTCGGCGGCTGGATTATCTCAGCCGGCCGAGTTGTAAAAAGCACTCTGATGTGGTTGTTCCTCGTGTTCCTGCCGACACTTGACCTTAGGGGGAAGAGACGCACTCGACGCCGCGAGAAAGCCACTTCTTTGTCAGCCGCTGCACCGATCTGAAAGCAATTAAACTAGTTTCACATATACATCATATCGCTGTCACTGCATGCTGAGTGCAGCTTGATGAATTCCAGCTTCACAGTGTGAAATTTATGAGAAGATCAGTGGAATTAGTGTTTGTCAGGCGTAAAATACAAGGAAGGTTTTCAGTTTCCCAGCACAGTGTTGAACGACCCATTGGACGGTATGTACAGTGTTACTCAGAGAGGATACATTTTACCAAAGGAAATGTTTTTACTGAGAAGTTTAAGAGTAAATCTACAAAGGAGGTTATTTAAAATGAGCCTCTGTGCTTTAACTTTGTGTGAAATGGTTTAAAAAGATGTTACTCCAACAGGAACATGAACAGTCAAACTCAAATTCAAGTTCACATTTATCTTGAAGAGACGCTAAATTGTTAAGTGAGGCCTTTTTATGGCTCCACAGGAAGCTGCACGTAATCTGATAAAACTGCCTCCAGCGATGTCACTCAGTGGCTAAGTTGCATTGTGGGTAATGTAGGCACCAGGTTTTGAAACGGAAGAAGAACGTGTGGAATAAAAAAAAATGTGACATCTCTGGTTCTGCTGTATTTCTTCAATCAATTGTTGTTTTACTGTGTTATAAGAGTGCAATAGACCAGTGCACTGGTTTTTCAAAATAGTGCCTACATTACCCACAATGCAACTTAGCCACTGAGTGGCCACAAAAGGCTTTTAAACTATGTATTTTATATACACAGAAGTACTTTAAGACCTGTGGAAAATAGGTGGAGTTGCCCTTTAACCAAAGTATTTGAGTTTCCTTAAAAAGTAGAAAAAAAGAAATTACATTTCTTTCTGAGTGTATTTGATTATGCAAATGAGTGTTCAGGAAACAGAGTTGTACAGAGAAAGTGTTTTCTGTGCAATAAGCAATTTTAACCTCCATTACTGGCTGTGCTCCTCTCAGCTTTCTCCTCGAAATAAGTGGTTTAGTTAATCTGGTAAACGATTCAGGATTCGTCTGTTGCTGTTGAACACACCAGGTGGAGCGAGAAAACCTGCAGAAAGTTTCTGAGAGTCATGAGTCCAAGTCACCAACCCGAGGTGTCTGTATCTGACTACCTGAGAATGAGATTTAACAACCAACCTTTTTTTTTAGTTTTCATCACAGCAGAATAATAAGAAAATGCAGGCAGAGGGTCGGATCCCTCACACACTCCTGGTGGGTCGTGTAATGATCGAGAGTCACTCTTTCTGTACAGGCCTACACATGTTTTTGTAACTCTGACACCTTGTGATCCCTGTGATTGTGTTACGGCCTCTCGGAGGATTATTGCTCGCTATGGCAACGTCGGCGCAGGACGACGCAGCAGCCGGCAGCTCCGCCAAATTTCACTCCATTTCTGTTTTTTAACTGTTATTTTTTCCGGGTTCGTTGCTGAAACACGTAAAAACACTTGTATTGCTTATACTGTCATCATCACTGAAGAAGAAAAAGGGTGTTTTGGGTTAAGAGCAGCAGACTTTGAGGCGATCTCTTACGGCCGTTTCGACCGCCCCAGGAAGAGAGTCGGGATAAGAGCCCTGATAATCCAGGATGGTTCAAGGCTGCTCCTTGCTAATGTGCGGTCGCAGGAAAAGGAAATGGGACTCAAGCTGTTGCACTCGACGAGCGGACCGTGTTTCTGATCCGACGGAACGCAGAACCACGTCTGGACGAGGACCGGTGGACTCTGTTTGTAACATCGATGCTTTGAGCTCGCACACAGTCACAGCTGGACGGTGACTCCCAGATGTCCAACTTTTGATATGAGGATGTCGAGCACTTCATCTCCACCATTTTGTTGCCGCTGTTTATATTCACCTTGATGTAAATTCAAAAGATGCACTACTTGTTTATATTATATATATACTATATTATATTTCTAACTGTATGTATGTTCTGTAATTTGTGTCATATAAATGATCTGGTATGCAACCCACAGACTGGGAATCATCGTCAGGAGCCGCTGGTTTAAATCGATATGGCTGAATCTGGCATTTGTTAATGACCTGTGTGATTGTATCATTTAGCCAGATCTCATTCACTGACCATCCGAGCATCGGGATATTACAGATAAATCACAAGCGATTCTTGTGCAAACATCAACATCTGTGTCGTTCCAGGTGGTCACTATCAAATTATTTGATCACAGGCACACAAATTTCACCTTTTCCCCCCCATCATGCATCACATTTTCCTTCTGCGAGGAACAGATATTGTAGAGCGGCTGGTTTGGGCTTGAAACACATTCACATGCTGCTCTTACTGTCATGTCTCGTTACAAAATCAGTCGTCCTTCACGGCGACACACAACAGGAAATGAAATGACAAAGTGTTGTGTCCGACGCTCTGAGGCACCACATGTCTGTCAGATCCGGCTGTTACTGGGATCATTTTAATGCTAAGAGGAAAAACACCGTACAGTATTATCCACTCACTCATGATAACACTTGTGATAAAGTGCAACATATCTCCTCTTCATCGGTTTCATTCTATTCAACGTAATTTCCTCTCAAAGTGAAACCGAGGAAATGTGCTTCAAATGACACTCAGCACAGCCGTTTAATAAGTAAAGTAACTGCACATCACTGTGATACGATCACTTATTTACTGTCAAATCCTCACACTCATTACTTTCCTCTCTGCACCGCTTCACCATTTACAGTCGTCGCAGCAGCTTTTTAAGGCGATTATTTATTTTCTATTACCGGAGAAATGTTTGGTCGAGTCAGCCGACACCGTCTGAATGTCAAGCTGCTCCGCGGGTCTGATGTACGGCAGCGCCGCGCCGACCACGCCGGCAACCTGGACTCAACACGCCCCAAGGACAAACCAGCAAGACACATAAAGCCTGCAGCATTAATTATTCAGAGTGGAGACGGTCGTCTGTGGCAGATAAATGTGTTTTACAATTCTACTCTTGCTCTTCACTGCAATTTCAGCTGCAGGGAGAGAGAAAAAAACAAAAAAACGGAGCGCGGACGTCCATTAATATGCACTTTATCCCCTCAAATGGACAAAAAAAACAAATGCAGTTCACTAAAAACTGAATGGCAACAAACACAAAGAGCAGTGAGAGAGGGGGCGAGAGAGACAGGGATTTGAAAAGCTTGTGTTCATCTGTGAATGGTACATGGCCGCCAGACAACCTTGTAAACATCCTGGTGAGTTTCATAGTTACAGTGGAATTACGGGATTAGAAAGATCTTCAGTTTGAAGGAGTTCAGTGCTTGTTTTGGTGCAGTAAAAAGACGCGTGGTGAACCAAGACAGGCTGCGAAGGACGAAACTCTCGCTGCTTTAACACCATTTGGATTTCTAATGTAATTTAATGTGCTGACAGTTTTGGTCTTATTGTTGTTTCGCCACAGATTAATTTCCCGTCTGAATAAAAAGTGAGAGCACCTGTTGAATTCAAACCAATACTTTACTGTCAAACAAGCTGCTGTCAGACTGGTTAGCTCAGTTAGCCGTGCAGTTAGCAGTCCAGTCTTGGAGCTCAGAGCGCCGGGGAGGTGTTGACGATGTTTACACGTCTAGTACAAATGGCTTTGACGGGCCATGAGGACGGCCCAGCAGGGAATACTGGCAGGGAGCGGCACCAGTCACCAAACGTCTCCGCAGCACATTACGTAGCTTAACATTCGCCAAGGGGGAACATATGTGGGTGGGTTGGTTGTTGGTTTGTCAGCAGGATCACACAAAAACTGCTCAACTGCATTCTAACAAACTTGGGGGGGAAATGCGTCTGGGCCCAGAACAGATCCAGTTACACTCCTGGTGTATTTTTCTCACTCTCTTTAACATTGTAAGATTGGCCTTCTCAGGGAATAATCCATGAATCTTGATGAATAACATCTGGTGAATTTAGGTGGCTGGTGTCTCTGAGTGAATACAATCTGATGTGCTTTCACTTCCTTCTCATACAGCGCAATCAGTCATCTGATCGAATGACCAGTGCTGTTGATTATGTAGTCATTATTTCAGGTCATAGATATCATCGACATGGTTTGTTTTCAGTCTTGACATTGACAGCAGTGTGATTCCGTTTTTCCAGTAAGGAGTAGATCTGTGGCCCAACATATTCCAAAACAAAGAAAAAAATCAGTCATTATATTACAGTGACTAAACCCAGATACGCTCCATCATGTCAGTTTACGAGTCGGGCCTGTTTGCTGTCGAATAAGCGGTTTAATGAAGGTCGAAATCAGTTTGGATGAAATGCTGCAGAGCGCGTTAGCTCGGCCCCGGAGCTACAGGAAGCTAGCCCCTTGAAAAATGGGACAAATGAGACTCCAAAGTTCATTCTTCGGTCACCAGAAAGGTCGGTGTTCAAAAAGTATAACATTTTGGCGACGCAGGGTTTGTCCCTCTCGCAGCAGCGACGTGTAAATTTATGCAGCTGTGCTTCTGAATATGCATGCGACCGTGTGTGTGCCCCTGAGTGTAAAGTGAATGTTTATGTGTGTTCGCCGTCATTGGTGCATCTGCGAGCGGCTTCAGTTCCTGCGTGGGCAGGAAGATCTCGGCACGGCCACGCGCTCTGTGACAAAACGCTCCACCTAAAACGCCTCTACCACTTATCTCCCTCGGGGGGGATTACAGGGCGTCGCAAACAAATGCCGAGCAGCGTAACTGACAACGGTCACATTACTGCAGCACGGCTGGCGATAAGGCGCCTCGTGCACCGCGGGCTACTCTGGTGTGGCCTTTTTTTTTCCTCTGCAGCTATCTGAAAGTGGAACACACAGGGAGAAATGAGAGTTTTGTAGGAGAACGTGTGAAATCTCTCCGTGATCTGACTGTTACCGAACAGAACTCACGGAGAGCTGCCGTGCCGGGGTAACCGCTCGCCGGACCTCCTCATCTTTCCGCCTGAGCAACGAAAACAAACAGGTTTCTCCGCCAGCTGCTCCTTCTCGACACGTAATGCAATTCACTCACGTTCGGCCCTCTTAATTTCAGCACCACCTCATCACTTTCGGCCAACACAGGAGCCCTCATCTCCTCCTCCTCCTCCTCCACCTCCCTCACTGCCCAGGAGGACGGAGGACGTCCTTACTAAAGGTTATTGCAGCACGTTTTCTGTGTCACCCGGCAGAAGACAAACCTCCTCTCCGATCCTCAGCAGCAGGGAGTGTATTCACTGAAGATTTTACATGAGGTGAAATCTAACACACGAGCGTGCGTTTGGGTGATGATTTGCATTTTTGCAAAGCCGAGGGCACTTCATTCTCTCCGTGGGAGGCTTTCTTTCAAGGCCAGCCGAGGGTTTCGCCAAATCTTAGACCTCCTCTCTTATTCCTGAGTACTTTCAAGTCGTATAAAATGACTTTATGAGATGGTTTCTACTTCCAAGACAGCCCAATAAAAGCCAACTAAAAGGGGTGATGTATGTGGCCTTTGGCTTCTCAAAGGATCTTCAACGAAAAAGGGCTGTAAGCAATCCCTTTGTCTGCCGGGTTACCTTACGTGGCCGCTGCTGTTGCTGTGGAGAGATGCAAATAACAGCCAGCTGCTCCAGAGGTGGAGCTGGACGAGCTCCAGCTGAGAACGTGTGCAATTGTATGAATGTGAAGCAGGCGGTCGCTGGAAAACAACGTGCGTGCTCAGCAAAAGGCCGCGGCTGCGGGGTCAGTTCAGGTTAATAAAACCTCACAGCGAAGCCATGAAGGGGAATCCTGTTCCGTGCGGAAGGTTTTTTAGACCAATTATATCAGATCATCTGCATCGAGTACCGAGCCCTCTTTGAAAACTAACTTCCAAAAAAAACAACAAAAAAAAAAAACGTGGGGAAACTTGCCTGGGAGCGGTTACCATGGCACCCTAGTTAACTCAATGCAGCCCTTACATGAGATTTGCTTTTCATCTGTCTGGGTTTATTTTTATTTTGTTTGAGCCAATGAACCTGTCAAGGAAGAAAAGGGCCAAATGTGCACACAGAGTTCAAAGAAATACCTAATTTTATTTGTCACCGCCTTAAAAACCTCAAGGGGAGGAAGTCAGCAAGTGCACTGCTCTCCTTTAGCGGGCAAAGTGGGAAAAAACAGGAGAAACAGCAGCAGTCAGAGTCTGAGCTGCTCCCCTCAGCACTTCAAATCTCAGAAGACATTATCGGAATTGTGCACGACTGTGAAAGAAATGTCCCCTTCTTTGATTGAAATGGATTTTTTTATTTTTTTTTTTTCCTCTTCTCCTGTGTTACAGATCTGCTGACGGTTTGTTTTCTCACTGTGACAAAAGGGCGCAGAGCAGAGCAGAGCAGCAGGGAGACGCATGAGCCGGCCGAAGAAGGTGACGGAGCCACAAAAAACAAGAGAGTTTCTGGGAAAGAAGTCGTCTCGCCAAAAAAAACGAGCTCATCTGTTCTGGCTGCAGGAGGATGGAAATGAGCTGAAACCGGAATATCTCATTAACAAGATGTTAAACTATTGAGGATTTGGGAGTGTCTGGCCTGTGTTTGCCCTCTGTGCTCAGGCTATATATATATGTGTGTGTGTGTGTGTGTCTATATGTTTGCATTTTAAATATGCTACTGCTGTCACCTGCAGGGCGAACGCAGCACTGCATCCTCCCCTCGCTCGTGTCCTGATTTGTTTGTTTTTTTGTTTTTTTTTTCTGACTCCGCCGGAAAAAAAAAGTCAACATCATTAAAAATAGATGCGGCTGAAATAGAGCAAACAGCTTCTCCTCTGTCATGAATTATGTTGTGCATGGATTTCTTCCGCACAAATAACATCAAATGGGTTGTTAATGACAACTCAGCATAAGTTAGAAAAACCCTGCCGGCTCCCCAGAACACAAACGGATTGCAGAGACGAGAAAGTGCAGCTTTAGTAGGGAAAAAAAAAACGGCGAACATACGTACACAAGTTATATTTAGACTTTCCAGCTGTCTTTTAAACATCTGTAAGTGACTGGATTGGAAGCAGACGGCCGCCTCTGCTGCATGATGATGGTGATGATGATGAAACACGTCTGAATCCTGCGTCCTGACAGAAACACGACTTCTTGACAGCGAACACATACAGACGTTATCGCTGTAACTCCACGAGAACAGAAGTTTTTGTTTGAAGCTCCGATCGTATCGCCCTCGTTTTTGTCCTGTTTTTATTCCAAAACTTTTTCATCAGCCGTTAAAAAACGACCGTTCTTCCGTCTGAATATAAAGCAGATTGTGAATCACGATTTATCATCATCTCCTTCGGACCTTTGCCTCCAATTAAACGATGCTTTGATGATGGATTCATTATTTTCCCCTCTGAAAATGTTGACTGATGCATTTTAGATTGCAGAAATGGAACCTTTCATTTTTTTATCCGCTGATCTGCTGTTTCATTAAACAGATAAGCAGAGTAATTAACATGTAACACCGAGACCTGTTTTTTAAGTCACTTACTCATTCATCGCCTTCTTTTCAACCACCGATACCAATTATGTTCGAGTTCAAAAGGGGATTATGATCATTTTATTGGACTTCAAAGGCTGACGTCAATCTGTCCTCAAGGGATTAATGTGCAACCAGCTTCCACAGATAAATAAACAAACGTTTTCCACATTTCCTCCTGCCAAGCATCTTCCTCCGGCTTCCAAAATAACATCGTTTTCAGAGATGCTGAAACAGCCTCTGCTCACCTACCGGGTCCAGAACGAGACACCGTGGGCCTCGGCAGGATTTGAACACAAATCCCCAAATTGGAACGACATCTCAAAAGTTTCGTAATGACATAAAAAAAAATGTTTTCTCAGTGCACCTGAATCTTAAAGTTTGGTATTGTGCCCGAAATCTGTCTGTTGTTATGATCCAAGCTTCTCTAAATCGCAACATCTGACAGACCATCTCCAAAATGTTTGTTATATATCAAAAAACCCAAATGTTTGATTTAATATCCCCCACTTTTATTTATTAGAACCCCAAATCTCATTATTTAATATCACATCCACATTGGAGGGTTCTCTGTAAATTCTGCAGCCAAAGACTCGACATCCAAGCCCATGTCACACCATGTTTGATCCACTATGTCGAGGTGATCAACAACATTTTAGGACGTTTTGAGGAATCGTCATAGTGGGATTGAATATTGAATCTTCAACTGCAGAACCGTACAGAAATCCCCCTTTTTCCATGTTGGAAAGGTGTGGAGGGAGGAGGTTTCCAAAGTGATCTGACCACGCAAACAAGCTGTTACTTACAGTGTCCCCTCGACCAAAGCATAAACCTTTAGTTTATGACCAGAGCATCTGGTGAAACATCCCCAAAATGTGATACACAATAATCTGCGTAGGTTCTGTTTGATGTCCATTTTTTGACATACATATATATATTGGATTTTGTCATTAAACGTCCCAAAATTGTGTTAAAATGACAAAAAGTTGATAGCGAAATCGGTCATTTGTCACAATCAGGTATTTGTCACAGCTCACATAAAGTCTTGATCAGTGATTGTCTACGTCAGTTTGCTTATTGCACCACTTTCAGTCTCATAATTTAGCAGCACATCCCATAAAACATACAGCGCCTTAAAGTCCAAAGGTTTGGTAAACAATCCTAAATTTGAACTTTTGGTTATGATCCAAAAAAATTGCTGTAGCCTCCAAAAACTGACAGTAATTTGTTTATTGCACCACTACAGTGTCTTTAAATCCCAAGGTTTGGTAAAGCTCTGCATATACTATGTTATATTGTCAAATTTGTAGCGCTCCTCGATCTCTAAGTTGTAATAAAAGTCCCAAAATTAGATGTTGGAATAAGATCTTATAATTTGGCACATTATCCTTACCGAAGGTGCTTTCAGACAGCAAGGCGTCGATGCGTCCGTCATTGTTTGAAACGTAACGGCTACACTGCGTTCTGAGTTTATGATCACTTTTTTTCCAACCTGCCTCCACAGCTCACCCTGTAACCATGGCAACCATCGAACCCAGAAAAGCCACCTTTGCTGAATCTGAGTTCCCACAACATCACATTCGAAGTTTGATCATCCAGATAACGTAAAGAAAACGTCCACCGATCAGAGCAGAACGCGCTCAGACGGAGGGTGAACAGAGGTGCCGCAGCAACAGACAGCGTGAGAAGAATACTGTGTTTTTCTAACGTGATGATCTGGGACCTCTAATAGAGCTCCAGAAAACCTGTAATTTGGGGACTTGGAACTAAATTCTGACATGAACAGACGGGAGGAATTCAAAAAGAGATGAGATTTATCAGTACATGTTTGGGCACCGCTGCTGGCAGAGGGGACCGTTAAAGGTCACGGCGGGTTTATAACCGATCAGAATTAGTTTATCCAATGTGCCGTCTGACCACATTGTAAATCAAAAAGTGTTTATTGTTGTTGGCTACGCAGCGGCGGAGTAAAAAGCCAGCAATCATGGATAATGATGCAGAGTTTCAGACAGCCTCGCCTGGAAGATTTTTTTATTTTTTTTTTATTGTTGCACTCAGTAGTTCACACGAAAACAGTGACAGAAATAGCTGTGCTGAGAATGAAAACAGCTCGTCGACGGAGCGGATCAATCGTGGCGTGAATATTGAACCTTTGGCTGCAGAAACGTACCGAGAAAACCCTTTTTTTTCAGTGTTTGAAAGTTGTGGATGGACGAGGTTTCCAAAGTGATCTGACCATGTGAACAGACAGTTACTTCCAGATTACACTGACACAGTTTGTGTAGCGACGACACGTCTTCTGTGCAGAGGTCAGAGGTTAAAGCGAGAAAACAATGAACATAAACTGCGTCTAAGTGACCCGACGAGTCAGCTGTTATCACCGAATCCTTCTTACAACGTTTCCTATCA
This sequence comes from Diplodus puntazzo, assembly GCA_963678695.2. Taxonomy (NCBI): domain Eukaryota; kingdom Metazoa; phylum Chordata; class Actinopteri; order Spariformes; family Sparidae; genus Diplodus; species Diplodus puntazzo. The sequence continues at coordinate 5,450,717 of OZ023160.1, read as the reverse complement.
GCACAGCGACCCCCCCCCTCAGGAAGAGTTTCCCCCGTCCTGCCACATTTGTCTTCCTTTATACGTCCTCTATGTATACAGCCGCGTGTTTCTCGGGACAGCGCGGCGATGAACAGCGCGCGGGGAATGCAAACAAACCATTAATCTCCTCCTGCCGAGCAGAAAAACAACCCGCACTGCGAGCATTTCCTAAATACTTTCTCCTGCTTATTTAGACTCCGAGGACGATGCAAACGATAAGGCCGCGGTGCGTTCGCTTTTTAAAGAGGAACCCCAAACAAAACAGTTTATTAATATTTCACTGTGGGGAAGAGAGAGAGAGAGAGGGATAGGGAGAGGGGACGTCTGGGAATCTGGATGTGAAGTGGTTTAAAACCTGTGTGTTCGCGGGGAGTATGAATAAATAACTGGAAATAGCATCGCCGCTCCGTCTTTCTCGCTCTCAACGGTCGCGGTCGCAGCTTTTATCGCTGGCCTGTAAAAGCACCTGCGCTGCCAACGTGAAGAGCGGGAAAAATAATGAATAAATGAGGAAAAACAGAAACATCTGCTAGTATCGGTAAAGCAAAACCTGTAAATGAAAACACAAAGAGCGCACGACTTTTGAATGCATCTCGTCTCTCTGAGTCACGGGGGGTTGAAATGAGGCTCCAGCGACGAGCTCAGGAACCTTCTGGAAACTGACCAACACACATACGATGAGCAATCAGATGTGATTGTGTCGGTAATTGGAGAGGAGAAATCTGTGTGGCTCCGCGGCACAACGCGGCTGATTGTGTTTGAACGGCCCGCTGATTGACGGTAGCCTCGTCGTCTCCGAGCCAAGCTGTGCAGCCTCGCGTGCGTCGAAACACTCGGTTCCCAGAAATCATACACTCGGACATTTAACTTTAAGTTCAGACGGGCTCAGATGACTGTATTGAAGAGTCACAGTTGGAAGCACATTTAACTGGTGGGGGTTTTAAAAAAAAAAAAACGACAAATGAGTCGCTGGCGAAGGCTCGGCCCCCCCGCTGTGCCAGAAATAACACTGAAGTACTCACAGTTTCAACCTTAACAGGTCGTCTGAGTCGTAAAGTTTGTTTGTGGCCAAACAAGTAAAACGAAGAATCTACTTGTAAGGCATCTGTGCAGCCTTAAAGGGATAGTTCAGCTCTTTTTGATGAAGGGTTGTATGAGTCAGAGTGTGACCTGCAGTAGACGACCGTCAGCTCTGCTCCTGTGTGGAGGAGCAGCAAGACGTATTTCACCTCTAAAATATATATCCATTTAATTGCACACATTGGCGTCAATAAGCCTTTTCCTTTGGCACTGCATTCCCTCAACCGTACGACGTCCGTAAAGCCCTAAAATACGTCATCCCGCTCAGCAGCATGATGCTCTGCTTCCTCCACACGAGGAGAGCTGACGATGGTCAAGTTCCTCGTGAAGACCCGAAAACGAGGGATTTGGAAACCAAAGCAGGTTCTCAGGGTTGTGAGTTTGAAAAGTTTTAGATTCAAGGACCCAACATTTGAAGAATGAAAATAACAAAATAACATTTTTCTTTTTCTGCAGATAATTTTGAAATTAATTCTCAGAAAGCGCCGCAGATTAATTCGCCCTCTAGCGTGAACTTCATTTATTCATTTTACACCCTCTTCTCTTAAAACTTTACTTAACAAACAAGGATTCTTTTCTCCGGGCCGTCTGAGATGTGTTTAAATATTCTTTCTCCTTTCCGTGTCTCTCTCTCACCGAGGCGCAAACAGGTTGCGATTACTGAAAGGGGGAAACACAAGTGTGAAAGATTGTCATAAATCGGGAGAATTATGACCCTGAGAGGAAGCAGGGAGAGGGCAGTGAAAACTGCGAGCCCCCTGGGAAAGTTATGAGGGGCTGCAAGTCTGCTGGACGGTTCAGAGATTCAAAAGCTCCGACGTAACAGAATCAGCCAGCTAGCAAACAACATGCAGCAGTAGGCTCCCTTAGTTTTACATCCAAACCCATGAAGCACATTAGTAAAGCAACGTTATGTAAAAATTGGGCGATTTGGCGCCCCAAAGCTACACGTCACATAAAAAAAACGATAGAATCGGTTCACAACAAGCATGTTAACTGTGTTTTTTCTTTGACAACATGCAGTAATGCCACAAGAAAAAGTACCATAAGGATGACTTGACCACTTGTGACATTACAGAGGGGTGTTTTTGCAAGTGCCTGTTTCGTTTGTGTCTTAAGTACACATCGATGCCGTGAAGTCTCGCGCAAATTTGCAGATCATCAGTTGGTGGCGATGACGTGCAAAGCAGCGCAGCGGTGACCCAACAAACACAGCGAGGAAGACGACAGAACACGAGTGAATACGAGAAGCAGAGCAATTTTAAAAAATCGTCTTTTTAGAAGTTTTGTGAGAGTGGGAATTAATCTTGTCAGGACTCAAGGACACTCAGTGCAAAGTTTTATGATGATGTCACATTTAATCACATTCACCAACTTCCTCTCCGGGAAGTTAAAGCCACAGGTGATCAAATGAAACGCACCTTTACCTCAAATAAAATGACTTGTTTCTCTGGGTTTGGACATCGTTGGAAACATTAGGTAAGATGTAAACACTCGACTCAAAAAACAACAACGGTAGTCGTCGTTTAGACATCTTAATGCAGAAATATTACATGTATATTTCAAGCTAAGACATATTTTTGGAGGGGAAGGCGGCGACCTCTCTCTGAGAATAGCTGGCAGGATGTGACCTGGAGCAGGATCCCTGTGGAGCTGACGGGACAGGACTCCGAAGCTGAGTCACATTTTGGGACGGGCTCTGAGGGAAAACCGTCCGCGGAGAAGTGGAGTGTGTCGAGGAAGCCGTGAAATGACAGCTGAAAGCAGTAAAAGAGCCGCTTTTTAGAGTCTGATAGCGACAGTATGATGGTGAAATCAGATGGTGGGAACACCAAAAGTTGATCCTCATGACAGCACAGGAAATACGCATAAATATGTTGAGAGCACGTACCGCATTCCTTCTGGATGAACCTCCACTGAGCTGTTTTTTTTACCACTCGTCTCAAGAAAAAGTCCATTTCGAAGACGAATGTGAGACTGAATTGCTGTGATGTAACCTGACAGATGTTGTTGCTGGACTCTGACACGGAGGGGTTGGTGGTTTGAATCCAACACCCAGCTGCTTCCAGTAGAAAAACTGACTGGCCACCGGCGCTGGGGAACTCCCAGTTGTGGTTGTGTGTTAAATACATGAGTAAAAATCAGCTCGCTGGTGAAAAAGCAGCGTGCATGCTCCATAAACCGGCTCCCTGGATGCATTATGGTGGAGAGGCAGAAAAAAAAACATCGTTTATTTTGCTAATATTGCTGCAGGGAAATGAGGGAAAGTTAAAAACCATATGTCTCGGTTGCGATAATGGCAACACAAAACCTGTAATTCCAATAAAGGAGGTTTTTTTCTCTCCAGCTTTTTTTTCTTTGCACTGCAGCAAAGTCTTCAACTCTGAGTCAGAGCGAATTGGAACGCGGCCAGCTCCTCTTTGAAAAGCCGAGTTTCACATGATTGACCCTGAAATAGAACAAGACAGCCATAAAGAGCTCCCCTGCACACTGGGATGAGGTCTGTTTCAGTGAGGAAAAACAACTAAATGCTTATTCTGAAGGGATTAAACAACATTTACGTCCAATCTGAGACCAGACAACGTCACAATTAGGGGTTATTAGCTGACGGAGGCAGAGCTGTGGGTGCAAAAGTCATGCTGGATTTGATTTTCTAACCTCTGGCAGCAGACGCACCTGAGTAGTAACCTCTCCTCTCTCCCAGCCAAAATCCACTGTCATAGCAACCTACAGCTGATTTTTACAGACTCAACACTATCAAATAAAGCGATAAAAGTCCCTTAAGACCAAATGCCTTTTCTGTGACATTTCAAAAAGGGCGATTACACCTGGTAAAACAATTTAAAGCCTAAAAGGATCATTGAGCATCAAACGATTCTGTTCCAGGAGTCCATTTTTTTCCGCGCTCAAGGGACTATATGGGAAGCTTTTTGCACAGCCCGTCCTCTCCGCGCTTCGCCTCCCGAGCCCGTCCTGCTTTGAATAGGAAGATGATGGGTTTGAGTGACCTTGGCGTGCTGCGGTTTGTCTCGTCACAGATTGGCGGTCCTGTCCAAATCAATGTCCCTCAGACGGGAGCGCTGCCATCCCTGAGCAGGAGAGGGAAAACAAGACCCCCAGGAATCCAAACACACACACACACACACACACACAAACCGTCACGCCTTCTTCACTCCAACCACCGTGACATTAGGATGACAGCAGCACCAACACAAGTACACTGGAGGACTGGTGATCAGCACAGGTCTGACAGCCCCACCTTGTGTTCAAAGGTGGGAAGTGGCACACACACACACACACATACACACACACAAAATGAAAGGAGTCTGAATAGCTGAGGTGGTGAAGCACATTCACACACACACTCACATGCACACCCTCTCAATAAAGCTGGAACAGATGCTTATTATTGAGTCCAACCAATTTACTTTTATGCAATTTTGGGGCGGATAATCTGTCATCATTCATGCCAGTGAAGCACGCTGAATTGAATCTAAGTGAACTGAATTGAAAGTAAGAGTGTGTAACGTCATTTTCATGCCTTATCGTCACCTGTCACGAAACCGACAACTGGTTTATTCTCATTTTTTATTTTGTTTTGACAAGAACCGGTCCGCCAGGTCGATCCAGACTGAAGTGAGTCAGAAAACTGTTGGATAAATTGCGATGAAATTTTCCTCAGACACTTTTTTGTTCATCGTGCCATCGTGAAGTTAACAGTTGGAGTTTGAGTCACGGATTGCTCACCATGAAATCTGATACAGACATCCAGAGATGGTTGACGGATTGCAAGAAAAACAAAGTGCCTTAAATATTTTGTTTAATTTGCTGGAGGGCGCTGCCCGATACTTCACTATAAAATCTCCCACAGGTGTTCAGTTTTGATTAGATGTGTTGACTGTGAAGGCCACAGCATGATGATTTATATCATTTCCATACTCAAATCACTCCTGTGCCCCGTATGAATGCATTGGCCTCGGTAATACCTGCAAATCCAGACATCCAGCCTCAGCTGTACTGTGTGTTTAGATTTAATCACCAAATATTAAGATCCTGACAAGCTTTACCAACATGGTTACCACAAAAAAACAAGCCAGAAAGAGCTCCTGTTTTCATAGTGGCCAAGCGCTGCAATTATAACGTCATGTGACGCACTGGAGCCGAAAACCCTTTTTCCCATAAGCTTACATTGTGGAAGAAGGGACTTTAAAACGGTAAGTACATTTATTTTTAGTGCCACAACCCTGTGAAGTGACTGACTGATATAGGAGAGTCGCAAGATTAAATCATTTTATCTCTAATCAAGTCAGCCAGGCGAGGAACAGGACGCCATCTCCAACACTGTCACCAGGCACTTACTTGGCAGGTGACTGGACGAACCACTTGTCAGTCACAATCTATCACAGGCTGGCTTCAACCAATCAGATCAACATTAAGTAATTAATTCAAACCATTAGCACAGTTTTATAAAAATGTATTTATATTTCACGCATTCTTTAACCTTGTTAAAATCTTGCGCCTACATAACCCACAATGCAACTTGACCGTTGACAGTTCAGTCAGAGATTTCAGTTTGTTATGCTAGTAGCAGCTAATGTAGCTTGCTGCATTAGCATTTTCTTCAAAGCCTCAGCACAGCCTCAGGAAGTCTCGTTTGCTGCCTCCTGCTTCTGAAGCTGATGATGTCCTCCGTTTTTAAAATGTACCGCTGAACATAAACAGTCACAGCCTAGAAATCTGATTGCACGCCGCTGCGCAGAACCAAGCATGAGATCACGGTGAATCAACACCACAGCGCAACAGATGAATCGTGCTCTTGGCATGAAAACCATCACCGGCGGCCAACTGACGCGGAACAGATTAACTTTTATGTGAACGGTGAGGATGCATTGAGTGTGTGCAGCGGTATATTTGGCGTCTGCAGTGATTTTACACTTCCTGCAAGTATAAAACAATCAGTTCAGAGAAAACTGGGGAAGTCAAACATTTATTTTTTCACTTTCTCCGGGTGCCACTGTGGGACAGTGTGAGTCTGTTTTTAGCCTGTTTACAAGTTCCTAAGTGAGTCATCTTGGCACCAAGTTGATTTCATCTCATCACGAATTACATGCTTGTTTTTTTCCTTTTGTCGGCTGAATTTGTCCCGAAAAAGTCGATTGCACATGAATCAATCATTCATGCGCATTATTACAGATGGATTTCATTCTCTCTCTGTTGCTCCCCTTCCACCCCCTGCAGCATCTGTGTCAAATCTAAAGAGCACAATGTCACCCCACTCAAGCATACTTAACACTTATCCATCCAATCTGCGGGCAGCTCCAATAACAAGGATCTGCCACGGGACTCACGGCCTTTTTGCTTCTGGATTGGAGCCGGGGCGACCAAGACGGGGGCAGCGAGCGAACATGGAGGACCAGGTTTTGGATTGTTCTAGGGGTTAAACTTTATCCACAGGATTTCCATCACAAAAGCCTCCTCAGCAGCGAGCAGACGTGACCTTGGGGCCTGCCAGGGACAAACTGAGGAAGTGAATTCACTGAAGCGTCCCCCATTCACGTGTAGGCCTTATAGGTCGCTGTCGATCACGGCGAGTACCCGACCCTCGCCCCACCTCCTCCTCCTCTTACACCGGCCTGAGTCCCTTTATTATGCTGATCTAATGACTGTGGAGGGTAATCCAAAAGACCTTCATTAGAATGAGGGTGGCGTGTTACGCACTCTAGCTAGATCTGAACTGACACTGTGCGCCATACCTGCCAACTTGGGTGAGCTTCAAAGGCGGCACGAGAAACAAAACTTTTATTCTTTTCATATTATTTTGACGTCGAAGCGGAAAATTTCCTTTCATAACTGAGACACCTCCAGAGACACAGAGGGCAATCAATGCACCGTCCACGCAGACGTTAAACAGCGGCGCCACACAGAGAGCGCGTGTTGTAGTAAGGACAGAGTTGGAAGAACATGTTGTGCTACATATCTGATTTTAAAAGCCAGGTTTTGTAGGATTTGTTGTTCAGTTACCTCTGAGGGCAAAGGTGTTTTTAACGGCTGCACTTAAAGGCAAAAACTAGTCACACACTTGAAAAATGACGATTTTTTGTGATTTTTGTCACAAACAAAAGAGAGAAGTCTGCCTACTTTCACACCTTCATACACCTGGCCAATTAGTACGTAAAGTTGCCGTGATTATCGGATTGTCAGCCTCGAGAAAGTTACAATAATCGTCTGAAAGCTGGAGTTGGAGAAGGTTTCCATATGTCGCCGTTTGAAGCACACTGATGCCTTTATGCTGCGATCGGCCAGGCGTGCAGAGGTGTGAAAGTACATGAGGACCCTCCTGGAGAGAAAGGTATAAACACTTCAGTCACTCTGGTCTAGGATGAAATATCATGACAGCTGTTAGAAAGGATCGCCTTCAAATGTATTCCAGATATTCATGGTCCCCCGAAGAAGAATCCAATTGATTTTATTGATCCTCTGGTTTCTCCTCTGGTACTTTAAACAACTCAGTGTTTTTTTCTTATTCAGTGAAACATCTTCTTGACTTACTTGCACAAAATTCTGCACAAACATTCATGATCCCCTGAAGATGAATCCTACTGACTTTTGTTGTGGCACCAGCAACAGGTCATCGCTTTTGCTTATCCAGTAAAATTTCCCAGACGATCATGGTCCCCAGATGATGTCTCCCATGAACTCAGATGATCCCCTGACATTTCTTCCAGTGCTACATTGAGGTTGACATTTTGGCTCTTTATCAAAATACCTCAACAATCATTGGATGGATTGCTTCGACATTCATGGTCTCCAGAACATGAACTGAAATAACTTTACTACACTGATCTTTTCCCTCATTTTACAGCCCAGTTGTCACAATAAACTGTTGGCATTTAACGTCTCTAAAAACCACGGATACATTCAAATCTTTACAAAATGTCTCATGTCATGTTCACATTACGTGTATATTAGTTCACAGCAATGTCGAGAGGCGGAGGTATTGGTGGTGTGGTTATTAAAATGCCAACATGACCAAACCAGAGAACACTGATGAGGACGCCGCTGTTTCAACATTTTCCCTCTGGCCAGTATTTTGGATTGTGATCAAACACCTTTAAGACATTCCCAGCAGCCTCAGCTCTACTTGCTTTTAACTGCATATTAGCAAATGATAGCATGCTAATACCCCAAACTTTGATTATGAACACAATGCACTTTAAACCTGCTAATTCAGAGCCCTGCAGTGGGCGAGTGAAGCCACACAGAGCGCTTCACTTTTTAACTTCATGTTCTCTCAGTGCAGTCAGACCTCTTCAGACCATTTGGCGAGTCGATTATTACAAACTCATGTTGTGCCGACAAAAATTGTTCAAACCCAGAGCATAATTGTTAATTCTAGACTGGAGGCCAAAGTTTCCCAGAATACCAAATATGTTCGTCTGAATTACAGGGGAAGGTCCTCATAACGATGCCGGAGACGTCTGAAAGATTCCATGTAATTTAATGCTGCAGCCATAAAAAAAAAATACGTGTAATACAGCAATTAGAGGATAAGAACATATAAATACATAATATAAATATAATATCTGTCATTTTCTCTCACAGCGAGGAGAAAATGACACACCAGAGTTTGAATTTTTTTATTATGGACCATTAATTTGGTGAGAAAATTGAGATTTTCTGGCATCTTTCAGCCCATCTGACAAATTCCTTCATAATGAGCAATGATTGAAGAGTGAGGATAAAAGAAATACCAGAGCTTTGTGGTCAGGGATGAGTTATCAGACATGCAAAGAGTGCAACTGCCCGAGGCGTCAGACCCCAGAGGACCACATTCATTGTGTCTGCATGTTAATGGATTTAGATAAATGAATCCAGTTCGTGACTGAAAGGTTCTACGGTGGAAAAATCACATTTTAGCAAAGTCTATTCTGTAAGAGCCTGTTGAGTGTCTACATGATGCTGTTTTCATGATATTTCAACACATCCCCTTGTGTCACTACTCGTGTGAATCGTTCACTTCCTGTGCTGGATTAATTTATTCTCATAGTGTGAAACAAATCGGACACGAGAGGAGATTGTGACCTTCTGAGCATCCACAACAAACCGCTTCCGAAGGTGTGGAGGAGATTCAAGGTTTGCAAACTCTTTTTGTCTACACTTTCACCTCGCTCTGCCCACATTTGATAGTTCTCTCTGCATTCATTATATCACATTATTATGGTGTAGTGAATATTTCTGGCATCAGTTTTCCTGGCAATTGTGGGTCTTTCCCTGTTGTACTTCTTGTTGCTGTTGAACCAGAATAAATGTTGGTGATCAGAATCCTGCAATAAGTTGCGACTGCGAGTTTCTTTGTGTTTAGTTTTCACACAAGATCAGTGTTAGGAAAATATGTTCTAAAAAGACTTCCTGATGTCTTGTTGAAAACACGCAGGTTATTGCAGGAAATTGTCCTAATAATCATCGAATAATCCAGTTTTGTTATTGAAAAAACATTGCTGCAAATTGTCCTGACTTCCTGTTAAAGACATGAAATCGCTTTCTCGAGCTGTAAGTGGTTTGGACACGAGCATCTCCTCCCCCTCCTGACAAGACAGTCAGCTCATACGCTTCTTATCTGAACGTGATATGACACATATTGTAGAAATATAATATGATGAAACGCAAAAACATAACGCATTAATGGTTTGCAGGAGTGCACAATTAAAGTAAAGGTCATTTACGTTCCAAAGTTATTTTAAATGTGAGGGGTGATGCATCATTCTGAGCACAGTGATCAAAATCAGATTTGTGTTTATTATGTCGAACTCTGACACGGAGCACAGAGCCTTTTATAAAAGTCATAAATCACACCTTGTTTAGACGCTGCAAATACAAACACACCTCAGCAGCCAAGTGCGCTCGTGTTAAACCTGTTGTTGCCACCCTGTCAGATTCTCAGGCTTTAAATTTCACAGTGAAAATAAGCGTCCTCGTCCCCGATAAATCTTTTTGCAAACAAAACAAGCATAACAAGCTGCAATCACACACTCACACACTGAGCCTTTATGCGTTTTATTGATCTTTCAACAATCATCCCACGCGGAGGTGAGACTGTGAAGCATTATCAGATAATCGCGATTCATTATTTTTCTTTAGCTGAAGTAATTCTGCCAAAATATACACAACTGTAATTAACTGCCGTTTCACACAGGAGGAGCGAGTCTCACATCGAGCGCTGGTTCTGAGCCAGTTATTGAACAATTTATTCCTCTTAGTTTACGACCAATCTTCCCCTCAGGCGCTTCTACAGATCTCAGTAGATTGACGCCTCGAGAAAGGCAGAAGAAGGGAAACAGTGCTTCCAGTGAGGCATTACCTCTGACTGTGGGGTTATTAGTTCAGACAATAAAGGCTTTCGCTCTCAGCAATCCATGGTTTAAATTTGCAGCGTGGGCTTGAAGCTGCTGCTCCGGAGTCAGAACGAATGTGCAGGAAAAATGATTTTGTCAATGCTAATCTAAAGATACAATATGCAAGAACTCTGCATTCATGTCTAAAAGCAACCAGACTTTTGTTATATATTATGCTGACTTGTATATTTACATTATCCCAAGTGTTTAGAACAACGCTCAAACCGAGAAGAATCCACAATCTTACTCAAGGTAAAGGTGCGTTTCATTTGTTTGCCTGTCGTTATGACTTCTGGGAGAGAATCAGAGAGTGAGGATGGAAGTCGGAAGATGTAGCCTGAATAAAACTCAAACATTCACTCATTGATGAAAATCTTAGTCACATCAGACAGATTTTCATCAGACATGGTGGCTGTGAGAGGAATTTTACCGGGTTTGTGTTAATTCACGCTACTTCCTCGAGTCTTTATCCGGCCCAAACAGTCCGATTACTTCACTGTACATTAGCATGATAGCATGATAGGGTGTGTGTGTGTCTGTATACAGGTCACTCCTTATTAAACTCAGCCCAGGCTCTGCTTCTGTCTCTTCTTTCCCCCCCTCTCCTCTCTTTAATATAATGTTCATGAAGTAAAGTACTTTTCCCCTCCAGCTTAAGTCAGCAGTCACCATGACACAACATAAACACCCGGACAACATCCCTGCTGCAGTCTGGGTGCTAAACAGGAGTGAAGATAAATCCAGTTTTTAATCTGATTTGTTGAACAGAGATCTCTGATTTTCTCCTCCCATCAGTAAACGACTCTGGATCGGAGCAGAATCTGTCGTGACTCGGGTTGTTTATTCCTCCAGAAGGTCTGGATCTGAACCCAACTCCTCCAGAACTAGTCGCCTCTGAGCAGCGCACATAAAACTCAGCTGCAACCTGTTTTGCTGTTAGGCGGAAAAACTAAATGAGCTTATACCACAAGGGAGGCTGAAGTAAGCTGGCGATAAGAAATCATCTAATAATCTCAATAAAATGTTATTATTTCAGATTGTTTACATTTTACTCTTATTTTTCGTCGTAATAGGATTCACATTCGCCACAGTATGAACTGCATTATTTCCTTACAGTTTGAATAGCCAGGTCTTGGCCCAGAGGAGGCCCCTATAAGGTGGATGTAATTTGAATTGGCAGTCATATGGTTGCAGTTATCATGTTTTAGCTGTTTTGGATTAAACATAATGAGGCCCATCAAGTGCCGGTAAAGGCACCGCTTGCAGACCCTCCACTGAGGATTTCTCACATGTGACATGAAACAATTACATGTAAATCAGGCCAGCGGGAATGTAAGCTGAAACAAATGTGGTGCGTTAGATTAGATGAAATGTTCACGACCCCTGTGGGGAATCTGGGTCATTTCGGCAGCAGAACTGAGCAAACGCAGATGAATAACACTGCAAGTAAACAGCATTAAGAGAAGAAATACAGGTTAGTAGATCAGATAAATAACTGGAGAGGGTAGATACACAGAACTGGAGCCAATGTGAAAGTGTTTATAGTCATTGTTTCACACATTCTGGTTCAAACAGAAGTCTGTTTTAGGTTGCAGAAGCTCATTTACACATTCATAATGATGTTTATTGGTGTGCTTCTGTTACTGTAAATAAACCAAAGATTGTGGTTTTGCTTAAAAAATCCTGCTTCAAGTGACTTTTTCCTACGAAGACCACAAGGATCCAAGTGCCAAAACATAATTACTGAGAAAATGTTCCTTTGTACAGTTTAATTTAGCTTCCCAAGATGTTTCTAGCAAAAGAAACTAAAAAATCTGAACAGAATTTCAGAAAGTCAGTCAATTAAAGGGTAACTCGACCAATTTTACACTTAAAGTGTGTTTACAGGTCCTGGTGAGTAATACTGCAAATGAAAAAGTAGTATAAAGCCTTTTGTGGCTCCGGAGGAAGCTGCAGGTAATCTGTTATATTGTCTCCAGTGATGTCACTTGGTGGCTAAATTGCATTGTGGGTAATGTAGGTGCCAGGTTGTGAAAAGGAAGAAAAATGTGCGGAATAAATACGAGTGTATTTCTGGTTTTGCTGTATCAATTTGGTTTATTTGTTCTTAATCTTTCCAAAAATGAGTCCAACAGTGTTATACGGGATTTCAATGTTAGACCAGTGGACCTACATTACCCACAATGCAACATAGCCACTGAGTGACATCATTGGAGGACATTTTACAGATTACATGCAGCTTCCTCTGGAGCAACAAAAGGCTTCATACTTCTCTGTTCACATATGCAGTATTACTCCCAAAGACCTGTAAACACAGTTTAATGTGGAAAATTGGTGGAGTAAACATTTATTCAATACGCAGGCCAACTAGCCTACAAACAAAAATTATCAAAGGGCTGGAAAGAGGAAGTTAAAGGCCCACATTCGGCCCACAGACCGCCTTTTCAATATGTCTGACATATATTGTGGATTTGTATGTATTACCTGGGTTTCAAAATGGGATTGATTGTAGTCCACAAAACATTCTTTTTTTTAAATACAGCACCTCCTGTGTAGAGAAACTGTGAAAAGGGCAAGTTTATTACATAATCTATAATTAAGATGGAATAAAACCTGGTGGAGGTTTTGTCCTCGGTTGAGTAAAACACAGTTACAGCCCCGACGCAGATTTATATCTGGCCATATGTGGCTTTAACAGGCAGTTACCGCGATGAAGCCGGGTCGTTTTAAATGAGTGTCCAGTAAATTAGTGTATGGATGTGTGTTTGTGCTGGGATTTGATGACACACAGATTTTTGCTGACAGCTGCTTCAGTCCCGTTAAAAGTCAGCTAATGGCGAGAGTAATGGCTGCAAACTGGATTCATTCCTGGTTTTCTGTTTTTACTCAACCATTTGACCTGAAATCACTGAAACATGATCTGCCTTGTGAAAAGACGGGAAAATGGTGTCGAGGATGGGAAGCGTGTCTTAGAGCCTTGTGGGTGCCGCTTGGCTGAATGGATGGGACTGTTTTTGCAGTTTCACAGCGAGTACGATTACACTTTAAGTATTCCATGAAAGTGCTGCGGCGGCACGGAGCTGTTTGAACTACGAGAATCGTTGAACAAAGAATTTAATTCATGCATTGACTTTTCCCTGTCGGGTAAGAAAATCACAGAGCTCTTTTCTTGGTTTGTGGACGTTCAGCGCCCCGGCTCCGTGTTGGTCGATATTATTGTTCCGCCTGGCGTGGAGCCTCAGGTCCTTTTTCCTATTTGTTACATCAAAACAATTATTTTTGTTTTAACGCTGCAGTTATTGATGGACGACATGGATTAACAGAGTGCAGTGAAAATATCACATATCGCTCCGTCAAAAAGATAAATGTCATCCCCTGCCAGACTTCACAGTGTATCATTAACATCTGTACAGACTGGTCCGAGCCGTAAAGTTAAAATGTAAGCGATGCCTCCTGGAAGGCCTTGTTGTTTTTTGGGCTTCTCGTGCCAGATTTTTTTTTAAAAAACACCTCAGTGGAACAGGAGTTTCAGTTCTTCTTTTTGAGGCAACACTGGCACTGTCATTTGTAAAAATGTGAGGTGCTGAACAAGCTTGTACGTGACTCTGCTGTGCAGTTGTCACAGTCATTTTTAGCGTGCACAATGTGCCCATTCATGAAGCCGCTTCAGTGCAGCCCTCGCTCACATTTAACACACTGTTTCATACCAATCTGTCCACATTTTCCCTTAGCTGACAACTACGTGTGTGCGTGGACACACACACGTAGGACAGACTCTGACTTGACTTCAAACAATCAAAGCGTCAGAAGAAATGTTTGTAACAGTGTTTCAAATAACCCACGGATATATTCAGACGTTTACTTCATGTCCACATTTCAATTTTATGACGTGTCAACACTGTGGTAATGGTCTGGTTAGATCTAGGCACAAAAACCACTTGGTTTGGGTTTGGAAACATGTTTTGGGCACCTGGTTCTGTCGCCACGAACACAGCTGCAAACTGTCATGATTGTATCGCCGAAAATATCTGGATTTGTTGCCACTGACACAACTGGAAAATGAATTGTATCGTTAAAAATATCCAGCAGTTAACGTTAAAAATGTCAAAACCACCACAACGCCTGCTCCTCATCGCCTCATATGTTACTGTGATGTGACACGTGTTGCAGGAATTTTATGATGTGAAACGCCAGATTTTACATGCAAACTGCGGTGTGCAGAAACATGCGATGCCAAGATTTTATCCTTGCAACCAGACTGCTTCAAAACTTAAACTCAAGTTCCTTCCTGACCTTTGCGAACAGCACTTGCATTGATTGTTTGATTGATTGAAACAACAACGATTTAAAAACATCACAAGAATCATCACCCAAACCTGCGTCCATAGTATTTTTGGCACAATCACTACATAATTGAACTTAAGTTATCTGAGCAGTTAAAGCTGCTCTGAGCCGCAGTGTGGTCTTCTTTGTTGAATCATGTGACTGAAAGCTGAGCTAACACGATTCTGACTCAAAATCCAGTTGTTTTCCTCCAAACCTTCTGTTATTTATAAAAAAATCATGAAGTCTTGAATTTGCACCATGTAAAACTAATCTGTTATTGTTTGTCTTCATGCATGCTCAGTGCATTTCTGATTTTCACTTCACGTTCAGCCTGAAAGCACATTTAGGGTTTTCGTGCACATAGCAATGCCCCCCGCTGAGCCCTGAGAACTGAACCCCCGCAGAGTGTAATTGATTTCACCTGTGTCATCATTGTAATGCAGCAGTCATGACATGAACTTACTGTAATTACCAGTTTCCGATTTCACCCAGTTGGTATTACTTAATAACACAGATGTGTCTGAAAACCACAAAGTCATTCAAACCAAATGTAATGGATGAAGTGTTCTCTTGTCAGCGCATTTCTGGCCCTGAAACTCTGCAATATTACAACCACCTTGAGTTGTTCAATGACTTGAATTTCACAAATCTTTTCCATCCATACCAACTATCCAGCATGATGTGAGCGCAGCAGCGATTGAGTGCTGAGGGAGGAAGAGAGGAATGAGACACTTTGTGAAATCATGTAACCTGAGCAGATGCATTTTTTTGAACAGTAGATCAGTTTATGCACCAAAATTAATTGAGTTACTTCCTATTTATGAGCAGCACTGAGTAGAAACACATATAATTTAGAGTCACCACCACGCTGTCATAAGCTGAGTGACGTGTGTTTATACCTACCAGGAAAAAGTCCTCTTGCCAACTCCTTTTTTAGGGGCAGAATTACACTGTCATCGCTGTTTTGGTGTCACAATGCAATGCATTGTGGGCTATTCCCCTGAGCAAAGTCTGTAGACTCAATGGAAAGTGTGCGTAAAGAGCTCAAAACGTTAACCAGAGCACTCAAACAGCCCCGGGCCAGACTCAGCGGGAGCGTGCGTCAAAGTCTGCGAGTGCGTAACAAGGGACATTTGAACTGAGCCCCTGGGTGCAGATTTCAGTCGGTGACATCACTCACAACTGCTGTCATGGCAATACCTCATTCTGATTGGCTGTCTTAACATTTTGAGTTACAGCTGATAGGGCCAAATTACACCATGGTTACACAATGTTAATGAGCCGGGCTGTCGAACAAAGAGGCTGATGATGAATTTCAAGCCTCTATGCATGAGCAGAACAACACTGTGATGTTAATGCGCACACTTTGCATGTGATGATAATGTAACATTATCCGTGGCTCCTCACGGCCACAAACACACTTGAGACTCATCATCACTGGACCGTTTCATTCAAATCACAAGAACCAAGCTGAGCGAAACAGGTTTTCGCATTTTGGTCATGATGTCTGTCTGCTGGTGAGTCCTGACGACAGGGATGTCCAGATACAACAAAGACTCGGCTTTCCTCCATGTTGGATTGGCAGTATCATCCCATTCTGTGCAGCTAAAGGGCTGGAATCATTACGGGAAACCTGGATACAGCCTCAGAGGTGAAGCCCCATTAATTCCTATGAAACCTGCTAGGTGGTGGATGAAGCCAAGAAATTCTGGTTCTTCCTGGTTATAAAATCACCCAGAACTACCGCACAGCTTTCTCACTGTGTGGTCCAGAGAGCGTGCACATTAGAGAACCGCGCCACTGTCCGAGCAGCTAGCATCCGGTTTAGCCGTCCGCTGACTTAAAAGTGGAAAAAATGATTTAATCTTGCGGCTCTTTGCAAATGCTACCCGACTTAATGGATCAAATTCTGATAGTGAAACGGGTCAGGATACTAAAAAAAAAAAATGGATCCACCGTTTTAAAGCTGCTACTTTAAAAATGTAAAAAAAAAAAAACTTTGGGGAACAGTTTGTATCATGTGGCGTTGTACTTACACACTTTGGCCTCCATGTCTAATCGGCTTCACAGCCCGGGGCTTTTTCTGAGGACTCGACTGAGTTAATAATCTGCCAAATATTGGCGAAGGTCCTGTGCATCAGGGACTCTGTGTTTTAAGATCAAGAGACCATGAAAAGTCACAAGATCAGGCAAAATCAATCTTGCTAGGCCTTTAAGATATGCGCTTGTGTTAAACCACAGTGGTTAGGATAAATCAGTGTCCTGCAGGGAACTATAGGCAGCTAAGTGTGTGGTTTAGGTGTGTCGACATCGAGGAAAAGACAGCACTTGTGACGGTGATAGTTCATCAAATTACCTGCCAAGAATTTTATGGAAGCGGCTGCCCTTTTGCAAACAGTTTGGCTGCGTTAAAACGTCCAAACTTCACCACTCTCTGAGACTTGGGGACTTTGCAGGAAGTCTGTGAGTGCTGAGGTCTGTCCAAACCCACATTTCATCCCTTCTTGCAGACTTTCTGCCGATTTACAGAGAGTCCGCTCTGAGTGCAGATATTACCAGACTGATTCACTTTGCATCTTTTCCAATATTCCAATGAAAATATAAAAAGTCATGAAGTTGAATCATGTAGGTCAGAAAAACGTTCGGCCGGGCTGAGTTTAGCCGAACAGCGCTCGCGATGGACCTTCTCTGGAGTGGGACAAGCTGGCCTGCCGCGCCTCAGCTGCAGTGACAACCTGTAAAAAAAAACCTTGAAAACCTTGAACCTTGAAAAAATCGTTACTCAACTCATGTCTGTGCAGGAAACGTGAGAGAAAGACGTTTTTAAAAGTCAGTGTGTTCAGCTCGCAGTACTTTGCTTGCTACATCTGCTGTGTTTTACTGTTACACTGCGTTTGCTTTCAGCTGTTTCAGGAAAATGTTTAGTGACTGCTGGTGAAAACACAACGTTTCCTGTAATGCTGTTTCATAATAAAAGCTTTTGTGGTGCCCCAGCAGCTCAGTTGGTAGAGCGTGCAACCCATGTATGGAGGCTTTGTCCTCACTGCAGCGGCCTCTTTCAAGCTGTCCTGTCAATAAAGGCCAAAAAAGACGCTTTAAATGACTAAATAACAGAGGGCTTTTATTGTGAAGAAGTTACAGGAAATTAAACATGTTTGTAACTTAATTAGCAGAGCCACTTTTTAAGCTGTGATTCTTCAATAGCACTAGTGCATCATTTTTGGGTCAAAGTCAATTAAAAGCTTTTTAATATGAAGCACCATGACAGGAAATGTTGCGTTGTCACCAGCAGTAACTAAACGTGACTCCAGAAACAGCTGAAAGTGAACATGAGGAAACAGTAAAACACAGCAGATGTTTGAAAATACAAACTGGATGAGAGATTCTGTTAGAAGCTACAGAAGTACTGAGAGCCTAACTTTTAAAAAACGTCTTTCTTTCAGGGTTTCCTGCACAGACATGAGTCGAGTATTGATGTTATGGTTGGTCACAGTCCTGACTCGTTACGGGCCTGGCTTGACTCTACCCCAGAGCAAGTAAAAAGGAAATTAAATCAGCACGGCTCGGTTTCACTCGGCGCGGCTAAAAGTGCTAGTGTAAAAACAGCATGGTTTTTAGACACACCTTCAAGCAGGTGGCTGAGTTGTGTGGTGGAAATGCACATCACTGCCGCGCCGAGACAAACCGAGTAGAGCCAGGCCGGCAGATGTGATGGAAAAAAACGGCAGCCAAAGGAGTCCAATGCTGATGGTTTCTGTTGTACCAAAGCATCTGGTTCCTTTACCTTAATTTCAACCCTGTGTTGTGCGCATTCCAACCAGGGAGGAGGAGAAAATGCAGGGAGGGCAACATTTCCTGCACATGGGCCACATTCTTCCTAGCTGCAGCCCTGCATGCACGCGCACACGCACACACACACACACACACACACACAGGACAGAGCGATAAAGACATCTTACGCACGATGTGAGTGTGCATGTATCCGCCGCGGCTCTGTCTGTCCTCTGTATTGTTCGGGATTTTAATTAATTCATTAGTCTATACAGCATGGCCTCGCGCAGCCTATGCAGCCCACGTGCACGAGCGGTGCGCGCAGCTCGGGGGCGCGCATGGAGGCGGTCCGGGGCTGCCTCAGTCTTCTATGATCGCTTCTCCGCCGCTGCTACCTCCAGTTAAAGAGCTAGGACACGGGAGCGAGCAGACGGCCGTGAGAGGATATACTTTTTTCGGTACCTTGGGATTACGACGCGGAATTGCAGCATCGACGGCCAGCCGCCAGGTAATATCGACACCCGCCGTCAGCCGCCGCTCGTAGATTCGCGAAAAGTAAGTAAATGTCCCGTGAAAAGTGTCGTTTTCCAGTGAAGAAGGAGAAGAAGAAGAAGGAGGAGGAGGAGGTGGAGGAAAAGAGGAGGGGGGGAGGGAGGTGGATGTGTGGGACGAGCCTCCCTTTGTGCCGAGGCAGGGTCACTGCTCTTCAACGCACAATGTGGACACTCCAGAAACGGCGAGGATCCGCACATTTCTCCCCCCCCTTCCCCTTCCCCGCCCCCCGCCGCTCCGCCTGGCCCTGCCGTTGACCGTCCTCCATCAGCCCCGCCGCCGTCGGCTGTTTCGGACGAGTCCGACAGAAACGCCTTCTTCTATGCGTACATTCAATGAGTTTAAAAAAAAAACGGAGGCCTGTTCTGCTTGTTCTTGTTTTTTTTGTCTTTCTTTAAAATACCCCTCGGCGGTAACCTAACGCACCCTACTTTCCGCCTCCCCCCCCCCCCCCCCGGCCTTGTAACGTTAGCTAGCTCCCCATAATGTTTATGGTCGCTTTTGTCGGACGGCTCTCAGTCCGCCCCCTCCTCCTATTGTGCTCTTCATCCCCACAAAATGTTGACCTACCGAGCCGTTAAGTGCTGCCTGATAACACACAGACATCTTAACTTGTCTGTTGGTATTTTCGGGGGGGAGTATAACGTCTCCGCATCGACCCTGTCATCTCCAACGGCTGTGGAACCGGGTACATTTTAGCCGTTGACGTCCCTGTCATTAACCGCGAAACGCCCCCCCGTCGGGAAAAGGCGAGCTGTCCGCCACTTCACCTCATCGCTTTGATTAACTCCCGATCTATCAGACAGCTTCCGATCCCGTCCGCTTTTATATTCCACGTTTTAAAAAGTACATGTTAGACATTTCAACCGTTGTCTTTGTCGTCTGTAAAAATGGGGCTCGAATTCGGGTTAAACAATGCCCGTCCTCACGGATGTCCTCCCCGTATTCTGTTCGCTGATTAGACGCGTGTGACTTTTTGATTTAATCAGCCTGCCAGAGCTATTATCCATCTATTAGGTCGCATCTTTGACCCCAAAAGCATACAAATCTCAAGTATTTGTGTGGGGAGCAGAGACAGAGGGGTGCTTTATGAATGTAGGCCAGTAAAGCTTTACATATAAACAATTAGCCTGTAATGTATGACCCCTTGTAGATCATTAGGTGAAAGACTTATTTATATTCTTTTTAACAAGGGCCCTATCCATCTGTAACACGGTACTGTAAGGCTTTGACAAATGTCTTTTCATCAGCTCACACTGTGCACACCCCTCCTCATCCACGTCCAGCTGTACGTTGATTAGATTAGACTCATCTTACTGTGGCTTCCCTCAAATCTACCCATTTAGCCGAGCAGTTGAACGTTGTATCGTCTTTATTGCCCCCCAGAGTGGGAAGCTTGGGCCCCGGCCACGCTCATGTTACTTGCCGTCCATGTTATTTTCACCAGGGCCCACGATGTCCAGCGAAGTGCAGAGACCGGACGACAGCCCCAGCACCAGCGGGGGAAGCTCGGATATCGAACAAAGGGAAACGGTACCACCTGAGCAGGAGCGAGAGCAAGCACAGCCTAAAAAGAAGGAGACCAAGATCTCGAGTAAAACTGCTGCTAAACTTTCAACTAGTGCCAAGAGGTAAGAAGAGACGAGAGAAAAAAAAAAAAAGCCTGAGCGTGGCTCTGGAGAGACATTTACACAGGGGTTGTTTGTTGAACTAAAGGCCTCTCCCCTCGTGCCCCAGGGGTGTGAAGTTATATAAAAAGACTACAGTCCCACAGGCATTGTCATTTCAAACATCCACGCTATTCAGTGTGTGGCTGAGCCCGCAGAAAGGTGGTTACTCACACAGCTCGGCACTCGAGTGTCATTCCTGTCATTTGAAAGAGATATTTTCCCATTCCAGGCCTGTTTGTTTGAGTAGATCAGCCTCGTGCTCCAAAGCACTCTCTTCTCTCCTCCACCGCCAACACCACCACCACCACCACCAACACTTACCTCCACCAGTCTTAGCACTTATTCCCAAAAAAAGACAGGCGATGACAGAATTATGCAACCACATGAGCAAAGGGTTGGCTGAGGCCGCTGAGTCTTTTTATAACAGTGACTGATGTTATGATCGTTTCCCTTTTGTGTGTCTGCACGTCACTTAAGAA
Source organism: Diplodus puntazzo (assembly GCA_963678695.2). Classification (NCBI taxonomy): domain Eukaryota; kingdom Metazoa; phylum Chordata; class Actinopteri; order Spariformes; family Sparidae; genus Diplodus; species Diplodus puntazzo. The sequence goes on along the minus strand of OZ023160.1, from coordinate 5,429,426 downwards.
GTCTTTGAGGGTCTGGAGCACAACAAGGGGGCTGAAACGTGGAGAGGCTGCACTGTTGTCTGAAGTACTGTGTTTATGTTAACGTGAGTTTAGCTGCAGCATTTGCACTCGGTTGCCCTTCACAGTCTGAATCATCATTTTGCACGGTTATCTGAAGGGCTGAAAGCAGTCGTGTTCATCCTCATGCTTGATGTTCCTTTTTCAATTTAGTCTGTGCGCTACAGACGAATGAGTACAATGAGACAGATAACAAAACACAAACTAGTGATGTATGATGTGTTTTTTTTAGTACCACAAACTGATAATTACCTGCTTCTCCTGGCAGATTATTTCACATTTTGAGTTTAAGCAGAAGTCCGTAGCCTGTAGTGTATGCACACCTGAGTGTAAGAAAGGCTCAGATATAATGAGCCAAGATGGAGGATTTTATTCTCCACAGCTGTAATACGATTTGTTCTGTTTACACTCATAGATTTTCCCTCATGTGAACCCTTTTTGCTTTTCTTCTTTGCGTATTTGCGGATCACAAACCAACTTTAAAGGAGCATACAACCGCCTACCTTATCAGTGTGTGTGCATGCTGAGCTGCTCAAGTCCATGAAAGGAATCTGGCTTTGTACGGTTGTTTTTATATATTGCCAAAAAATTCCACCAAGTAGCCGATAATAAAATGTCCCTGTATGTATGTCGTGCATCTCTAGCATAGATGCTTGAATCAGATATTTAAATTAGGGCTGCAACTAGTGATTGCTTATATTGTTCATTAATGTGTCGATTATTTTATCTATGAATTGAAAATGGTGAAACATGTTGATTGAAGCCCAAGATTACATCCACAAATGTGGAAATCTTGTTTTTTCCACGACCCAAACATATTCAGTTTACTGTTATAGAGGAGTAAACAAACTTGAAACATTTTTTTTTTAATTTATGTTGTTCATATGGAAAGCTAATTAAGTCATGGCACCATTAACAACCAGGAATAAATGTGATGTTCTCAGCAGCTGTTTCAGTGTTGAGCACTGTGTTGTTAACAGCTGTTAGGTCCACATGTTTGAATTTGGGATTAAAAGCAACGTTTACTTCATCTCAAACTCAGAACTGACTTCATGTGCTGCAGAAATTGTCTTTCTTCGGCTTTTCATACTCTGGAGATTTTCCCTCCAAGCTTTCGATTTTAACACTAGAATCTTTGTCTTCCAGGATTCAGAAAGAGCTCGCAGAAATAACACTAGACCCACCTCCAAACTGCAGGTAAGAAGAATGTTATCTTGTCAAAGCATTTCTCTAATGAATCATGAGACCGTATGTGCAGATGCTCGAGCTGTAATGAGCGTAGACAGCAGAAACGTGCCGCTTTCAAGGCTTCTCGTCTGTTTAAAAGAAAGGAAAGGCCACGCTGCGGTGCTCTCCCTTTTGTCTCCGCTCCCATAATGCTGTTGTTTGTGTTTTTTGTTTGAGATGGTAATCTCAGGTGAATTACAGTGACTGGAGCCCGCTCTGGCGCTGTTGTTGCCGCATAATGCACACCGCAACCTCTGTTGAAAACGCAGCCTTTTTGATCACAGTATTATGGTTTCACTGAAATGGTGGAAAACAAGCAGCAGTGTGACTTTAAAACCTGTTTCGATTCTCATGTGGTTCCCCCCCCCTCGCTCTGCTGGGGATTTACCACAGACAATGGTTATTGTGTGCTACTGCCGCGGCTCTCAGCCCTTTGAGGAAGAGATACGGTCGCGAGCGAGTGGCAGACCACATGTGCATCAGTCTCTCTTGACATGACAAAAGATGTGCCTTTGGGATGTACCGCGGGAGCCAGCTTTTATTAACTTAAATAACACAAAGTGACACTGATTACGGCTCTGTTTATTACAGCGCAATAATTACTCTTTGAATCAGCGCTCCACTGCAAATTAAGAAAGGAAAAATGGAAGCCGGTCCGCGTGAGATTGAGGACACTTGTGGGAGAAGCTGATGTTTTCTGATCATTTCGGATTGACCATATTCGTATAAAGGCATCTGCTTAAAATGATTAAGGAAAACGGCTTTGTATGACTCAGCTGGCGATTTGGAATTACTACACCCTAGACAGGCTTGTTTATTGCATGAATTAATCACCCCTGCTGGGTCTCATCAGAACCCCGCCATCATTAACGATAAACATTGAGCTAACCTTTTCATTCCAGCTCACAGCCCAGTTTTGTTATTGCACTGGAGGCTAAAAGAGATGTTGTTTTCCTCGAGGACTCTAATCTATTTCAACCCCCCCTCCAAAAAAAAAAAAACTAGGTTGGCTCACATGAAGGATTTAGCTTGAGGACACGAGTAAGTCATTTGAAAGTAAAATAATCGCTAGCGGAAATTTCACAGTCACCGTCTTAGTGGGGAAGTAGTTGCCCGGGAAACAATTAAGCTTCTTCAAGATAATCCTTTTTCTGCATGTGTGTGTTCCCTTTCTGTACACTCCAAGTGATACCGAAATCTAATCATGTCTTTTCTGCGATGCACCCAAATAGATTAGCCCTCTACTAACAATGACGGGGAGAGGGTGCAGATGCATCAAACATCACATTTCTCATGCTGGCGATCATTTACATCCGCGCATGAACAAGCGCGCAGGGTGCAGCCGGAGTCGTCATTTGTATGCCACACGCTCCTCGCTCACGGCCAGGTTAGCCTGAAAGGTTATTCATTTCACCAGCCCCTACCCCCCCGCACCCCCACCCACGACAAATGGAGTCACAGACTGTTGGCCCCCTTCAGGAGGCAGACAGCGAGTTGTGTTAAAGAGATTCACTTGGGCACATGCAACAAACGCGGCGCTGGAGGCCAGTTGATGTATGTCATCTCATCTGTTTTTTGGCTGAGGAGCCACTCAGACTCCCTCACCACTTTGTCTCGGTCAGAGAGAATTTGCCGTCCTCATCGGGTAGTTAAATCTGCAGTCTCCTTTGTTTCACCTACAATCTCTTCCGTATAGCCTTCGGGGATGTGGAAGGCATCACGCTGTGTTTCTCTCCGCAAAATGGAGAGCTCTGCGTCGTGTCTCTAAAATGAATCTGAGCTGAGAACCGGAATTTGCCATTTTAACGCCCTGGAAGTGTGGAGGATCTAATCTTGTGAAACATCTGTGGCAGGAGGTGCCCATTTGATAAGTCTAATAAAACTCCCACGCCTTTTCAGAATTCATCTAAGGTTACTGTGTTAACCCTCGGCTGCATTTCATATCACAATCTGGTGATACAATAACCCCGTCTGCGTTGATAAATCACACACGTTCTAATGTTTCCTGGCTTTCTGCAACCCTGAACAGTCTGTGATATTAATGCTTAAGTTGTTTAAAAATCTATTTCCTTCCAGTGTGAGCGAGATTGTAATACGTTTTGGTGTAATGTCACTACGTGGAAAACGCAAACAAGTATTTAAATTTGTCACCGAGCTTTATCTCACTCTCGGCATTGTGACAGCTCCTCTTGTCACCTTGGCACTTGTCATGCATCAGACGAACAGGAACATACTGAAGCCCAAGAGGATTTGACATGGCAATTATTCTCACTGTCATACACTTCAAGTATATTGTACAGGCCGTCTGTGCTTTTACATCTATTGTTGCAAATGAAGCTACATCTGAAAGGAATTGTGTTTTGCTGCCTGTGAGTTGCACAAACATTGCAATAATCTTACTGGTAATAAAACCTTGATTAGATCCGCTATGAGAGAAACATGACAGGCTCATTGTAGTTTCTGCATTTCCAATGCCATAGAGATTCAGATTCACACTGTTGTCATATAAAAATGTTGTGCAGCTCTGTAGATAGAAAATATAGTGACTCAGATTGTTGACTCACAGAAGGTGTTTCAAGTTTGATAAACAAGTCTCTGAACAAGTCTTTTTTTTTTTTTTTCAGCTGACATTTCTGAACCAAAACTGTAGTGTATCTACAAAATTCTCCTGGGTGCTCACATGCCTGCCCTTTGTTTTTTTTCTCGTTCATCCTTTGTGGAGAAAAGCTTTACACTGACTGCCGCAGCTAACAGTTACTGTTGATTATTATGCAGATTATTTTCTCTATTACATTTTTGGTCTATGAAATGTCAGAAAATGGTAAAACATGCCTGTCAAAAGAGCCCGAAGTGATGTCACACCAACGGTCCAAAATTGGGATGTGAATAATTAATGATTAATCAGCATTAAATATGTATTAACCGACAATCAGAGAAGGGCACACATTCATCAGAAAGTATTTTTTTTACAAATACTTTATCATGTATATCAGAAGAAAATGCAAAATACCGATATGAAAAAAATGATTTAAAGAAAATACAAGTAATTTTCGATTTAGAATCATAATCTTGACACTCATATTAAGTGACTAGTAACAGGTTAAGAGAACTGTTGCAGTTGAATCAGAAAGTTTGATCTAGAAGTGGTTATGATATATCATCTGTCTGTAGATGATTTTAGCAATGCTGCTTCTTTATCTCGCATTCCAGCTCTCCCACAGTCGGTATAAAAATACTCTCTGCGTCTCAGTTTATTTTTCCCTACCTGTCACTTTCTGTGCATCTGCATCGCTGCTGTATCACAGGAGTTGTTATTGCCTGTGACTGTTACTGTTCCTTCCTTGCAATGTTGATCCACTGACGCCAACATTTCCAGCAGTAATTCAAACAAACACACTCTGCCATTGTTGAAATAACTACTGGTGATGTACCTTGCAGTTTTGGACCACTGTGCTGTTTGATGTGTTTATCTTTTTTTATCACAGATGGTCAAACAGATACTTTCATTGCAGCTACAATGGAGTGATAGCAGAACAATGTTCTGCCGCCTGGAGTATAATAGTAATGTAGCAGTGAAGGGTTTTGATGTCAATCTATCCAGATTCAAAGATTCATTTTTTAAAGCTGCTATTGTACTCTCAGCAGAATAATCCATCACAGACGAGGCAGAGATACCGATTTTTCATCCTGAGGCAGCTCAAATAGATTTAATGCAATGCAGTCGCAGTGAGTGGTGCATTTTGAGGAACAGGTTCATCCTCCTGTTCTTTCAGGTTGTGACAAGTCATTTTGGGAAATGTAAGAAACCAGTAGCTGAGGTGGAAGTACATAACTCAAATCGCTGTAGTGTATTGCACTGTACAAACCTGTCACTGGTAGATATCACCAGATGTAGCTAGCTAGTTAATTAAGCCAACACCAGCTCCATGAGCTGGTTGAAAACATCGTCCATGACTGACTTTTTTATGTTTCCAGGGTCACTCGGTGTCGTACTTGATAGAGGTCATTGCTCTTGATGTGCAATGCAGAAGTAGCAAGTCCTTGTATTGTAACTGTAATAAGTAAAAATGTAAGATATCCTAAATATTTAAGTAGTAACCTAGTTAGCTGACATGCCTATCGATAGAGTAAACAAACCACAGATGTATAAGAGAGATCTGGACACAGTGCCAGAAAGGTTCAACCTTCCATATTGTTTCCATATTGTGGGAGTCATAAAGCGTGAGCGCTAGCACTTCCATCGCCAGAGGCTAACTTCCGGTTTAGCCCTCAGCTGACTTGAATGACAGCTCTTCTGGACTTTCCAAATGTAATCGGATCAAATATACAGAATTGATCAAATTCTGATAGATAAACAAATCACATTTGTAGAGATTGTGATGCTCAAAAAAGTCATCCACAAACCCTTTTTAAGCTTTAGCTTTAATGGGACCGTTATTGTTTGTGGGAGGGGTTTTGGTATTGTTAGCGTGTGGTTTATCTCTTCATTAGAGCATCAGCTGACTGCCTTAAATTGCCTTAAAAGCTGCTGTAATTTAAGGCTGGTCATTGGAGCAAGTAGCTGTCTTTGGTCCCTGAATTTTCCTGGTGTGATGTAATGCCCCCATGATGCCCCCAAAACAGTTCTGTCACTCCCTGATGACATCATACAACGGTCTTTTCCGAAAACACACACAGCTGGTCACTGCATCACTTGCTCGCTGGCTTAAAGCCTTGACATGAATATGTATCTCCATCAGCGTCAAGCCCCACCAAGAAATGAGCCTCTCTTTATTGTAGGTTCTGACCTCTAATTCTCTGCTCGCTGATGGGATCATCTTCATGTCTGTGAAAGCTGCATATTAGTTTTGTGCCATGCCCCTGGGGGATTATATGTGAGCGACACACCCAGCATCATTTTTCACAGCGTTACCATCAAGCACAGCAGGGAGGGTTATCAATATTCATGAGGGGGCGGGGGGATGCAAACCGGAGGCAAGGGGGGGGGATGAGCTGCAGAAATACCTCCCGGGTGTTCCAGTTGATCACTGTATTGTGCATGGCAACTTCATAAATTATCATGAGTATCATTTTTGTAGAGTGATGTCAATTTAAAGAGAATAAAACAAGTGAACACTTTTTGTTGACAGTTACATTTAGCCTCAGATGAATCAACTCTAATCGATATCTCGTTTCATAACCTCCGCCTTTGTAAATATTGATGAATTATAGGCACCCATCTGTGTCTGAAGCTGGCATGTTCCTGACCTTTTAGTGAAAGTCTCGTCCATTGACTGCCAAATCTAAGAACCTAAAGGCAAAGCTACAAAATCTGAATCACTTTGTTCTCCAAACAGAATACATTAAAACGGGTCTTCTTGGAGATTTTTGCATATTTGCGTAGATGCACAGGGCAGGTCAGGGACTCATAAAGAGGTTCAAAGTTGATGAAATTGTATGTGATAAGAGTTGCCATGTACTGTAGAAGCAAAGACGTGCTATGAGAATGTAAGCACCTAATTACAGGACTAGTTTATTATCAAGGCCAATATTAAGCATTTTCCAATTTCTGTAACTGGTTTTCTTTTTTTTTTTCTGTCCGATTGCCGACAATGCACAACTTTGACTATGATGCAGCATTTCCCTGGCTGTAATCACTCTGTTTTCTCATTCAGTGTCACAACACAAACTGATTTGTGACACGTCATGCGTAATAGGCTATCAAGAGTGATAATCTGAGCCTGCAAAGTAGCTGGTAAATAAAGCTATGATACAAATGAAGTGGAGAGGAAGTACAAAGTAGCCGAATATTGAAATTTAAGTACCTCAACTTTGTACTTAAGTACATCTCTTGAGTAAAATGTTCTCTAAAACGGTGAAGGATTAAAAAATGGGTTGGTGGAAAATGGAGCGGGGAGAAAAGAGTACCACATCTGTAGAAAGTCCTTTTCTTTCCAGCAATGGAAAAGACGTTACATCTTAGTACTTTAATCTGTTTATAGGCTAACATTTACAGTCATTTTATTATGTTTTATATCTTATCTTAGTACCAGAAGATGCGATCTGTAAAACCAGTCCTATCTAAGGATAAATAAAGATGTCTTGCGGCTGGTACAGAAGCAGATGTGTGTTAGCATGCAGATGCACAATGCCAGACTGGGTTCTGCTGCTGAGTTGTTATGGCCACCATCCTCCTCGTGTACCTATGAAACATCTGCTGAAAATAATTTTCTTCCCGAGCAAAATCAATCTGCCCTCATCATTTTTCCTCTCACACAAAATTTGAAAGTGGCAAAGAACTAAATTTGCTCCTATAGAACAACAGTAACATATGCTCTCCCTCTGACTCGGGCCCTGACTCTAATTTATCCTTAATGTTTTCCACTGCGGCACTTGTTTGACAGCGAACACGGCCTGCCTTGATTCATGTGTGTCATTGAATTCTCAATGTCCTCATTTGTGAGGTAGTTTTCTGGCAAACATTTGTCCTGAATGTTATTAATGGGCTTGTGGGGAAACCGAGCATGAAGCCGTGTGGATATTTCGCGGTGGAGTGTTGCCATTACACCGCCAGTTTCACAGAAGCAGTTCAGGTCGTTGAGAATGACTGAATGGTAATCCTAGGCTGACAATAAAGCAAACAGAAGAATCTTTTGGCAAGCAAACTCTGAAGTAAACAATTGCTCTGAGATCCCATTACCCCTGTGACTGGGATCTGTAAACCTAATAGATTTTCCTTGAAGTCACAAACCATAGCTCCTGCCAAGATTTAAGAGTCTTAATGACATATTTGTGGTCTGAAATGTTAACACTCATAACATTCTGTTCAATATGGTGAAATGAATAATTACCAGTGAGTAACATCCCTGTGGAATGCCCTTTTCTCAGTGCTGATTTGTAGAACCTGAAGCTTTAAAGTCCTGTCACATTTTCTCTACCTGCAGACCTGCGGGCAACCGTGGTGTCTGGGGAGTATCAGACTCCACAGCAGACCTGGCAGCTCAGCTTGTCCTGATCACTGACCTTTTGGTAATAAGTCCATTCTCTCTGCCACAGGGCCAAATGGCTGCCCAGAGTGCTTTAGTGGAGGCAGCAGAGAGACTGAAGAGGCTGCCTCTAATTATGTCCATGTAGACTTTTGGTGCAGGGTTGTGAAATTAAAAATATTAACGTCGGCAGTTTTGTCTCGGAGGCAAATGTGTTTTTTAGGCAGTTTCCTTTCCTAAAGCGGCGTCCCTGCGAATCCCTGGCCTGCAAACCAATTTACATGTAGGCAAAAAATCTAACTTGTTTTATTCAAGCAAAGCAAATGTTTATAATTACCCTTCCAAGACGCACAGACACACAAATTTTATGTTCTTACACATATTACAAAGATAAAGCTACTTGTCTACATCAATTGCGATAAATATGTCAAGACTGTGTGTTCTCCAAATTTGTATTTTCTGCAAACTTTAAGAGTCATGACGAGCTCCTCATTAATGAAACATGTTTTTTTTTACTATTTGTTGTGTGTCATCCATCACCCTGGTGCACAGCAGCGCTTTCTTGGTTAAGTGATATTTTTATGACTCATGATGTTGTGCAGTTTCCTTTATGCAAAGCCTGTGTATTATGGTAATGATATATACTCTGCATTATTCATTTTTAGCCAGAGGCAAACATTTGCACTGCATCAGATGCCGGGTGCGTGTAGCAGCTCAGATGCAGAGAAGGAAAAATGCTTACCGCACCAAAACCTCTGTTTTTCCTTCAGAAGCATCTTGCTGAATTAAAAAGGAAAGCTGGGGATAATGAACAGATCCTCTGCTCTGTTTACAGCTCTCTTAACAGGACCTGTAAACCCCAGTGAGGACAAACTTCCTGAGGGAAAGTCCAGTTCTTCAAACCTCTCTTTCGAAGTATACTTCCTCAGTTCAATACTCACCGCTGTTTAGATTGATTCAGCCCAGCATGCAGGGTTGCCCTCCTGTGGGAATAAAATTGTGTTATTCCCTTCAACTTGGAAAGCATGCAGCCACCTACACAACCATTTCCCCTGTAGCTGGATAAGCCGTCCGGTCAGTAATTGCAGTATTCATTGTGCAGATGAACAATAAAAGGCTTGATTAAAAAAAAAACAAACCATGTCATTTGAGACAATAAAGACAAGAGAACAGAGGAAGGAGGTGTCACCTCGGCCGTTGAGCTGCACAGTAATTGGTCTTGGGGCTCTTTCACGGTCGGGAGGAAAGAAGATTGCTTCATTAAAGTTCCTCTTCTGATAACCGCAGCCACCACACTGATAGAAAAGAAGATCTTAACTGAAATGACGGTGCCATTAGGAAAAAAAAAGGCCTTGGGGAATGAACTGGAATGGCGTATAATGCAGATAATGGCTTTATTTGTGCATGGCGGTATTCACAAGCTCCAAAACATACTGATTCACATTCAATTACTGGTTTATTTTCCTGTTTTATTTATCAGCCCCTCGATGCAGGTCTTGGCTCAGACAGCTATTTACCTGCTGCTGTAAACACTGTGTGACAGGCTGCTTTAGAAATACACTTCCTTTCTGCTGCGTTTAGTATTTTCACCGTGCACTGTAACGTGTTTGATCATGATCACATTATTATTTGTTTTCCGACCTTTTATGTTCTAATGTCGTAGGAATGTTACAATTATCTGATCTTTTTTAAATGTAATCTTTCGAGTTACAAACAGTCGTTTTAGTCTTGTAAGGTAGCTGTAAAAAGCGTAGTTGCTCCTGTCACATAGAACACCAGCTGTGGTCTGTTCGCATTCAGGCTGGTTTACAATGGATTCCTATAGGGACTGGTTTTTTTTACGGTGGTCAAAAAAGATTAATTGACACCTTTCATACCACTCCTGCAGCACTTCGTCAGTGTCCGTCCATATGCTCATGTTTTCACCTGAATCTGACTGTATACACTGCGTTCAGCTTGGTCCATCTGTTGCAGCAGTCTGTGGAGATTTGTCACAATTCTCTCAAACATTTATGTTTGTGAAATCAATGTCTGAATCAGCAGCAAACCATGGGAAAAACATTTCTTTGAAAGGGTGTGAATGACAGTTTTCTTAGAAAAGATGTGTAAGGACATCACTTCACAGCAATTTAACTTTGTGGTTGCTGTAATAAGCCACAAATTTCACAGATTACACAATACTGCAGGAACCTCTCACATGCCTGTGAGTTACAAGGTTATTAGTTTTATACAACTGAACAATGAACATCCTCAGCATATTCCTGAATCATGGAAAAAGAGGCCAGTTGTGGATCGACTCCTTCCAGTTTATACAGTCTGGCTTCATCATAGCAGATAACCAGAGAGGCAAAGCTGTGAGTCTTTGAAACCCCAGTGTATTTACTGGAGTGGTTTCTTTGACAGTGAACAGGCGACTGTGTATTGTTTGTCTAACAGTTTCTGATGGACTGTATTGCTACCACACACAGTCATTGCAGGCCCTCAAGACCGTTCCTGCGGTTTCCTTGCATCTGTGGTTTTGACTCTTGTATTCTTTAATAGATGTTGCCTCTAGTTTCGTCTTAGATTTAAGAACCAGCATTTATTCTGGTCTGTTATTGTGATATGTTCTGCAAAACTGAAAATGAATTAAATCTGTTTGGATGTTTTTGCCCATTTTCCACAAAAAATATGTGTTTACGTACGTGCAAGTTTTTTTTTAAACATGAGTAAAGTCACTACAAATGCAATTGAGTCATCTTCCAATGCCTCTAGACAACTTGACCTTCCTGTTTATTTTTTGTGGGCGTCATGAATGCGGAAAATAAGGAACGGTAGAAAGCAGCTTGCAGGCCATGACCCTTTTTTAAACTATATGCAGACTGACCGACGTTGGAGCGCTGCTTGAACAGAGACTGACAGAGTAGTATTCATGCACCAATTAGAGGACTGGACATTTCTTGATTCTAACATGGATGGATGGATGGATGGATAGATGGAAGGAAGGATGGATGGATGGATGGATAGATGGATGGATGGATGGATGAGCTTGGGAATAAATGCCCATTGTAACCATTCCCACTGAAGACAAAAGCCAGATGTTAGTTTGTGTTTGTGGGTTTTCTGACTAGCATGAGGGTGTAAGATGCTTTTTAACGATTTCCTCATGGAGAAGTCTTCTTTCCCCTCCTGTAAGTGTGATCTGAATTTACCTTGCCTCGTGAATTCACCTGTGAGTGGCACAGGCCTATCTCATGACTGCATCTCTTTCATCAACTTAACCTGAGCCCTGATGTCTGTGGGAATTGGCTCTGGGTGACCAGGCAGGTTAGCGATTTTTGCAGAGATTAGCCGAGCTCTCATGGCACTAGATAAAGGTTATCTTCTGGCATTGGCACCTATCTGCAGGTCGCCCAGTCTATGAGTAAGGCAATGCGGATGATTAAATTGGCAAAAGACATCCAAGTCTCACTTACTGTACTCGATCAGGGGTAGGAAAGGTCATTCAATATATATGGAAATTATTACTGCCGTGTGTGTGATTATAGGCCACAGCTTGGATCGTTTTCAGGAACTGAGAATGAAAGATAAAAATGACGAAGTGTGTCTATGGGTAAAGTGTTCCTTTTTTATATTCTATGAAGAAACCGTTTCTTAATCCTTCTGCTCTGAGAACTGTCTATGTGAAGTCTCTGGTTTTCAAAGTGTCCAATTTTTCTCAGCCTTGTGTGCACTGATGAGTCTTTGTTGAGGTGAAGCCTTGAACAAGGTCAGTGTTAGATGCAATTACTCGCTCTCTCACAGGCACCACAAACACGATGACTGAATCATGTTGACGATACTGGCTGCTGTTGACATTTAGTGAAGAATCTGAATTGTTCCGTTGAAAATACTCACGAAAAGATGAACTGTGAGCGAAAAAGGACACGTCTCAAAGAAAGAGAGCAGTGTGATTCTGTGGTTTAACACTATTTTGGTGCTCCGCTGCGGAGGAAGCAGCCCATCTGTCAGAGTGGGTTCTTACATGAGTGTAATCTCAGAGGACAGGGCAGTGGCAAGATTCTCACGGACACCCGCACCCTAATGTATCCCAGACCCTGGAAACAAATGACCCAAATACTCACTGAATAAAGGCATTTGGCTGACCGTGCACTGCAGATGTAGTCTTACTTACACGGAGGTTATTATTAGTGCAGCCAACAACAAAGCCCATAAGCAGCACTGTTGCACCAGTTGAACGTCAGATCTGTGTGCTTGAAAGGAAGAGAGAATAAAAGACAGAAGTGACTTGTAATGCATACCTTACTATCACTCCGTTTCAGTTTCAGGGCGCAGTGTTGCGTCATTTTTGTTTCTAAAGAAGAAGAAGAAGATTTCTGTGGCAATTCCCTGAGTTAGACACCTGAAACAGAAACTATACTGGCTAGTTAACAAATAATAATCAATTCAAAAAAATAAACCATTCATGGTGGATTGTTGAGGAAGACAATTTTCTCTGTAGTCTGGTCTTATGACAGCAGATACTTGTGTATCTTTTGCCAGACGGCAGCAGGGTGAACAGACTGTGGCTGGGGGTGGTGTTGTCTGTTAAGACCCTGACACATGACCGGTATTAAGGCCGACGGTGAGCATCTCTGGCTCTGGTTTTTGGTGTGTCCAGCACTGTCAGCACCAGTTGGCTCTCGCCAGTAGTTTGTTGGCCAAAATGAGCCTGTCGCTGTAATATTCGTGATTTCACCCATTTAGCCGTGAGAGTGGTGTGATTATAAAAGGCAGACGCTGCTCTCTTAACAATTGTTTGTATATCCGCAGTAAGGAGTCTTCCAGTTTCCCTTTTTTGAATGACGAATACAGACTACCGCCACCTTGCGGTACGGAGAGTTATTCTCCCTCAGGCAGGCACAGACCATCTGAGCTGCGTTCTTTGCGATTGTGTTCAAATCGAGCTTTTTGTTTGAGACACGGGCGACGCGAGACCACACGAGTCGTCTTTTGTTCTCTGAGGTCAGTTTGGTTTGTCTTTGTCCGTATGTTACTGAGACTTATTAACTCGTTATGAAACACTGTTCAGTCAAACTCGACAGACACCTGACGTATGGAGAAATGAGCCTGTCAATTTGAAGTTGCATTTGCAGAATTCAAATTCTGATAATGACTTGATTACCCATTAATTACTGTGAAGTGAATATGTCAGCTGAGCATAATATTCTGCATGGCTATTAACCAGGGCCAAGGGATCATTAGCCATTTAACTCCTGACATTAACCGTGTGTTAATTAAAGCCTCGTGAATGTCATGGAAACACTCGCTGACGCTACAAATCTGCAGATAGCCGTGATTTATCTCGAGGTTCTTGTGATTGTCACACCGCTCACCTCTCCCAAACTAACAGCGAGGCGGAGAGACTATCAGATCCTGAAAGAGCTGGCCCTCAACCAGCTGCAACAAAGCACCACAGGAACGCCCGAGCCGGTGGGGGGAGGAGGTCTCCAAGCAACAGCCAGCGGTGGCATGCACATTCAGCTATTGACTTAGCCTGTTATCCACAGCTCTTGTGTGGTTGTCAGCCCCCTTCAGCAATCTCTGTGCTGAGCGAGGACCTCTGCCATGCCCGCTCATCTCTATCTTTCCATCATGTCAGAGTTATTATCACTGCTACAAACTCATCAGCCTTGAAGGAGGTGAGCATCTGCTTCTACTGGAGATGTTTGGAAATGGAGTAGTCGGCTTTCTTTCTTACCCTGGTGTCAGGGAAGCTTCTGAATAGCGAGCAGTAATGGGAGTGTTAACCCTGAGGTGTGTGTAGCATAGAAATGTAAGTTCACTGAGAAAAGATCGCTGGGAGCCGAGGAAATAAGCTTATGTGGTTCTGTCAACAGCGGGGAATGTAGAGCGTAAAGTCGGGGCGGGAGAAGGCTCACAGCAAATTCAGCCGTCAGAACATTTGAAAAGATGTTTGTATTAATAAATCAGTCGGCTTCAAACGACATAATTACAAGAAAAAACGACTTGTATTAAAAGTCACACAGAGTCACAAGTAAAGGCAAGTGTGTGCTCAAGATTAATGTGCTCAGTTGTTTGGGACAGGCACGATCAAAGACAAAAAAAATGGGTAAATGCATGTAAACCCCCATGGAAAAAAATGGGGGTTTACATGCATTTGATTGGTCATTGCAGCATCTTGCTTGTTGATGTGGCAAAAGTCTGGCAAGGGTGAGTTTTTGATTTTTGCTGGACGACCTTGCATTTTTGTTTTGTTTTTTTGCTTGTGCCCGCAGTGTTTTCATTCCCAATGTGTCACCAGACTGGTTGCATATAAATGAATGGGTTGTGGGTTTATTACATGCAGGTCTGAAGTCACTTGGTCAGCTAATTGTGCTTCAGGATGGAGCGATTGTTTCTTCTTTCAAGGCCAATAACTGGTACCAATAATTACTAATCAAGACGACTGATAACCGATATTTAGAACCGATCAGACACAAAAAACACTGATACTGATAATCAGAAAAATATCAGCCCCGATTATTGACCTGGTCTATCCCTGTTTGGGATCGTAGTCTGCGTTTATCTGCAGAGGGACAGCAAATAAATACTGAAGAATCAACTGGACAGATTAATCAAACTGTGATAATCAGAGTCTGAATTTCCTCAGCCGAGCAGAGTTCTTTAAGTAGGTCATTTATTGAACAGAGTTTTGCAAACCTGACATTTTAAAACTCATCCATTCCCGGCCAGGGCACGATGGAAGTATTGGATTCCTCTGCTCTAATTTAACGTCTGTTAAATACCACAACAGAACAATGTAGGAACAGCTGTATATGACCGCCAGTTCGTACTGCGGTTTGCCCTCACTTTATATTGTTATGACAGGCTTTCCAAGCACAAGTAACTGCTGGCTATCACATGTCAACATCTGTCTCTGTGCGCCTATAAATCCCTGTATTTTGGAGTCATTTCCTGTAGTTGGTTCAGACGTTGCTCTCTCTGTCTGACCGGAACGCAACACAGTTTGCCTGCAATTCCAGGATATTTGGAGCCGTTCGGTCATATAGCAACGCCTGAGCCTGCCAAAACAAATGAAAGTAATATTGTTAATACTCTATGAATAAACCTTGTTAACTTGTTTAATGTGAACATCAACACGTTGTCGACAGATGTGTCCCTTTTTACTGCCGCACCCTCTGTGTCCGTGGTGGAAGTTATCAATTACTGCAGCGAGTGTAAGCATTAGGTTTACAAAGACAAACGACCAGCGGGGTCTCTATACATTCTTTGCTTTTGTTATTTTATTTTGGCTCTTACAATAAAATTCTGAGATCTTCTTTGTGCCTGAAACAACAAAGTCCAGATTGCCGAGGCCCTTATCGAAAGTGTATTTTGAAGTAATTCCCCAGAGAAGAAGTAATCATAATTAGCTAATTAAAGAAGGCTTAAGAGAGGGGCAGAGTGAAAGAGTGGCATGGTAGATTAGTGGAAATTTGCATGTGTTGACACTGAAGGAGGAAGGAAATGTCTACTGTCTAATTTCTGTTTGTGGAGAATGATCTATTTTCAAGGGCATGCTTCAAGCCAGATGCTGCTTTTAACAGTTTTTTCGCTTTGAGGTTATTACACAGACGCGCCGAGGAAATCTCTGTCTGCGATTATTGAGTGAACAGTAATACAGTAATACAACAGCCTTGGGTGAAAGCGAGCCCTGTGTGTCGGGGCAACACACACACACACATTTGTGAGCACATCTGCCGGCAGCTAAGGGTTGGCGTTAAACACCATCCCTGGTAATTACACGAAATCGGAGGGATTGTTCATTGTCCCTGGCTTTGTGATCTGGACATTGTCCCGGTCTCCTCCTGGCTTTGTGCCAGCTCAGGGTCTCACCACAAACAACAGTGGGGGAGGGAGCCCTTAATATGGAAATGGCATTAATTACTGGGCCTATACAGCAGATGTGACCTTCAGCCTCCACTCAGCATAAATACTCATCTCATGAAGGAGAAAAACTGGCTGGAGTATGAAATCATTTTACTCTTGTAAGCATATGTATAGTATCCCTTTTCTTAGACTTTCTTTCTCTCTTTGGTTTTACTGAATACTCAGTTTGATGCTTAAACTGGTTCACTGGTTTGTTCCCCAACTCCCAACAGCAGGTAATCTCCTAATCAAAATTTTGAAAGATAATCTAAATCCTACTAAAATAGCCTTGAACTAAAAACCTGCAAACCTCCACGGCTTCGGCATTCCCCAAATCTCCATCATTAACTTGTCAGGAGCGAGCATTTACCGCCTGAGCTGCTCTCTCCCCCAAATCTCTGTCAGCCCGCTGGCAGTTTGAACACCAGGCTGTCGATTCCAGTGCGCCGTGCTGATTAACATATTAACACGTCTTTTGTTTCAATTTTCTAGCGCTGGCCCCAAAGGAGACAACATCTACGAGTGGAGGTCGACCATCCTGGGACCCCCGGGCTCCGTGTACGAGGGCGGCGTCTTCTTCCTGGACATTGCCTTCACGCCAGACTACCCATTCAAACCCCCCAAGGTCAGCAGCCTGCAGGCACAACTGTTAAATTATTTGGACGTTTGAGTAGCTGACCACATATCAGCTTTCCTGCAGAGGGTCTGGAAAAGTGTTGAGAATATGTCTGGGTCATTTCATGCTGTGGAATAGTTCAAGGATTGGTGGTGATGCACAAACTGTTTGACCACATGTTTCTTCTAGAATAGACAAACACACACTTTATATTTTATGTTTTTTTGGGGGGGATGCAGAATAATTAGCAGTTACATATGCCGAGAAACAGAGCAACATTAGAAATCATTTGAAGTCGTGTTTGTGGACACCTGAGTAATTATTTAAATATTCACTTAGCTGCTAATTGCTCCTACTGTGTTCACCCACAAGTCACTTTGCCTGCCCGGCTGCCAGGTTGCTGTACAAACAAGCATAAAAACAAACCTCCATTTATTACATGTTTCATTACAGTTTATAAATTAGGTTAAGTTAGGTTATTATCCTCCTAAAAGAAACGTATCTTCAGTGGTCATTAAATTGGCGTTACAGTACAACAGGATAAAGTACATAACATTTCAACAAATCACAAATTAACAGATCGAGATTAAAGATACAGATAAAGGTCGCTGCAACACTCAGGTAGAGAAAAGCCTCTGGGAGCATTTTCAATACAAAAATATTTAACACCGTGATGGTGTGGTGATGGGTCAAGATTTTTGAATATTCAAGTAGTCATTCAATTTGAAAAAAATCAAGGAGTTAGTTTCAGCGTCTAGAAATAACAAGATACCACCAGGTGCCACATTATTACAAGCCTTTGTAGAATCATGTTCATATTTTCTAGCCCCTGTAAAACATGTGTAGCAGTCTTTTCTGCACAAGGTCGGTATAAGCCTTGTCACTGTATGCTGCAGTACATACAAACAGATCTTTGAATAATGGAATAATGGAATAATCATTATATCGTCACCCATTCCCTCAAAAGCAATCATCTGGCTATCACATAGAAGCATATCAACCAATCGTGTTGTTGCATTTATGTCAGCGAACAACTTGAGAATCTCAACAGTTTCAGCCAATCTGGTGCAGCTGCAGACAGACTTCTAATAATCATGGAAGAGAAGGATGTTATACTACTGCACAGGATCACCAAGAAAGAGGATTTTATTAAAGAATAGATAATTAACATCACATTTGTTTAAGTGCTCGGGTGTGATGAGCTGATGGACTCTGGATTGAGACATAAAAGAAGTTGGTGTTGTGAAACAGAGCACATGTATATTTGAAGTTTAACCTGTGAGGAAAAAAGTGGTTTTAAATCTTATTTTGGGGCGAAGGCACCAAACTTTTGAAACCGGCAGTGAAAGTTCTGTCTCCATCTCTATTCATTAAGCTGCTGGTCCTGTTAGCCCAGGGGCGTTGCCAAGATGGCTGCTGAATGGCGAGCCTTGCCTAAAAAGACTTTGGTAGTGTCCTCACACAGATTTCATGCGCTGCTGAACCCTCAGGATGGTGATGACTGACTGGTTACCTCGCATACTGATGACCTACTTTAGTAAAATCAGGAAGTGATGAGGAAAAATGCTGTACAGACAGAATGTGCAAAGATCAAGGAAATTCCCATAAAATAGTGGAAATTATTAAAAAATGTCACCTATTTATTATTCAGCCCTTTTGCTAAATTATAGTTTCATCACTGCCTGGTAGCAAATGCTCCACAGCCCAGAGAGTGGGAGGCCTCACCGTGCAGGACGAGCAGGTATAGAAAATGAATGGCTTGTTGGACTTATGTAGGCAGCAGTGGACTTTTTTATGCATGTTGATGACAGCATAATGTGATAAAAGTGAAGCACCAGTTCAAGAGAATTATGGCAGTAAGCTAGTGCAGCACGTTATATCACACTGGTGTCACGGTAATGGCTCAGAGTCAGTACTGCAGCTGTTGACAGGGCTTTCTTTACAGTCCTTTTGCTCTTTCCTGCACTTTCGTTTTATGAAGAATCGTCGTGATTTTACGCTGAAAGTCTGCGTGGTGCCTGATCCTGACCTGTGGGCTGCTCAGCTTCTGAAGAGTCGCTGCTCTTGTTTTATGCGGTGCTGTCTGCAGAGCACTTTCAGGATGTTGAGAGGATGTCATCATTGAACACGCAGACCCGTCAGGGCCAATCTCCCTTTAGTTTACCGTGCACCCCATTACCCTTTCACTTGGCCTTCATTTTCTCTCCTCTGTGTTATGCACACCCCTCCCCGTGCTCGCTCGCCCTCTTTTTCCCTCGTTCTCGTCCTTTGTGCTGTGTAACCACCAGCTCTGTGTTTGACAGCAGACTCAAACAAATCCACAGGCTCCGGCCCAGCTCTCTGTTGCCAGAGGGACTCGAGTGTTTCCGCCCCCACCGATACCTCCTACCCCTCCGACACACTGTGATCTGCAGCCAAACCCCCCTGCAATCACACACCAAACCCTTCGGCCTGTAGCTGCCATACACTCCCTCGCTATAGAAACGCTCCAGTGGAGCTCAGTTGCTGAATTCAATCAGACCTCAGGCTTGGGAATTTTGAATCCAGAACCCGACTCACTTTAAAAATCCTTAAAAGAGAAGAGCAACAAGAGCTGACAAGTTCGCCAGGTGGATGAGTTTGTGCGTCTGAACTCGGGCCAGGAGAGGAGCAGTGTCTGCAGCGGGGCTGGTTATTTATAACGTCCTGCCCTGTGTGATTTTTGGGAATGCCAAGGCTCATTAGAGATTTCCTCTGGAGGGTCAGGGTCAGGCGGGCCAGATGTCGGTGATTGGTCCTGACACTTGACACCACTGTTTGCCTCGCTGCCCCAAACAGATGTCAAGCTCACATCCAACCGAGGCAGACGACATAAACAGTGGTCGGCTGGTTGTCTGCTTGTTTAAGGTGTTTTTGAAATGAGCACAAAACAAAGAAACATTACTCCACGTGTTAAAGGAATTCATTTACACTCACGCTGCAGTACAGTACTCAAACAACACCGACATGAAAACTGTTGTTTGTTGTTGTGCTTTGATTCGACGCCATGCTGCCCTCTGTTGGTCTGTCTCGCTCAGTAAAGTATCATGAGATTTGCTCACGGAGGTGTTACTCTCTGACCAGATGAAGCAAATGCTGTTTTCAAGCCACCAAAAAAAAAAAAAATCCAAACTGTATCTGGTTCACTGGCTGCAGTAAAACACTGTCCTTTTTGATAGACTGTGTATTTGTGGCGACATGCTCATCCAGCAGCAGTGACAAATGGTGTTAAATGGGCCTCGGTGGAGCAATCAGGCAGGGCCATTATGCTGGTACTGATGCTGATACATCAGCGTTAATGTGAATAAAAGAGAAAAAGGAGGTGAAAAGACCCACAGCAGCTTTTAAATGTCCTCCGTGTCTCACCTGTTATTACTCCCGGTTTTAACAAGCTTCTCAACCTCACAGGCTCCACAACAGATTATCTTCCTTTCAGGGTTTAAAACTCCTCCCGCGTCACAAATTATTCCATCAGTATTTTTTGACTTCATCTGCTGCTAACATATTTTTATTTGAGGCCATTACCGACCACTTGTTCCCCTTTTTATCTCTGTCTTTTCTCTGCAGGTTTTCTGTGTTCATACTGCATCTGTAGAGCATTTGACTCCCACTGTTGAACTTCATTAATATCAGTTGCTTAAAGTGGTCATTCATTATCATTATCAGGCACAGATTGGCCGCCGAGACCACCGGCAATCTGATTGGCCTGGAGTGTCGAGCAGTGTTAAAAATGCTAAATTACTAACGGGTCAATCAGAGAGAACACACAGTACCGCTGTCAGCAGGTCGGATCACAACAGACTACCTTCAGCCTCCTGAGTGGATTCTGTGTTCTGGAAACACGCTACATACATGAAGTATGAAGCAGATGATGCACACAGATGGAAATAATCTGGAAAATAAAGACTTGTATACTCTTTCTTGTCAGGTGGATTAAACACGCTCAGCTACCAGAGCGTTCTGATGATTAATTCATGTCCAGTCACAGCTCTGAGGAAACGCCATCTGCAAAACAAACACTACTGTAGCAAGTGCACAAAATATATTCATGAATATTAAACTGAGGACAGTTTTTCAACTTAAAGCAGAACATATGTTACTGGCAGTAATATATAAAACATAGTGTACATGATCTGTTTGTGACCAGAGCGATGACGTTAGATTCCTCCCCTGAATTATGATCCCAGTCCACTCTCAGTCATTTCGCTGTCATTGCAAGTTCCTCTGAATAAGACGAGCACATTACCACAAGTGTAACTGCACAGTAACTTCTACACAATCCAATTTTAAAAGATCACATTAGACGGACATTATGGGAGAGATGATGGTGGTGTTCCTGAGAAAGTTGAAAGGATAATTGGATGAATCTCCGCTGCTGTTCTTCTCTTTCTCTTCATGAACGTCTGCTGTCAGGGTACAAACAAGACAAGTCGACAGATTCGGATCTCTCAAATCATTTATCAAAGCTGTTGCAGCTCAGATTTGTTGCTCAGTTGTTTCAGCTCTAAATTATGATTGTGCAAAACAAATGATGTTAAAATCTACTGAGGCGTTTCAACACCGAGGATCACCAGTTGTTCTGATGTGGTAACAGGTTAGAGTGAACTGCTGCAGCTCTGTGTGTCAGTTCACTGGAGAGTTTACGTTCATTTAATTATGATGCTGAAACAAAGAAACAATGGTTTGTTGTCAGAGGCCAATAAAACAAATGTGGCGCATTTAGTTTTGGTCGATGATCACAGGCCTCGTTCCTGACTTGAAAGGTCAGCAGCTTCAGGGTCGCGCTCGCTGACGTTGAAGTAATTTCGCGGTCGTTCTGAGTCAGCCGTGACATCGAGGGTCGTGTTGCCTTTGATGTCCGACAGCAGCTTGCCAAAGTGACGACGCATCGTTTTGTGTCGGTCTCAAAGGAATGAGCTGGTTCCAAACGTAGGGAAACAAAACACTTATTCCCTTTCATGGGAGAGTTAGAAGAGAATGTCAGTACTACTCTTGTATTTGTGCGTTACATTTTAAGCCAGAAGAAGCTCAGCTTAGTTTAGTTTAGCACAACGACTGTGAGCAGAGAGAACCAGCGAGCTGGGCTGACAAATGTCCCTCCTCCCAGTGTTAGCGCTGCGATAATCACCTGCTGATTTGAGTTGTGTATTTAACAAAAGATATGAAAGTGGTATCAATCAGCTGAGCCAACGTTTGGCTAATTATTCCTAATTATTTCAACAGATGTGAAAGCTTTGTAGCTTACTTTAGTATTTCTGGGATCTCAAAGAAGATATTCACACATCCAACTAACTCAAATGCAGTTGGACACTTAGAAAGCGTTGCTGGTTCTCATGAGTGTTTACACTCTTTCCTAAAGTACTTTAGAGACCGAAACATCAGTAAATGACTGATAAATGGTTTTTTTATCTTCTTCGGTAACATTTACAGTAAAGTGCCGAGTTACCAACAGTAATTTTCAAATTAACATCTTTTCATCTGGATTTTATTTTCACACAGTGACTTCATGTTGTTTGACGTGTCTCTGCTCCGTCCTGTTTCCTTTTATTTGGCAGATGAGCTCATTCTGTTTCTGTTCTTGTGTGTGCAGGTAACATTTCGTACGAGGATCTATCACTGCAACATCAACAGTCAGGGCGTGATCTGTCTGGACATCCTGAAGGACAACTGGAGCCCGGCGCTCACCATCTCCAAGGTGCTGCTGTCCATCTGCTCCCTGCTCACAGACTGTAACCCAGGTAAGACCAACTTACCTTCATGGTGTTTATTATATTATATCTGTGTGTGAGCCGACTCTCTTCAACTGAGCGCAGTTGTTCTGTTAAACACATCAAATCGCCCTTTCTTTTCTTCTTATTTGAATCTAATGTTTATTTTTACTCAAGGCCAAATTTCAAGCTGACAGGCTGTCAAAATCATGTTTCCAGACTATTAAATAAGCCGTGACCAATTCAACCCCTCATTGTTTCCCAAGGCCGTCCAACTCTGACAGATCTTTGGCACCGTCGGTGGCCCGAAGTTGTAAATAACAAAACCAAATCTTCACAGCAGGAAACGGCAACTGAGCCGCTCAACAGAGGAGATCCACAATGACTGTTTCAGGGAAAACTAATATTATCTTGCACAATGCTTAGAAAATTCTAATAGGGGTGTAATAAAGCGGTTGAAAGCGTGAACAGGTGTGAGGGGAAATGAGCGCAGTGCTGAGAAATGAGGGGAGAAAGCAGCAGAATTCATGACCTGGAGAGGGAATAATTGGGTCAAGATGTAAGATGGCCGTTTCGTGCTGCCTTACAAGTAGCAATTTTAAGTTCGGCGTGATAAATGTGAGCATAATGGAAGCCAGCCAAGTACAGGGCATTAACTTGCAATATGGTGGTTTTATAGTCAATTGAAGTCTTTCCACAACTCCTCTCGCTCTGTCTCCACGCAGACTGTGCTGCTACTGGAGGGGGCGTCTCTGCTTTTAAAATGATTGATGGTTATTGATACAGCTGAAGTTGAGATGGAGAAGTCGCGTCTACTAAAGCCATTAGAGAGCGAGCGCTGCATCTTTCCCCCCACAGAGGGAACTCTTTAACAGAGTGAGCTACAGTCCATCAGCCGGCATCAATCTGGAGAATGGTTCCAATAATCTGGAATTAAATTCCATTTATATCAATCGTAGTTAATGTGGATGGAAAAAATGTAGAAATTCAGTCATTTTGGCCATTTTTTTAATATACTGCGATATAATACTTTAATTTGATTGCAATTGCTCGAATTTCCAAGTGATGATTCTGAGATGATTTAACAGCAGAATTAAAGGAAAATACTCCAAAACTCTGAGCTGCAGATTTACTTATTTACTCAACTGTGACCACATTTTGTCATCGCGTCTTAATGCGCGACAAACAGTACGTTTACATGCACAGCTTAGTCGGATTACAGCCATAGTTCGACTATGCTGCTCAATCAGACAACTGCAATTATCCGAGTATACATGCCTGTGAGAAAATCGGATAATTGGGCCGGAGCATGTCGTACCCCGGTACCGTACGATAGGTGGCGCTGTACCCATTTCAACTAGTGGTGACAGAAACACCTCCGGCTGACCTCTTTACGTCAGCAGCAACAACAAACTCATTCGAGAAAGATGGCGTACGAAGAGCGAGAGGAAGCTACATCTTTGTACACAAACTAGAGCACAACGCCGCTCTTTCTTGCGGTTATTTCGGAGGAAAGACGCCGTGGCCACCGTCCGTCTACTTCCAGCTCACAGGCCCCGGGGAAAAAATCTTGCACCTGCGCAGAACGCAAAATCCAATCTGATCCAATAGAATGTTTACATGCAGGAGTAATGCGACTATCAATCGTATAATCTAGGTGTTTTAATTCGACTATGAGAAATCCGATCCGGTCCGATTTTAGTCAGACTAAGGAGTAAAAATCCGATCCTAGTCGGACTAACCCAGTAATTCGGTTTTCTTGAGTGTCATGTAAACGCACTGAAAGTTAAGACAGGAAGTCAGAATTTTTAATGTCCAACGTCAAGAGACGCAGTGCCGTGGAGGACGTCCTCTTTATTGGATCTCTTCTGTGAGGGAAGAATCGCTGCTTGTAGATTCTGCTCGGCTGGAATTAGCGAGCAGAGACGAGACAGAGCGAGGTGACCTTTGAAGCCGCTGAGCAGATTTTCTTTGGGGTCACGCTGTACAGATGAGACATTGAGATCATTAATGTACATTTTGTCCTCGTCCAGGTAGAATATCCAGACACAGATTGCATGTTAACGCTCTGTACAGGGTCCCCGAGACTCCATCAAGGCTGTTAAAGAAATAGACATAAACAGACATTAGCTACCGAAAGTGCTCGAGTTTTATGGCATAGACCCTCCTCAAGGACCCCGAGCTTTGAGCTCACCTACATCTACACAGAGCAAAACATTAAAAAAACAAACTGTTAAATATCAAATATAAACAGAGCTGAACATTTGAAACAAACTCAAGGCCCGGTTTTCTAAACGTCCGTTTGAGACGTACCTGACGTGCATTTAAAGGAGCTTAACTGTAATAGACATGAAAACAAATCGCTGCCTCTCAGCATGTAGCAACAGATCCAATAGATCCAACAGAATTCGATCGTAATTGTGACACATCCTCCTCTCACCCAATCGTTTACATAATGCGAACTCTGTTTACAGTAGACACACAGTAATTATACTTGATGATTAACACTCTCTCTCTCTCTCTCTGTCTGTGTCTTTGCTCCTTTCAGCCGACCCTCTGGTGGGAAGCATCGCCACACAGTACCTGACCAACAGAACAGAGCATGACAGAATAGCCAAACAATGGACGAAGAGATACGCCACATAGACTCCCCGCCTGGAAACGTCCCCTCCTTTACCTCCCTCGCCCTTCACTGTACCTCTCTCTACCTCTCGCTCTCACCCATAGTCTGTCAAAGCACACTCACTAAGTGCAACGGTATACCTGCCCTCCTATCACCCTCCTCCTCCTCCTCTTCTCCCTCCTCCACCCCAACATTTTATCTACCTTTTCTGTGTTAAAAAAAAAAAAAAAAAAAAATCAAACAAGACAAAAAAATGTCCTTTGTTTCCTTGTTGACTTGAAAGCTTCTTTTTTATACAAAGAGTAGATTGGGATTTTTATTTTCCAATATCTGAATGTTGGAAGTATTGTATTGGAGAAAAAAAAAAACACAGAATATTATAATTATCATACGCATTGTCCTCCAGCTATACAGTATGTATTCTCATTTTCTTAGTGGCACCTGGAACAAACATGCAGAAGAAATGCTTTGACTTTGTTTTCCTTGTTTTTTTTTTTGTCGTTTTATTTTTTTTTTTTTGTATTTGTCATCAATATGTTATCTGCATGGAACAGGAAGGTTTGCGTCAATGGATCCTTCATGCTTTTTAACTTCCTCTGATTTTGTTTGTACTGTATGTATTTTTTCAAAGGCTTTTGAGGCAGACCACAAAAGTATAGGTCTGCCTGTGAAAGAGGCAGGACTTGTATATTTACTGGCTACCCGCCACCTCTGCAATTGCAGAGTGGTTTGTTGTGCACTTGTATTACTGAAGCACCCAATAAAACACACTGTGGTTGGCTTGTGAGAAAAAAACAAAAAACGCTTGGCTCTGTCTGGGTTTGTGTTCGACTCACATTTCCACCTGCTCGCCGTCCGCCCGCTCGTTCTCTTTTATGCCTCCGCTGATTATAAAACTTTTACGGTCAGAAAACATCGGCTCAAACAAATCTTATCTAATCTGCGTTAGCCGGGCGTGGCTCATTACGACTCGCGCCACATCTTACAGCTTTTATTACCGCTGTCAAAGAGATGCGATGTTTTCATCTGTCGGGGCGCCGCAGAGACTCCTGAGTGGATCTCAGACCTTTGGGCCAAAGAAGACGAGAATGTGTTTTGGCGATGGTCCAGATCTGGGAAGTGTTTTGTTAGTTGAGTTTGATCTTAATCTTGAGAGCGTGTTGGAGGATAAAGAAGTCAAATTACAGGGTAGGAATTCAGTGACTCTCGTTACAATACTTAAACACCGCTATGGTGTGTTTAAGTGCATTTAAATTGGTATTTATTCATAGTTTTAAGGATGGAAATGTCAATCTAAAGACTGAGAGACTCGACAACTACATATTAATGTTCCCTCCACGAGACAAACCCCTACTGACCTGTCGTCCAGCTCCACCGACTCAAATTCATGTTCCTCTTGTTATGGAGGACTGAAAGTGCCAAGTACAGCTTCACAAAGCCGGCAGCATCACTGTGGACTCTTTAAAATATTTATGAACAAGCAAACATGAAAACAAAAACAATGGCATTTTCTGTCAAACAGCAAAAACTGGGAACATCTGTGGGACGTGAGAGGACAAACCCCATCCACAGACGCCATGATCAGTAATATTCACTTCACCTGTGAGTGGTTTTAATGTTGTAGCTGATCAGAGAGTCATTTATTGTCAGAACAGTGTTGCACTGTGGGATGAAGAGATGTGAAATCCTCCCTGATACGTTTTTCATCCTCCTAAAGGGATTCTGAAGAAGTGTTGGTGCCTTGTAGCTTTTCCTAATATTGCTGCACGTCGGTGTTTATTTGTTTTCTGTCTTTCCCACAATGACCTCGACATGAAGTCGGTCTTTAAGGCGGAGATGTTCTTATTGAACCGTCTGCGTGAGATCCTACTGACAGAGTTCTCGTCGGCCTCGGTTATTACACCTCTCGCAGCCATGAGAAAAAAACAAAAAAACAAGCCCAACCCTGCAAATCTGTAGGCAGCGTGGGTATTTGGGTCACAGCCATCTGTGAGAGGAGGATCCCCTCGGCTGCTCACCACGGACGGCTGCATGAAAAATCTCCCACACATGTGTGACCAGAGTCACTGTACAGAGGTGTCGGAGTGTGTGTGTGTGTTTCTTTGTATCGTCCCTCGTGTGTTACAGTCGATACCGGTGTTGCACATTTAAAGAGATCGTGGTAGTTTGGCTGCTGACATCATCGACCTCACGGTGACACGACTCTTTCTGGGTCACCTGGTGACACATAATGTTAAACCACAGCCAGTGCAGTACAGTAATATATCACTTTTAACGGTAATGGAGTAATATAGTGCGTTACTAATAATATGTTGGTGATTATATTAATATAGCCGAGCCAATAAGTTCTTTGTTCAGTCTCTGTGTGACTGAAATGGGTCTGATGATGAAGCCAACTTTCATTTACATTCTTGAATCACACCATGCAATACTTGTTCTGTGGACTAAAATAAAAAGGACAGAGAAAATCAGATGTCATGTCATTAAAGGGGACATTACAGAAAGTGCAGGTCTGTTAAGAATATTTAATTTGCTTATTTGAAAAGATCTCAGCTGTTTAAAGAAGGAATGACAGCTGTTTGTTTTGTTTTTTTTACATACTCATGTTTACCACTGTTCAAACCGCAGAGACTTCCTGGCATCACCAAACCCTCCAGAGTTACTCATCATGAGAGTGAAAGTCAAAGAAAACAAATGTACGTGTAAGTCAATATAATAATGTGAGTAACGCCTGTCTCATGAAGGTTCATTTAAGGTTTCGTGGACATCAGTGTGGTGGAGAGTTTTAGTCTGATCGTTTCAGAGGCTCTCTGGCAGCCCGCTGAGAATCAAGGCCAGTCGGTATTTCACGAGGGAATAAAAGTAAAGTGCTCCAGTGAGTATCGGGTTTTTTAGAGGAGTAGATGATATCCAAAGTATTCAAAACAGAAGGACGGGGGCCTGCTGAAAACAGTCTTTGTAGTAGGACTTCATCATCACACACAACACGTCGCTTTGCCGTTATAAATTAGTCATAAAACCAAAAAAGCTTTTAAGCAGAAGGGACGCAGCCAGCTCTCGACTCACAACCTTGTTTTTTTTTTTTAACAGATTTGGTTTTCCAGATCGGCTCCTGGTGAAAAATAGCGTTACAGGGAAAAAAAAAAAAAACCTACTTTACATCTTAATGAGTGTTCTGATTGGCTGGTGGGATGCATAAATAATAAGATGGCCATTATCATGCGAGGCGGTAGCCAGCAGGCTGCTCGCCAACCTGGCTGAGGCCTCGCCGGCTGCATTAATGGGTGCTGCAACAACAACAGCAGATCCATATTCAGAGGGAAGGATTAGGGTAATGTGTTGCAGGAATGAAATTTGGATGAATTAATTAGCGTCTGCCGGATTTTTAAATCTACGCCGACTTGTTTCTGACTCCATGAGGTGTGCGAGATAAAACTGCAGCACAGATCCGGTAATTTAATCCCACTGAGAATCACGCGTCTTGTGTTTCAAAGCTCCGCTCAAGTCTTTTCTGCAACATACCGTCCGGCTTCGACGGCGGAGAGGTTTCTAATTTCTTTAAGTATAAAGAAACCGAGCGGGAAATGTATGAAAGCGAGACTTTAAAGGGACGTAAAAGACGAGAACATGTTACTGTCAAAATATTGACACAGCGCAGCGGTGCTCACAACCTGCCTGGATTACCACAATAACCTTGTATACTCACACATCCGCCAGCAGGTAACAGTATATAATGTTCTTCACGGCTCATTTAACTGCTCTTTCCACCTTACAAATCTCTTAATGTGTAGTTTATTAGTGATGGCACCAGATGGAGTCCAAATAAGAAGGTGTTGGATGCAGAAAGTGCAGAGAATCGACGCCCTTTAATGCAAAAAATGCCAAACAAACCACTTTATCCCCTTTAAAAACTGTGAAAATGTGCTGTGCATGTGATGAATGTTGTCAAGTCACCTGCTTTCAGTCATGAGTGAATCTAAATGTGGGCAGTTTATGTGGTGTTTCAGTTTCTGTGGCCAGTCAGTGACACAACAGTGCAGTCACTGCTGAACATTTCACTCTTTCCAGGATACCTCCTTCAGATTATGAAGATGATCTGGCATCTTTTCCAGCACTCTACTGCGATGTGAACCTGCATTTTTAATTGGAAAATAAAGTGTCCTGTATCATAAATAGCCTGGATGTCTGAAAGATGTCTCTGAGAAACGAAGGGCAGCGTGAGGTCGGTCCACTCTGCTGGTTGCTTTATTTCTTTATTTAAAAGGCGTTTTTTGAAAGTAATGAAGTTACAATGTCAAGCACTTTTATCCCTTGAAAACACTCCATTAAGATTGAAGCATTTTCAAGGATTTCCAGCACCGGTACAAACCCTAACCATAATGATTATTGTCATTATTGATTAACCTGTCGATTATCTTCTAGTTGTTTGGCCTATCAAATATCAGAAAACTGTGAAAAAGGTCGATCAGTGTTCCCTGAAGCCTCGGATTACATCCTTAAATGTCTTGTTTAGTCCACAGCTCAAAGATATTCAGCTAACTGTCAGATTAGAGTAAAGAAACCAGAAAATATTGACATTTAGGAGGCAGAAATCAGATAATTCTGACTTTTATTTCCTAAGAAAATGATTCAAACCGATTGTGGAATATTTGATTAGAATATTAGAATACTGGTTGATTAACTGCTGTCATTTAAGTCTATTAATTTTCTATATTTTGGTTGTTATTTTGAATTTCATCAGCCACAAATCCTCAGATGAAACACACTGAAGTTCAATTTAAAAGGTGACAAGTTCGAGTCACTGTTGCAAACATATGAGCAGGATGTTGAGTCGAATGTAACATTAAAACCTGTCAGATTAACTGTATAAAGGTGAGTTCGTGTGTGTGTGTGTGAGCTCAGGTGATGTAGGCTGTCCTGTTTCCAGAGCCGGACCGGTGCCGTACAGCCCACTGCAGCCGCGGTAGGCTACTTCCGTTCCGCAGAGGGCGACAGGCACCAGCCAGCCAAGACTGTGGCGGAGGTCCAGACACAATAGACTGGGTAAGTTTTATTACTGAGCTAAATACGTGATTTAAGGTCGATATTTCACCGAGCGGCGGGAGGGTACGAGTCGGTCTGCTGCCTGTGTGCGTTTCCAGGCGGAGTCGAAGGTCAGTCGGTCGGTACACACGCCGAAAAAGACGAGCAAACAAACAACACGGTCGTGGTTAGTTGGTCGCACGGAAAAGAGGCTCCGACTACTTGCTGGAGCGGAGTTGTTCCTGGCTGCTTCTCTGACGCGTTTAATGTTTCGCCCTCACATTGAGCCTTTTAAAAACCTCCATGTACCCTCTTTCTTAACACATGTAACCACAACGTCCCGTATAATAACCAAGACAAGCGGCGTGTATGTTAACGCGACGGTTACCCGGTTCGCTTGTAAAGGATGCTTAGCAAGCAGCTTTTCCCCCCACACGCCGCTCCAGGAAGTAGCCGCGTCCCTGAAGTCGTTGGGCCTGAGTGTTCGCTGCCAGTTGGAGTTGAGGGGGGTGAAGTGGGGGGGGGCGTCTGCAGGTAGCATGAGCCGTGTGCCGCGGGGAGGGAGGAGGGGGTCACCAACCGCGGAGAGCCGCTCCAACACCCACAGCCATTAGATTGTAATCTTTATTACGTTCGCCGGAGTGTTAGCATTGGAGTTTGCGGCTGTGAAACGGTTAAAACTTGAGCGCGTGCGAGTGTGAACTGTGCACTTAGCTAGCTGGCGAGCTAACGGCAGTTGGTTCGCCGTCACGGAAACGTTAGCTAACGTTAAGTGCGTGCAGACGAACAGCTTTGTTCGCCCCGCTGCCCTCCGACAAACAAGTTCGACACATTCAGCGCCGCTGTCAGGGTCCGGGACGGTCACACACCGGCTGTGATCCGTGTGGAGGTAATAAGCGTCTCATCACAGGAGAAATACAAGATTTACGAGTGTGTCAGCTCAATAACAGGCTCGTTTAAAGGAGCACTATGTAGTTTTTTGAGGAAGACATTTTAATCAGAAGATGGCTGAT
This sequence comes from Diplodus puntazzo, assembly GCA_963678695.2. Classification (NCBI taxonomy): domain Eukaryota; kingdom Metazoa; phylum Chordata; class Actinopteri; order Spariformes; family Sparidae; genus Diplodus; species Diplodus puntazzo. The sequence goes on along the minus strand of OZ023160.1, from coordinate 5,398,287 downwards.
TTTTGTTATTTTTTTTTTTTTTAATGCCAGAACGAACTAAATAAACAAACTTATCGCTTTCATGACAACAACTCAACTCAACTTATCCTGTTCTACGTTGTTCATATTTGGCGGACTCCGCCACCTTTCTAGCTTCAGAACTACGTAGTGCCCCTTTTTATAAGACGTGTCCAGGAACCGATATACTAATACTGTCCAGGTGAACAATATACCAACAGTGACTTTATGATGTGTGTTAATAACCATCTAATCACAATAAAATAGAAGATTTACAAGTGTGTCAACTCAATAACAGGCGTGTTTGAAGGAGCACTATGCAGTTTTGAGGAAGACATTTTAATCAGAAGATGGTTGGATTAATTATTTTTTAATGCCTGAACGAACTAAATAAACAAACACTCTTAGTTTTCATGACCACAAGGGACAACTCGATGTTATCCTGTGTTACGTTGTTTATATTTGGCGGACTCCGCCACCTTTCTAGTTTCAGAACTACGTAGTGCCCCTTTTTATAAGACGTGTCCAGGAACCGATATACTAATACTGTCCAGGTGAACAATATACCAACAGTGACTTTATGACGAGTGTTTATTAAGATAATAACCATCTAATCACAATAAAATAGAAGATTTGCGAGTGTGTCAACTCAATAACAGGCTTGTTTAAAGGAGCACTATGCAGTTTTGAGGAAGACATTTTAATCAGAAGATGGTTGGATTAATTATTTTTTAATGCCTGAACGAACTAAATAAACAAACTCATCACTTTAATGACAACAAACTCAATGTTATCCTGTTCTACGTTGTTCATATTTGGCGGACTCCGCCACCTTTCTAGCTTCAGAGCTACGTAGTGCCCCTTTTTTAAAAGAGGTGTCCAGGAACTGATATACCAAAATACTGTCCAGGTGAACAATATACCAACAGTGACTTTATGATGTGTGTTTATTAAGGTAATGACCATGTAATCACAATAAAATAGAAGATTTATGAGTGTGTCAACTCAATAACAGGTTCATTCTGGGGAGGACATTTTAATCAGAAGATGGATGATTTATTTGTATTACTTTTTTTGTCTAAACAAACTATATAAACAAACGCTTTTTGCTTTCATTACTAAATAAACTGACAATGGAAAACTCAATTTTATACTGCTGTACTCTTTTTATTTTTTTGGCGGACCACGCCACCTTTCTAGCTTCCAGAAAGTGGCACTGTGTAGTTTTCGAGAACAAAATCAAACTTGGAATATTTATGGTTACCATATTTATGAGGTAATAGTACAAATTCAGAAAGACATATTTCTTCCATAACTGAATAAATAAGCTGTTAAGAGAAAAATAAGGTGGCAGGGTCCGCCAAATATAAACAAAGCAAAAGCGTAGGAAATTGTGTCAGTTTGTTTATTCAGTCATTAAAAACAACAATATTTTTATGCATAAACAAAAGTCAGTCAGTGAAGGTCTTTCTCTTCTGACTTAAATGTCTTCCTCAAAACTACATAGTGCACCTTTAATCACCCAATTAAAAAATGTTGTACTTTTGCAAATAACCTACTTAGGAAATCATGCAAATGACTGCTTATAAATAGTGAAAGTGGCTTTTGAGTTATGAAACAGAATCAGTTTTCGTGGCCACGCTGAGGACAAATTAGCATCTATTTTGCCTCGAAATCATTCTGAAACTGCCCCACCCCCTGCAGCCGTGGTATGTGACACATATTTATTTGTTGTTTGCCGCTCTCTGCCTCAGGTCCCGGCTCTTCTCCAATCCAAACCGGTATGTCGGATGAGGATTCCCGTGCCAGCACCAGCTCTTCCTCGTCGCCGCCTTCCTCCAGCCAAACCAGACAGCGGGACACGCTTTGTAAAAAGAAACGGGAGAGCAAAGCCAGCATGAGCAAGACCTCCAAGCTGCTTTCTACCAGCGCCAAAAGGTACAAATAAAACCCCACATCCAACAGTGATGAATCAGTTATTATACTATAGTTATTCGCGATTTGTCTTGTGAAGAAAGGCACGTGACAGAATAACGACTACGGTTGCATTCGAGCTGTTTCTTATGTATAAATAAATTAACAAAAGCAGGCAAATGTGCATTGAGACACTTCCAGTGCAGCTACAGTGAAGTTGAACAGCAGAAAATGAGCATTGGGTTGTGTTACTTCCACCTTGCAACCTAATATAAAAGTTGTACAGGAAGAAATCCATTGTAAAAGAGGAACATGTGCTAAGTTCTCTTCAGACAGTAATTTCATCAGACCGTAACGTGCACAGTCAACAGACGGGCTGTCTGGAGTGCAAAGCTTCCTTGTTGTAATCTTCTTCCACAATCATTGTTGGGTGTTAACACAAGAAACCAACTCCCATTACTTACACACTGATAAAACGGAGATCGTAAGTCACATTTCATAGTAATACACCAAAGATCTGAGATGTTGTGTCTCTGGGAGTTTTAACGATCATGTTTGTGCTGATCTGTGACTGATGTTGATTCCTGTTTGTGTGCAGGATTCAGAAAGAGCTGGCTGATATCACACTGGACCCTCCGCCAAACTGCAGGTGGGTTTCATTCTCTGCCTGAAGTCTGTTAGTGGTCTGTCCACTGGTGTACTCGTTAGGAGTTCCCACCATTTCTCTCCTGATACCAATTCTGGTAAAAAAAAAAAATCAGATATGAAGGCACAGTCGACATGTAGATGGGTAACAAATCTCCGTCCAGATGAGCGTTTTTCTGCCTCATAGTTTCTAAAAGCGTCTGTTTCTGCGTGTCCAGACGTAAACGCTGTAAAGTTTCTCAGTGTCTGCACCCTAGAAGGAGTTTTGCAGAAGCTATAATCTGTTAAATCTATTCCACCAAAGATCCCTTGCAGACATGTAATACTCTCCTTTAAATAATACTTTATGCTTTTGGGTTTTTTCACAAATCAGTTCAATTACTAAAGATTACATCTATCTCTTCTCTCTTATTGAACAACATATGAATGATCAGATGTTTTCCATTTCAATAGTTAAACTTCTTGACGTCTCCCGTTTCACCGACAAGTCCATTCACATTCCTCATCGCACTCGTGTGAGCTGCGCTTTGGCCTCCGATCTAGCTGTGATGTCACAAAGTCCTGCTCATACAGACACGTGTTAAACTGAGACGTCAGCAGCTGAATGTGAAAACGGCCTTGTAGTGTCGCCCGCATCATTCTGCACAGTGAAGGTCAAACGCCTGAGTGAAATAACAACAAGGAAAGTGAATTTTTGACTGGAGGGGACTTTTAAGAACTGAACAAGGCGACGACAACAAACGACAAATAAACCTGTCAGTGATGTTTTGACAGCAGTGCTTCCAAATTACCTCAATTATCTCTTTTGGCATTTGTGTAAATTTGTGGCAACATACAGTCGGATACCAATATTTCTGTGATGAGCTGCAATCGCCTGTCAGTCAGTCTCATAACTAGACATTATTTCTTAATTTTAAGTTGAGATGGTTGTGCAACAATATCATCTGTAGGTATTTTAAAAAAGGAAAGCCACAAAGGAAACAACAATAAAAAGTTATTATTAGAAAAGTCAGCGCTCATCAAGAGTATTAATGAAGTCACTTGTTTCTTTTTAGTCCATTCAGAGCTGGTTAATTATAACGCACCATTACAGTTGCAAAACTATTTTGTTATAAAAAGAAATTGAAACACAAAATATTATTTTCAATTGAAGTAAATCTTTAAATGGATCTCTGCAAGCTGCCTGGTTGTTAATGCTCATGTGCTGCCGTCAACAGAGATGAAAAAGAAGTGAGATGTCTCACTTCAAAGCAGCTTCCGTTATCAACTCCAGAGAATGATTTCTAATTCAGAACGATACTGATTAAGACACGCAAGGGGAGAAAAAACCAGAAGAGAAACTTGAAAGAGAAGCAGAAAAGTCAGTCGTTTGATTTTGGTGTATAAAATAAATGGCTCTATAACCAAAAGTAACGTCGTCAAAGGAAATGGAGCTGAAACGATTGACAGAAAACTAACCTCATCATTCTGGTCATTCTTCAAACAAAAATGCAGATATTTGATAGTCCAGCTTCTCAAATGAGACAATTTACTTTTGGTTTTGGGCTGTTGGTGGGAAACCTTGACAACATTTTAAAGACAAAACTTAGTTGGTTTCAGCCCAAAGTTCGCCGGCCTGCGGTGTGACTGACCCTTGAGCAGCTGGGTTTAATGCATCGTGATTCGAGAGACGATCCTTAAAACTGGACGGTCTGGGTTAAAGCTCCCGTCGCAGCAGGCGTCCTCCCTCCTGCCGTGTCCTGAGGCGAATCACGAAAGCCCTCCGTGCTCCAGGCTGATGTTCAGCAGCTGAGCCCGACCTCTGACCTCCCTGTGAAAGCAGACAAGAGAATCTGAGGCATCTCTCACATCACAGCTCAGCAGATCAAACGAGCCACCTCAGGCCACAGACCATCCCAAAACGAAGACCGTCTGGATATTTTCTGCAAACTGTCGGGTTTTCTGTCACATTCGTTGAAACGAGCTGTTTCTACTTGTGAGTTTTTGTTGTTGTTGTCACTTTTCCTCATGTTGAAAACAACAGGCTGTGTCTGGCTGGGAAACATGGCTGGTCTTTACTCACTACCTGCCACCCTACAGGCAACCAGCGTTCATTTAAAATTCAGTCCGTTTATAAAATCAGACCATTAGTTTGCTCCAGGGAAGCATGTGGCATGTCCACATGTTTTACTTAACCATAAAGCATAGAAGATTTGAAAAGTGTGTTGGAAGTTTTGGCAAACGAAAGAAAAAAATGCAGCGAACTGAGAGAAACCCGTTTTTTATCAGAGCAGTTGCATAAAACCATGTTTATATGTATTTTTTATGCCAGCTGTCATTCAACATTCCCATTACTGTTGAAATAACTTCAGGCTCACAGATGATAAAAGTCGTTTTTATTGATAACTTACACCCACAAAAATCTGTATCTCGTTCTTTCAAGACAGGAAATGGAAACATTAGAATCATTAAAATCCTCCTGTTCTTAGTACGCCCCGGCAAACGCTTAGTGAATTTCCTCCTTATATCCGGAGAGTTTTCAGTGAAGCATTGAGAGACATTAAGTGATGTGCGTCTTTGACTATATCATGACTACAGCGATGATGCTCTTGGTTAAATGAACGGCTTTAAATGGCGGATTAAGGATGGATGACTGAAGCTGAAAGTTGTGACGCTGAAGGACAGAAAGCAGGGGCAGATTTCAGCGACAGGCTTGTACCATTCAGGCTAATTCATAATGGACTACCTAATTACAACAATCAAGTGTGACAGCTTAAAATACCACCTGCCCCGGCACATGATGGATTAAAAGCCATGTTAAATTGAGTACATCGTATTATATGATAATGTATTTAGTAATAAGTGTTGAAAATGTGAAAAGACTTTCGAGCTTAACTTGTTATTGAAGGAGGAGGGAGCGTGTCTCCATGTCAGTAATATTAATGAAGCCGAAGTCGTGAGTCGAAGCGAAGTTATGGTGCAGATTTATTTATTTATTTGTTTGTCAGTTGAGTTTAAAACCCGACCAATTCAGTTTTATCGTGGCCAATACTGATACAGAGTAGAAGAAAATTCCAACATCCATTTATCGGCTTAGATATTGAGACATTCACAGAATTTATAGATAAATACACATTGTTTGCAATAATCCCTTAAACTTCCCTGAGCGTCTTTCTTATCGACACATATCATAAAACAAATATGGCGGGTACCTTTTTATACCTGTGATAGGCCAATATTGGGCGCTAATATCAGCTGACAGAAGGTGCAAAAACAAAGACCGTTTGGTTTCAGCTGCAGTAAATTAAAAACACTTTTTATCTGAAGTTGTCCTGTATTTAGTTCTGCTGCCACTCTGGAAAACTCTTGAAGTTCAAGCTGTGACTGCTTTTAAGTCTCCATCTTGAAAACATTTCATATCGGCCGTCACGACTGCTGCCCAGCTGCGTTCAAAATCTACACCACACGATTTTCTTTGTGCCAGTTATTCCTGGCTGTGTTTGATGTAGCCGACACAACAAATATCTTTAATGATGTCAGAACTAATTGGTTCTGCATCAGATCCTTACATCCCTTAAAAGCTTATCATGACTGCAGATAAGAGTAAATTGACGTTTTGAGGCTGTGTGTCTTTGTGTTTGAAGAAATGCGCTCGTATCGTTAAAATCAACCACTTTGGAAGTCAAAGCCTTTCATGCAGTGAAAGTTTTCGGTCATCACATCTCCATCGTATCTTTAACACGCAGTTAATTAGCCCAATCTGTCCTCTCTGGATCGATTTTCTATGTCGTAGCTGCTGCTGAAAGTCGGCCAAGCGTCCGCGGTTAACGTTGATCAAAAAGCACAGCGGAGCGCAACATCTGCCCCAAACCCCCCCCGAAGAGTTTTGGATCAATACTATTATGTCTAGTACTCAAGACCCCAAGGGGTTCAAGACCACATGTTCTGCATGTAAGAGGGATAAAGGCTGGGCTGCTTTGAGGGAAAATCAATACAGATTACAGATCATGACGCCTAGACACATCGCTGGGGATTTACTTTGAACCGAAGCATCTTCTGAGTGATGCACGAGGGAAAATGAACTTTCATCACCCGACATTTAAAGGCAAAATATACTGAAATGTTTATGAACATTAATCTGAAAAGTCTATCTGCAGAAATGTATCAGTGTTACTGCGTTTTATTTTGGATTCTTAATTATTAAAAGATCAGTGAATGTGACGTGTTACATTTTCACACGTCACATTTACTTTCATCCATCAAAGGGGATTCAGTTCTAAGATTTCCCATGATGCTTTTTCCTTCATCCTCTGAGCTTCATAAATAATGGAAATCTGTTCTGTTCTGGTGGAGTTTCCCTGTATTGACACATGTTGAGCAGATCTTCAATGGAAGGCAGCAGTTACGGTCCGTTTTTAGTTCAACTCTTACAGAAGAAAGAAAGTGTGACGCCCACACACTCCAGCATGCTGCCAGTAAGCTTCAGATGTGCAGCCATTCATCAGGTCACACACACAGTACATGAATGACTGTGACTTTCAGACTGTATTATACACACAGTGCTGTAGTTAATCTACAACCATATATTGACACTCTTCGTCAGTGTGTGGGTGCCTTTTTTTCCCTCACACTATTTATTATTCTGTGTTTGCTGTGGGCCTTTTTTTTTTTTCCTGTTGAGATGAGTGTTTGTTTTTCTTCCTCAGCATTAGTGATGACACAGTGTGATCTAAACTGGTAAATACTAATGACCAAGAGAGACGAGAACAAACATTGACTCGTTAAAATTCCAAATATGAGTCATGGTGTAATAGTCGGGCTGTACTGAACAGTTTCAAGCTTCATTCAGAACGCTGACATTCAAATTCTTAATCAAAATGTTAATGCTGTGCAGCTTTTTTTTGCATGCCTAAATCTGTATAAACACATTGCAGATAAGAACAAAAAGACCATAGTAATATTAATATTAGTGTGTTAAACTATTTGTAGAATTAATTTGAAGTGATAGCGAAGGATTGGATGTTGATATCCAATCAAATATTTGCTTGAACCCATATTTGTTGGTGTTTAGCCTTTTAAAAAACATTTCACTTTGGTCAACAAACAAACAAACAAAGAAACGCTTCTGTCATCAAGTTTCGTGGCAATCCGTTCAGTTGTTTTGTGTAATCGTGCTGACTAACGAACCAGCCGACAAAGGGTGAAAAGGATGGATTTTATAGGCTAATGGCGTCGTACAACATGAGTAGAAATTTCAGATGTAAAACAAAAAAGCGACATCTAAAATGATTTGAAAGTTATGGGACTCGGCAACATACATCAGCTCTGTTGTAATTCTCTGTGCTTCAGTTTTTATATGTTTTGTTTCTCCGCCTGCAGTGCTGGCCCAAAAGGAGACAACATCTATGAGTGGAGGTCGACCATCCTGGGACCACCGGGCTCCGTGTACGAGGGAGGCGTCTTCTTCCTGGACATCGCCTTCACACCCGACTACCCCTTCAAACCCCCCAAGGTACTGATGTTGGTACCGCATCACTGACGGCACTGTTAGTCTGGTTCTACAGCTATAAGGAAACAAAATGATCTATTACACCTTAAGCTGTGTGTTAACTTATGATAAACTGAGAGCTGAGTGACTGTGTGACTGATATGAAAGTAGTGTGACTGTGACGTTGGCGAGTTTTGGTCAGCTGTCTCAGATGGAGTTTTTTTTGTGCTATTTTTAGTCTGCCCAGTCTGCTGGGGTTTGTTCTATAGATCTCATCAAATCCAACAAAAAGACTAAAATCAAGAAGTTGTCTCTTTATCTTTAAAACTTTCTAAATCCTTGGCAGTCGGTCTGTGGAACCCACTGTTTCTACTGACAGCATAACTATTTTACATACTTCCATTTTTAGTTTGCTTTTGTAAATATTACTCTGACAGGAGTTGAGAGAATTTGTTGGGGACTATTTTAAGAAACAGATTTTGATGAAAATCCAGTGAGTAGCAGCAGCAGTAGAGTAGTTCTGTTCGTTGTAGTAAAAAGATCAACTGTTTGACTGAATTAAGTGACTTTCTATTGCACAGAGGAATAAAAATTCACCATCTTTTCATGGGCTTTGTTGTCAAAAGGACAGATGCATACACAACTTTGAAATAGAAAGTATAACGTACCAAGTTATTTTTTATTAATAATTAGCTATTTATCTTTGCATAGAGGCAGCGCTCCTCCTGCTCTGGTATACTATAAACACACCACACACACACACACGAGAGGAATCCAGAATAGGCACGTCAACAATACAGGATTTTCTGGAAAACCTACTATCAGATAATACACAGATTACATTCTTCGTTGGGTCTTAACTGTGTGACCAATACAAAAGAGTAGAATGTTGTTTACGGGACGGGGAAGCAACATAAAACCAGGTGTACTTGGTAATTTAAAGTTATTTATTCACCAGAACCGGGATTGTTAGCAAAACACAAACAGAGGCAAAGGACAGAGGGCCTGCGAGTGCCGTTTAAATCAACAAACAAATACAACTAAAAGAGGACTCGAGCTACTGTTGCTACCACAAAACGAAAATAAAGCCTCCCCTCCACCTAGTGGATCGAACAATGAAAAAACTGCAAGTGTGTGTGATCAGTACTATATTCTAACTGCCTGGCCCAGACAGTCCGCAGACAAATAACAAGTGTCTCATTCACAATTCAAACTCTGTAGAGTTTCGAGAGACACGGTGACGTGCTGCTCAATTGAAATGACTGCCGTGCTGGCCAGAGATTTGTAGCCACTTCCACCAATTGCTCCATCCGGATTGGTGCGTCGTTCCAGGTGCCGCTCCACTCAGAATCCCTCAGGCCAAGAAGGGGGAGGAGCACCCGCATCCTGAAATAACACCAATAGGCAGGCAGGCGGGCAGGCGGGCACGCACACACACGTGCACACACACAAACACTAGAGGCAGAGCTCGGCGACGACCGTAACAATGTTGTTTGTCCTGATTTTTTTGGGATCGGTCAGTTGTTGCACAAATTCCTCCTGAAGGATTTTAGCTTCTGTTCTCTCCTGAATACACGCTCTATATCTGCAGGCATGTAGGAGAAACCACACAAAGTCACTCACACGAGTGGTTTTATGGAGGTTAATTTGTTGGTCATATGGTCAACAACAATAAAACAGCAGGAAGATGAACAACCTGTTCTGAACAGATAGTAAAATCAAACAAACAAGGAACCATTTCACAATATTTTTGTAGGTTTTGTATTGTTTTGTTTTTTTCTGTTGGTTGTTTTTAGCTCGAGCAAACGCTTCTAAATATGTGCTGTAATTCTCAGCTGTTTAACAATTATATTAATACATTCTTGATGGAATACACGTGTTGTTTTTATGGGTGTGTGAGTGTGAATGGAAAGTTTGGTTTACTGTGTCAGCGTCAGCAGGAAACACCCTTGTGAAATTAGTAAGACAAAGGTGAGCCTGAGATCTACAAAAATAACTCTACACGCCACCTTTTATCTGAGAATCAAGGCTGCATGTGAAATGTTGTCTCAACTCCACGTCTGACATTTCCCACAGCTCACTTGTTCCAAAACAATTTAGTTTTCAGTGTTTCACCAGAACATTTACTGTAACTAAAATCCCTTGCTTTCACTGCTGGTCAGTGCTCTGATACCTTAATGACAAGTTGGTAGTTCTTTGTAATGTTTTTCTTTCATGATAGCAGGCTTATTTGACATGAGCCAGATCACCACAGACCAGCTTCAGTTGCCATTGTGCTGAATATATGACATGATAGTTAGTAATTTTGTCTGACTCACTCTGGAGGCTCAACTGTATGAGACATGGAAGTATCACGTGCCTGAGACACGCAGTTCAGTGCAGCAGTTACTTTTCACGAGCTGCAGAGACAGACGATCATTTCCTGCCATGTAGAAGTACCTCGTTTCTACCACCAGAGGGCGCCGGGCTCCATCCATTTAAGTGTTTTTTAAATCCGTAGATGTAGGTTTAATGCTGCAGGCCTGAGTTGACCGTTTCTGTCTGACTGAGCTACAGTCCAGTCACATGTATAGAGGATACTAGATTATTAAAACAATTAATCATTTGAATTTTAATTGTTCTTGTGCGTGCAGGTAACATTTCGTACGAGGATCTATCACTGCAACATCAACAGTCAGGGTGTGATCTGTCTGGACATCCTGAAGGACAACTGGAGCCCGGCGCTCACCATCTCCAAGGTGCTGCTGTCCATCTGCTCCCTGCTCACAGACTGTAACCCAGGTAAGACCGAATGTCTCAGTGAAGCTCGGTAGTTTCTGCACCTTCACACAATCAGAGATGTTTGGAAACAGCAGGCTGATGAGTTGTTGACTGTCTGACGTAGGCTTTACAAGAACAAGAACAAGTTAGATTTTATGTGTTCAGTCAACATAACAGTTTCACGCTGTCATTAGAGTCATTGATTAAAATACACAGCCTGTTAATTTACGTTTTTGTTTTGTTTTAATGGACCTCTTCATATCTCACCGTCAGAGATCCTAGAAAAGTCTGTCTTAGGAGTGATTTAGGAAACTTCTGAGAGCATCTCTCAGATCGGTGAAGGACAGAAACGTTTATCTTAGTGACATAGACCTAGTAATAGAATTTAGTCTCTATTTAAACATGATTGTGGTTTTGAATATAATCTTGTGTAATGATAATGTTAAATTGTAAGCTGTATTTCTCAAGATGTCCAGAAGATGTTAGAAAAACAGTGGCCTTTTGTAGAAGTCTCTTCAACATGCGTGTATTCACCATGCTGTTAACTTCAGTTGGCCTATCGGTCTGTTTGATATTAACAAGCGTCAAACCATTTCAAGAGGAATACTCGGTCTGGGTGTCAGCAGGCGCGGGAGAACATGGCGCAGCAGGTATTCGCCTCGTTCCCTGTGGTTGTGTGAAAAGAGGTGGCATGTGTTGCCGAGCTGACGGGTTTAAAGCGCTGTGATTCTGCTGATCACTTGGCTGATGGAGGATTACAGCAGACTCTAGTTATCGCTGCATATCTCAGTGTTGTGAGCCCTTTAATTTCTGGCGTTTGTAGCCTCGATACATTATGTGGAACATGTGAGCACATCTCTAATGATCCACAAACATGCTGCCCAATCTGCACAACTGTGGTGTTTCATTGACGCAGTTACCTTTTTGTCTTGCCACCTTCTCTTTCTCTTAAAAGTCCTCCTCCCTACTCCTTACAGTTTTTCACCTTAGAAGCGCTCTTAAGGGTTATACGCTGTGTCAATAACTTAACTACCAAGTCTCCGAAAACATCATAATTCTAATTCTAAGGTTGAATTTCGTCACTAGGGAGCTTTATGAATGCAGGCTCAGCAAAATGTACATAAGGGGAGACAGGAGGAGGAAAAACAAATCATATTACTCCAGTTAATTTACAGAAATGTGAGAAATTCATCAAGTTCTTACCTTAAACTGCGATTTTCCCTCGCTCTACAAAAGAACAGGAATGTGAAACCCATGTGTGTTAATGCTGGTAAATGTCGCCACCTTGACAGGAAACCCAGCATCATCTGGACATCCGATTCTGTTTTTATAAAGCGAAAGCAGATGGGGGGTTTTTTTCCGTTTGCCTGTCAATAGAGCCAAAGACAAAAGTTAGTCTGTGTGCAGCAGGCGACACAGTTGATTTGTTCTGACATCAAAGTGCTGCTTCATTACACTACAATGTAAAAGAAATGAAAAAAAACATTCCAATCAGTTAAACCCAGGTATGTCGAGGTGGGGGAATTAGTAATAAACTTTCCAAAAAGAAAAAGAACATTGACCCCCCCCGCCTGTTTATGCTCTGCTCTGAAAATGATTTCCTGTTTGTAGATAAAGAAAAATGAGAACAGCCAGATGTGATTTCAACAGAAGCAATGATAAGAAAAAGCAAAAATAATATCTGGGGACGAAAGTGTTTATAAGCCCTTCAGTGTCTTCTCTCTCTCTCTCTCTCTCTCTCTCTGTCTGTGTCCGTCTGTGTTCATCATTTCTGTATTCAGTTGATCTTAACTTGCTATTTTTCCATTCAGCCGATCCTCTGGTGGGAAGCATCGCCACCCAGTACACGACTAACAGAGCGGAACATGACCGAACAGCCAAACAGTGGACGAAGCGATACGCCACATAAACCCACAGAGGACGGCAGTGGGAGGAGGAGGAGGAGGAGGAGGGGTGGGGGGGCTCTGGGTGGTTTGTGTTGGGGGGTTATTTGTATCTCAGATTTTTAGTACTTTATTGTCTGGTATATTTTTTGCTTCCTGATTAAGTTATCTCCGCAAATATGGTAATAAAGGAACACAATGGAAAGGAAGTCTTGTCTGCCTCTTTTGTTTTTCTTCTTACGTTGTTAATTAAAGGGTGGAACCTGCATGCAAACTGCTCTAATCACCAGTACGCACTGTTGGTAATGCTGGGAACGCATGAAAGCTAATTTTATCATGTTGGGGGTAATTTTGAGTCAATCTGGGTTTTATTTGATCAGGTGTGTTCACTTCACTGCATTCATAATCAGCATAAGACATTTTCTAAATGGTCAGTAAAATACAGCTGTAATAAAATGTCTTCCTGGGAGAAGTCAGAATTGTTGACAAATACTGTACATTATACTTTATGTTCTTTATTTAGAGCAAAGGTCAAATATCGCCACCGTTATCCTTTAAAAGCAGGAATGTTCAGTATCTGCTTGTAAACACACCATTTAAAGGTGCAGTGATCAATTTTGGAGAATGATCGCTGATTGTGTTTCATTCCAAGGTTGTTGAAATACTGACGCTTTGGGTTAGCGTGCCACCAACAAACAGGAAAACAAGGAAATGGGTCAGTACTGATGCAGACGCTGACACAAGTGGGTCAAATGATGATGGAACTGGTTACTTTTGTAGCTCCATACATTGATTGTTTGGAATATCCTGTCTAAAATACCTTTTTAATGAACTGTAGAATTACGTTCTATTTAATTCTCCTTTTTTTTGACGAGGTAAAAGTCTTCTTTTCAAGACAGACTCGGGCGAGAGAGCAGCATAAAAACACAGTAACAAAGATTACAGCACCAGATTTGAGACCTGTCACGCTACAGAAGAGAGATTTAAACAAGTCCCAGTTTCTAAGTTGACATATCTGTTCTCTAAAAAGGCATTTCAGTGTTCTTAAAATACCTCAGATGGATGGGAGCTGTTGAGGACCTTATGTTCTGCCAAGAGGGAACCATTCCACAGAACCATGGACTCTGGCCAAACAGCTGAATGTGGAAAAAATCACACACACACACACGCAGTACAAATGTTAGTAGTACAAATGTTAGTAGTACAAAAGGTTTATAAACTGACGAAGGGACTTTTGCCTCCCTATTTCCTTTAATAGTCTTATTATGAAAGTCTTTTCCAGAAGCTCAATATATTCTTCTGCGAAAAGAAAGTGGCCAAAGGTTATAAACTCATTTTTAAAACACAGTTTTGGCACGGGCAATACAAAATCTTAAACTTGATCAAACAATAAATAAATGACAACAATAAATGTTGCATTACAACTAATAAACATGATTAAAAGGGAGGTAGGGTCAAAGGACGTGGTGGTCTAACCTGCTGGCTCTCAACCTTTAGCGTTAGTTGTGAATCACTTTTCAAGTCTGTGGAGAAAAAAAACAAATTACATTTTAAACTGGCGAATAGTTTTCACGTTACATTGCCTGTATAAATAATACTGATAGATTTTATTGAGTTTATTTTTGAGAATCAAAGTTCCTCTTCCATATGAGTTCACACACACACAAAAAAAACATTTTCATTTTGGCGCTTTCAGGATGTTGCGAGTTAAAAAGTCCCGGTGCGGTGGGGAGGGGGGTAGGCGACCACAACCGGGTATCTTTGGGGGGTCATGACTCACAAAGGTTCAGAGCCACAGTTCAAACAGCTTTGGTTATCAAAAATAGATGAGTTAGAAATCGACAGCTCTAGTAAGCCCTGTTCTGATGGGCCACTGTGGTTCCCTAAGTCGAGGTTCAAACTGGGCTAACTTTGGTCCAAATGTAAATGTTTTATTAGACATGTGAGTTACAACTTATGTTTCAGTGACTATATTTCAGAACAAATAAACATATTTTCTAAAGCTCTAATCCTGGTTGCCTAGTTAGTCCATTATCTCTTAGTATATCCTCGATTTATGGTAAATATTTTTGTAGTGTGTTTATATCAAAATCCTGCTCTTCATTATTTTGATAAAACATAAGTTACTTCAAAAATGTATCCAGTCAAATGTGATTTGGGCCAACTATTGAACATGCCACTCATAAAAGAAGAGTATGATGGTGTGTAAGCACAGGAGTGTGTTGAGCTAAATGCTAACTTCAGCATGCTAACATGTTCACATTGACATTGCACACATGCTAACGTCTGCTACCAGAGTTCAGGATGATACAGTATCTACTTTAACCTTCAAACCTCAGTTTAGGTGCTGTTTGAGCTCGGTATGTGTGACTGTGATGACCAATAATCTTAATATTTTTTCCCTTTGACAGCTGCACCTCCTCTGACCTGCAAATCAAAATGTTTACTGGGGGAGTTTGGGGACTTCCATAGGCTGGACAAAATGACAAATAACGCAATTTCACTTTCACCTCACTCCTTCCAAGTAAGCCCAACGACTGCATTCACAAACAGGAATGTTTTTTTCGACAGATGTTATTCTGCTAAGGTGTCACGTAGAGACTCACATCAGCCCACAGTCTGACTGGCAAACACGGTAACATAATACAAAGCATATCGATCGACTCAAAGTCAAAGCAAGACAGCTGCTAATGTAACAGAGGTCTGGAAAACTCACCCGAGCTGAATGTATTGGAAAAAGCTAGCACAGACAGTTCCACCTCGTCGATGTACATATGGGACCATTCTGATTGGTTCTAAAGGAATACAAACAATATTAGCAGCCCAAGGTAATTCAACTCCACAGGGGTGTATTGATAAGGTCTCTGTGGTGATTTACTGGACTACATTGTGTCAAGTACAACCTTTTACTGAGGGACCCAATCATGACCAACATAACCCTTAACGCTAACCCAAAACTAGCAATACAAAAATGCAATACATTAAAATACCACGTCACAAGTAAAAGTCCTGCATTCAAATTCTGTAGCAAAATGTAAAGTAATATACACACAAAGATGTACACATACTGCAGAATTGGATTATACATACTGATGTATTAATGTGTTCACCACAGCAGTTTGCAGCTGGTAAAAGTGGTTTAGCCACTTTATAGTTTCTCTGCTAAGTTGCTTGTGAATTTGTTCTTATTCTACAATATTACATCTTAATTAATTATATTTTGTTATGTGTTGTATTATTATACTAGTAACATAAAGGTGTCAAATAAATGTAGTGGAGTTAAAAGTCAAATATTTCCCTTTGAGTTGTGGTAGAAAATACAAACACAGAAAAATAAAAAACAAGTATCATGTAATTGTACAGCGCTTCAGTAAATATACAAAACAGCACTTTTTAGGACCAACAGTTAACACGTACACGTAGTTAAGTACAGCTGAGGCTGATGGAATGTCAGATTGCACGGATTTGGTCATAAGCCAGAGAACTGGACAAATAAAAATACTGACCAGATGACGGCACACTGCAGCAAACAGCACTAAACTGTGACCTCAAGTGCTTTTTACACCCGATGTGTGAATCTCTTCTTCATCGTGACATCTGAAGGTCTACCTCTTTCTAACAAATGATAATGACAATGTTTTTGTACAAATACATGTTGTATGCATGATGTGTTTAAGTATATTTCCTCACTAAACTGTAGTGCACAGGTTTTAATGAGCATCAACTGCATATGTGTAGTAGATGTACGTTAATAAAACTGCTATTTACACTCAAAGCCGACGTGTATTTAGAGGTGCGAGAAAGAAATCTTCACTGACTGATTTTTGTGAATACCTAAACAACCTAAATGAACAAACTCTCACTGTTTTCATGTCTGAATAAACTGAATAAACAAACTGACTTAAAAGCACAACACAATTTCATACTGTGTTACATTTGTTTACATGTGGCGGACCCTGCCACCTTTCTAGCTTTAAACTGTAAATGTTCTGGGGACCATGTTTTCTTCTGAGAACAGATTGTTTATTCAGTTGTAAAAAAAAAAAAAAAAAAATTAAATGTAATTTAAAAATATATATATATATTTCTGAGTTTGTGTTATTTCCTCATGTATATTGAATATTTTACCACTCTGAGTTTGAGTTTCTTGTCCAACACCACAGTGTGTCCCTGCAGTAAAATGTCCTGCGTGATGTGTGTCAGTATAACGTGACTGCAGGAGAACAGTGAGGCTCAAAACAAGAACCAGAAGCCTCCTCATTCATGTTCAGCAGCCAGGACACGGACGCACGCGGCACCACCATACTGTACAGCTCGGGCTTCACCCTTCACGTTGTGCTCTGCAACGTGACTGCCGTGTTACCATTCCTCTGTTACGTCGACAGAACGCGCTTGGCTCCGCCCCCCCGTGTCCTGAAAGTGTGTCACTGGGTTAAAGTGGCTCGAGCGGCCGGGCGGAGGGGCGTGGCCGACAGGGGAAAAAAACGGGTCACATGGGCGAACCCACTATTGAGAACATTCAGTTCTCTCGACTAACCCGCAGTCACACACAACAAGGAAGGAGTTCCTCTGATTCAGACGTCCGAGCCAGACTCGTCCTCTAAGTCTCTGTGAGCTGCACAGTTACTATCGCCTCCTGGATCAGAACCACCGATGTGAGCTTCACCTACGTCTTTCAACTCGAAAACCTACAGTTTTAGTCTCCGGTGTTTTTTCGTGACGGCGTCAGAAGTCGTGACAGTTCAGTTTAGTTGTTGGGAGATTTTTTTCCCCCTTTTCCTCGATCGGAGATGCCTGAGGACATCGGAACCGCCAAGCCTGGTAAGAGGACACTTCATGAGCATTTAACACCAGAAGTGCACGCTTACAGTGTTTTCATTGCATGCACCGGGCACACAGACTTTGGGACATGGCTGCAGTGATGGTGTCCTCCATACAAGTGTCATTCATCCGCGACACCTTCTTAACACCCAAGTACAAAATGTTTTCAGATGCGTTCACTCGCTGTGATACTAGTGGAAAATCTTAAGTTCTGAAAAATGCTATAAACCTGATTGTATGGCTTGAATTCACAAAACGCACCATAATGACTGTTATTTACTGGACACGGACGATAAGGAAGTATTCTGTAGGAGGGCTGGGCTCAAATGAATGATCTCCTCAGACTCTACGTGTCTCGTCGTTTCTTCCTGTCGTACAGCAGCTTAATCTATATTTATGTCAGAGCTGAATAACATATGTAGGAAAATGTTTAAGTAGCTTGTCGTGTGTTTAAACCCGTGTTATAAACGTGTTACTGTGCTGTAAAAGGGGGTTAGGAGTGCCAGTGCGCCGCCGCCACCTTCCAACATTTGTCACAACAACAGTGTTTATCTTCCCCCGTCGCTCTCACATGGACAGCGTAGACTAGCCATGTGCCGCTGTGTGTACACGAGTGCAAGAACACTCCTCTGATTGGTCGAGGGGCGTTCCACTCCTAGAGCACGCTTTAGCGGGCGCTCTCCTCTGATTGGACGAGCGGGTGGCCGTGACGCGGAACATTTCATAATCCTGTCTGTACACAGCAGCCGTCGGCGCGAGGCTCCACTGCAAGATACACGTGAGGCCGACAGAGACAGCAGAGAGTGACCTAGATTTTTTTTTTTTTTTTTCTCGCGCTTCGCTTTCACAGAAATCCATGACAGGTCCACGTGTGGGTGGGTCGCGAAAGAGAACAGTCATGGTTGTGGTTAGGTAATCATGTGCTGCTGCGCCTCAAACTCAGGGGCTTTTTTTTTTTTAAACATTTCACTAAGAAAAACACATTAAAAAAAACTTTTTTCGCAGATGTTCC
This sequence comes from Diplodus puntazzo, assembly GCA_963678695.2. NCBI lineage: Eukaryota > Metazoa > Chordata > Actinopteri > Spariformes > Sparidae > Diplodus > Diplodus puntazzo. The sequence goes on along the minus strand of OZ023160.1, from coordinate 5,379,788 downwards.
GATAATGACGGATAAGAAAAGCGCAGTGCGTTTTTTTTTTTATTTATTTTTAGACGGAAATTCACTGAGCACGTCTGGTATTTTAAAACTGCGCTGGCCTACTTCAGATGACTCACTTTAACACGGTCGCACTGAGTAGCAGCCTGATGTTAAAAAAACCCCACTGCCTTGCTCAAGGACAGTTTTTAAAAAACACAGATAAAAGCAAATGCTGCTTTAAGTTGTGTTCTTATTGACCTTATTAACTTATTTTATCAAATGCATTTTAGTTTCTATCTCCGAAGACTATTCCATTCATCACTTGCAATGTCCCACCTCTTGTTTAAATTATTTTCAATTTGCAAAAAAAAAAAAATTGTATTTTTATATTGTTGCTGTAATTCCTTGGTGCTCTACTTCTCGATCCAAAACTGCCACCCAGGGCTGTTTTCTCACCAAACATGTGATTATATAACCCAGTGGTTCATGTTTTCTCTGTACATTCTTCTGTGCCTACAACTGTTGTGTTGCTCCAGTGCTTCAGTGACCCTTTCTAGTCGTCGGGTCAGCAGAGCACACTCCCATAGAGTCCCAGGCACGTTATGTAACACGTTACTCAATCAGCCAGCACTGGAGGTGATAAAGCAGGTCAATCACAGTGTTGAATAAACCAACCAGGAAACAGAGACAAAGGCGTGTCAGGGCCACCTGCTCTTCTTGTACCGCCCAGAGTTTGTGGCATGCAATGCTATTTTTAGCACAGTTTGCACTTTAATGCCTGTTATCTTTATATGGCTCCAATTGACTTTGGCAAGCTTGATGTTTGGTAGAGTTAAAAACGTTTTTTAAACGCTTGATGTTTGTTCATCCATAGATTTACTTGAAAACATATTTCCAGAGATATAATTTTCCTTAATCGAGTGGTTAATTTTCACATGTTTCTACATGCCATCTCCTCGTCTTGGAAGTAATTTTCCTGCTATAACTCATCACTGTCATTGTCTCTCCACAGGAGGCGTCATTGCCTATATTTCCTCTGGCTCTGCCTCCAGCCCAGAGTCCTGTATGAGCACCAGCCCCAGCGGTGGCTACCTGTCGACATCGCCGCCGGTGTCCCGCCCCTCGCTGCCAAGCAGGGCTGTGGGCTTAGTGGTGGATATTTCTCCACCAGCCAAGAATGGCCACCCCCGAAGCCACGGCACGGAGAAGGCTGGTCGCTCCTCCACATCTGCCAAGAGCAGCATTACCAGTAAGAACAAAGTCTTGGCATTACTGGAATACTACACTGTTCAGAAAATGTCTTTTGAATCCAATGTGGTGCACATGAATCACTGCTGGTCTTTGTTTCTGCAGAAATCAACGGCATGGTGCTGTTGTGCAAGGTGTGCGGTGATGTGGCCTCTGGCTTCCATTATGGCGTCCACGCCTGTGAGGGCTGCAAGGTGAGACAAGTTCCTCCAGTGAAACCGTTGCCTCTCTGCTAGCTTGAGTCATATATCCTCTTGCTGACTGCACACGCTCACATGACTAATGCTCCTTGTGTTACCCTCAGGGCTTCTTCAGGAGAAGCATCCAGCAGAACATCCAGTACAAGAAGTGTCTTAAGATGGAGAACTGCACCATCATGAGGATCAACAGGAACCGCTGCCAACAGTGTCGGTTCAAGAAGTGTCTGGCTGTCGGCATGTCCAGAGATGGTGAGCAGTTTATTTAGTTTAGCCTCGGCTGTTTGTCTTGGTTATCATATAGATGAATCGATAAGCGAGATGAAGTGACCTAATGGCTGTAATTTTTACTCTTAGCTGTCCGATTTGGCCGCATCCCAAAGCGGGAAAAGCAGAGGATGCTGCTGGAGATGCAGAACGCCATGAACAACATGATGAGCAACAACAGCCAGCTGCACAGCATGCTGCACGGTCACCAGAGCCCGTCACTGCCCATGGAGACCATGACCAGCGATGCCAGCTCGTCGTCCTCCTCTTCCTCTTCCTCCTCCTCCGCTTCCGACTCTCCATCGTGCTCAAACCCCTCCTCCCCTCAGTGCCCCCAGGACTCGGAGTCTGTGGTGTCCATGGACACAAACTCCAGCTCTGCCTCCTCCTGCGGATCAGACAGCGGCGAGGACGAGGCCGTCGTCTCGGTGAGCAGGCAGCACCAAGATGCCTTCGCCTTCAGCCAGCAGGGCCAGACCTCGCCCTCGCCAGCTGCCCAGGAGACGGGGAGCAACAGTCGCATGGAGGCGCAACAGGAGAGCTGGAACTGCTGGAACAACAACGTGGTTGTTGGAGGTTATCAGCACAGTTCTTACAGTCACAGCCAACAGGTCGCCAACACTGCTTACAGGGAGGAGAGGGGAGTTTACCAGCAGCAGCAGCCTCAGCAGCAGCTCAACAGCACCCCCAGCTGTGAACCATCAGAAGACAGCCAAAGACAGCATGGATTTAACACACTAACTGCCTCAAGTGGTTACAATGGACCAACCAACTGTGTGAACAATAGAGCACACTTGGTGAGTAATGTGATCAACATTCCTGAAATTCGCGTCACCGTTGTAGAGCTAAAAGTCAAGTGATGCTTCTGTTCACGCTCCCTGACTGACATTCTGTCTTCATGTTTTTTAATTCCAGGTCTGTCCGATGAACACCTCGCCGTACGTGGACCCCCACAAGCCAAGCCAGGAGATCTGGGAGGAGTTCTCCATGAGCTTCACCCCCGCCGTGCGCGAGGTGGTCGACTTCGCCAAGAGGATCCCGGGATTCCGCGACCTCCCGGAGCACGACCAAGTCAGCCTGCTGAAAGCTGGAACTTTCGAGGTGAGGGGGCAAACAAGCTAAAAAAAAAAGAAAAAAAATTCAGCTCGTGTTTATTTTGTGTTCGCTTTGAAGTCAAACGCGGCGGCCTCTTCAGACACTCAATATAAGGTCCACTGTTGCTTTCCCAAACACAGCAGACTGTCAGCGGTGTGTCCTGACTAATATTTGCTCTGATAACAGTTGGAAATGAAAGAGCCTTCTGAAATTTCTCCTGGGGGAGCACTAAGATATACACACACTTCAGCTGAAAATGTCTTAGACAATTTGGATTTGGCAACAAGCCCTCAGGATATTTAGAAATCAGACAATTGTTTCTTTCACTGCAAATTTTAAAATTAGAATATAGATGGATTAAAAAACAAATATAAAACCTATTTCTATATGACTCAAGTTTCACAGTTACTATACATCACTTACAAAGACTAGCTTTTCAGTCACTTTTGGATCTACGTTGTCTTAGTTAAATTCAAACAATAAACTAAAAACCCTCTCGTCCTCCCTCTCTTGGCTCTCAGGTGCTTATGGTTCGATTCGCCTCTCTGTTCAACGTGGTCGAGCGGACGGTGACCTTCCTGAGCGGCAAGCGCTACAGCCTCGACACGCTACGGTCGCTGGGCGCCGGCGAGCTGCTCAACTCCATGTGCGAATTCAGTGAGAAGCTGGCAGCACTGCGTCTCGACCAGGACGAAATGAGCCTCTTCACCGCCGTGGTGCTCGTTTCAGCTGGTAAGAACACAAATTCTATTTAAATCAACGTATATACACACACGCAAGCGTTTTAAAGCTAAATATACATTAGTTTTGCCAGACAACTCACTCTCAGATGATCAAAAACAATAATAAATCCCCGTTCTGACCTCCAGCATTAACGTTGTCCCCCTTTTTGTTCATGCTCAGATCGCTCAGGGATCCAGGACCTGAACTCAGTGGAGGCCCTGCAGGACAAACTGATCCGGGCCCTGAGAAACCTGGTAGTTCAGAACCACGGCGAGGAGTCGTCCACCACCTTCACCAAGCTGCTTCTCAAGCTTCCCGAGTTGCGTTCACTCAACAACATGCACTCTGAGGAGCTGCTCTCCTTCAAAGTTCACCCTTGAAAGCTTCCTGAAGGGCTGCATCTGCGCCCTCCACCTTAATCCACACACCTCCACCTCCACCAGGACCTGCCTCTTACTGCCCCCCTCCCCCTTTCTGTACACGACCAACCCATTTGTGTGTTTGTTTCTAGAATGTATTGAAAGTTATTTTTTATTCTATTTTTGTTAAGTAGACCATGTGAGGTCGGAAGAGAGAAGAATATGAAACTGTACTGTATTTGTAGAGAAGGTAGCTTAACGCTTGTTGCACACAAACACACGCAAGTGCACGTGTGTCCGAGGTTCTTAGTTTTGGAGGCACTTTTTCTATTTTGAGAGAAAGAAGAATTACTTAACTGGCATTATGAAATGAAAAACAGTAGAAACCAATTAGTTGATCCAAAAGCCATTTAATTCCAAAGTGTATTCTCTGAGTGGGTGAATGTGAGAGTCGATATATAACTTACATACCGCATGCTCGTTTGGTCCAATATTTTTGACTGAGAAGTCCGAGAAAGGCAAGCTATCAGAAAATGTATCGAAGAATGTGTGACGATCGCTGCTAATGCATGGCTGTACTTAATGCGAACAACTATTACTTGGATCTTCTCCCCTTGCCTCAAGAAGCATCAGTTCATTGTTTCAGTGTGTATAGTGTTGTATATTTTCTTTTTTATTTAAGTTGTTTTTCAATGTGTTTCAAGTCCATGTCAAGTCACGCCTGCACGCTGCCCGGAGTTATTTTTGGGGAGAGTCGATGACGCAGTTTTCAGCAACACTACATTTGCACATGTTCTGGAGCAGAAAAAAAAACAAAAAAAAACATGTAACAGAAGATCCACAAGAGGTGTGACACCATGTAAAGGCTACATGCAACCGAGTCACACACTCAAGTGTTTTTGCTGTTTTCCTACTTTCTGGTTTTTATGACTTTTTTTTTTTTTTAAATCAGACTTTGTGTGCTTTCAGCATAGCACTGAATTGACACTTGTTTTTGTTATCCTTTTTGTCAAAATATCATTTTCTTTGACTGGCAACACTGCCATTTGTAAATAACTATATAAATATATATATAAATATGAATATATGATGAACATAGAATATAAATATGGTATAGTATGAATAAATACAAGTAAAGGAGACTCTGTGTTTGTGTTTTTATTGATATCCAATTATTTTTGAATAATTGAAGCCAACAGCTCAGCACAGAATAATCTTCAGTGGACGTCATCCACCAGTAGGTGGAGCTGTTTGCCCACAAGCTCTTGATTTCAACAGTTACCCTCTGTTACCAATTTGTCTTTGCTGAACATTAATGACTTTAGAGAACAGTGATCCACAAGGACCCTGCAGTAGTTTACTTGCATACATTTCAAATGAGGTGAGCTCCGCCTAAATATCTTTAGTTGGATGAGTTAACAAACTAATCTGATCATACCGTTTTTATTTTGGGGTTAGGGTACATGTTGGATTGAGCTCTCAGAATCTGTATAAGAGAAAAAAGGTTGATATGTAGGCGGGTATATAGCCAAAATTGTTATACAAGTCCTAAAACGTATAAATCACCCGTGATGGTCTTCTGAAAACACCCACACGTGAATTTAAGGGGCACTATGTAGTTCTGGGGGGGAAATTCTAACACAGAACTGTAATAATAACATAAACATGGCCACATTAATATTAATGAGGCCATGTTTGTTAATATTACAGTTGCCTCATTGCCTCATTAATATCAATGAGGCAATGATACAAACATAACTGAATAAACAAGCGGTTCTCAGAGGAAAACAAGGTCGCCAGAAACCTGTTTGAAGCTAGAGAGGTGGCAGGGTCCGCCAAATACAAACAAAGTAAAACAATGTGAAACTGTGTCGCAGTCCCGTTGTTTAAGACTTCCTGTCTTTCTTATGTTTTGGGCTGATTTTCAGAATCCGTCTGGACTAATTGCAGTAGATTCAGATCAGCTGTGTGCAGGGTAAGAAGGCTGACTCCTGATTGAGGAGTGGAAGCAGCTTGGAGCGTTCCCCTCCCAGCCAGTCATGGAGCGATGGTGGCCTTATAAGAGGTGGGGAATGGCAGCCGGAGGGCCCTCACGCTCATTCTGAATCTTAACTCTCTCTGGTATAAAACTGTAAACGCAGTTATTTTATTTCTGTATTTCAAGGTAAGCACAGATTTGTTCTCCAAGTTTCAACGTTTAAACAAGAGCAGATTGTCTTTGTATTCAAAGCGCTTCAAATGCAAATTGCTGCCAAACATAAATGAGTCCAACGCTCCATTTCACCTGCAATTCATTTTAAATCAGGTTCAAGTTTCAACTAAATTCTCTTTTCTGTTACGGGGAGAAATAAAGAAGACATCAATCAAACGCAAGCAAAGTGAGAGCACCCGTAGCGGTACAACAAATCGTCCTATTAAAAACAGCTAATATTGACAATTGTCCACTATAATGATCTAAAAATGTCCTTATTTTAAAGTCCCCAGAACACTGTTTCAAACTGGAAAGGTGGCAGGGTCCACCAAATGTAAACAAAATAAAACAGAATGAAACGTTTGTTTAGAGAGATTATTGTTATCATCTTAACGTACAATAACATCTGTGGCACGTACACACACACACACACACACACACACACACACACACACACACACCACGTCAGTGTTTCCACAGGCAAAACTTGACTGGATTGTCTTTGTATTCAAATCACTGTATGTAACATTCAAATGCAACATTTACATCCACTGATGATAATGGAGATGTGTCAGTCAAAAAGTACGACATTTTCGGTGCTATTCATGTAATAGATTACATTTTTATGAATAGACATATAAGTTCTGAACTAGGAAACTTTAATGTGGTACAAAAGGCTCTTTCTGAGAAAGAAAAGGAAACAATAGAAGAAATCTCCTCTAGGATCTGACTTTTTCATAGCTGATCTCTCTGTCAAGGATCAAGTATATTTTGAGTTAAAGGTGCTTTGGGGAGTTTTCTCCCAAACACATCATGGATATGTCAACGTCACCGGAAACCTTCAATTTCTTCTAATTTGTCTGATTTCTGCAGTTCAATTTTTTTTGGGCTTCTGACTCCGACAAATTGCAAGTATCACATTATTTGCATTTCAAAGTTTTCTTGATGTTTCATTCAAATCTTACTGACCCCATAATGACAACTTCTGTCCAGGTCTGATGATGATGTAAATGTGGTAAACAAGAAGAAGAGCACAGGCAGGCATGAATCTCCAGTCTGATGGTTTGGGTCATTAATCTTAAAACAAAAAAGTCCACTCTATATTAAAACATTCAAGTATTAATAAAGCTTGATTTAACAATGATGTCAGATCAGATAGTAAAAACTTGTTTTTTGTTGAAAATTACATATTATATTATATTGATAGAACTCTCACAATTGTGTGTATAATATGAAGCTACACAGGCAGCAGGTTAGCTTAGCATAAAGACACGAAGACTCTAAAGCTCACTTATAGACATGTTACATCTTGTTAAGCCTTACAGACTTCATGCTAAGCTAAGTTAACTGGCTGCTGGCTTATCAAATTAAAGTATTAAAAGTTTTTTTACCAAGTTTTATGTAAACATATCTGGACTGGTGGATTATGAGGAAAAGCATTTGCCAACTAAGAACAACAATTCATACACAAGGACATTTGGAATTTACTTGAACTTTTTGGAGTCACAGAGTGTTAATAACATTCTGGTTTGGAGATCTAAAAATGTCTCGTATATGCGAGATCAAACAAAGCTAAACTCGCTCTATTGCAAAAGGAAAAGGAAAATGTTATTTTTGCCAGCAAGGGTGTGTCACAGTTTTCTCAACTGATCTGCCTCATTCAAAGTTTATCATTCAACTGTAACTCATACTGTACTGATTTGCATTATAATATAAAAACAGCCTCAGACACAACAACCGTGGTAGTCAAACAACTGAAGAGGACGACTCGAGAAATCTGAAGTCTGTAAGTAAAAGTTTTCAATTCTGTGATCCGTTCATTGCTGTTCAACTCTTTTTTTCACTTTATTTTTATATTTGCAATGTGAATAAGATGAAAATAACTCTTTAAAGTAAGTGTTAAGTAAAAAAAATGTTTTTTTCCATGCAGTTTGTCAGAATTTAGTCAATATAGGATACAAAACCGAAATAAATTGATGAACTAAACATGTATTTTAAGTTATGCTCAGCCTCAAAGACGGTAATAAAAAGGCAAATACAAAGAGAAGTTTATAATCAAAAGCAAACTGCACGTGTTTGATCTCTTAGTTCTTATCTTCAGGTTCTGTGCTGCATTGAGCTAAAAGCAGTTTCACTGTGTTTGGATAAAATTCTGGAAACAATCAGGAGGTCGACATTGGCCGACAGTGATGAGTAAATGTTTTATTTTATTGCTAAGTATGTTTGTGCCGAATGTGTATTCACCTGTGTGAAGGCAGACCAAAAGCCTCAGAAAGTAGCGGATCTTATGAAAATGTCTTTTTTAAATGTGTGAGCATCATTCAGCTCTCATGTCGGGATCTTTTTTGTCATCCACAGTTAATCAAAGTCAACATGGACGAGACTGTGTTTGTGTTACTGGTGCTTACAGGTGAGATGTGATGGATGGAATGATTGATCCATGATAGATTATCGGAACAAGCCTTCATGTAGTCTGATTTTCCAGATGCGGAGTTTATAGCAACGGTGGTTGAAGAAGTATTCAGATCCTTTACTTAAGTAAAAATACCTAACTATGAAGTACATGACCCAGCTATGCATTAAATGAGAGAAAAGGAAAGGAGCTCGAGACGCACATTAATCCAAATTCGATGCATTAACAAACTAGCGTGTACAGCAGCAGGACTCTGTATGTGAGATTGACTTTTTAGACATGAGTGAAACTTCATGTAACACATTTTTCTCACGCTATCATTTCACGTAGAATGCATAATGTGATCATTACTGACAAACGCTTTATTCTAACTAACACGGACATTCACGTTTCATTACCACCACCAAACAGACAAAATACAACCTCTGATGAAATACTTACAGAAATTACTGAATACTTTTCTTCTAACACACAAACTATGATTCAGGCCAGCCTCATGCATGCTGATAGAAATCCGACTGTATTACAAACACTTGTCGGCTAACACACTCATCTTAAAAAATAACATTGAACATATGTCAGATATCAAAAATATTCCTCATGTGGACTTTCCTTGGAACCATTTGGTGCTTCTGCTGTTCTACTTATTCTGGTACCAAAGACTCTTGGAGGACTACAATTTAGGGGGGTACTAATATTTTTGTCGTGTCCAAAGAATAAATACTTATTTCTTATCCTTATTTCTTAGTGAAATGTATTTCATATTTAACATCGTACACTCCTACAAATCTACTTTCCTCCTCAGGTTTCTGCGTCCCCTCCGATTCTTCTCAAAATGTCTACTACTTCATCAACAAGAAGATGACTTGGTTCGACGCACAAGAGTACTGCATTGACCATCACACCGACCTGGCCGAAATATATAACAAGGAAAACCTCACCACATTGATGAGCATTGCTGCTGGGGGATACAAATACAAGGCCTGGATAGGACTGTCCAGAAAGATGTTCTTTGAATCGGTGGATGGACTACCTATCATATATACCAACTGGGACACTGGTGAGCCGCACATTGTCAATACCGTGGAGGTGTGTGTAGTCCAGACTAAAGGTGGATACTGGAAGGATAACAGGTGCTCCTTATTAAGACATCCTTTGTGTATTCGAGGTGGGTAAATCACAATTACCGTAAGTAATTCTGGCACTATCTTCATTTTAGAAGACTGGCTAATTTTATACATTTGAGAAATGATTTTTATACTCCATCAGATTAATCTGCCAGCTGTACATAGTTTGAAGATGAAGATGTTACATTCAAAAACTTTTCCAAGATTTACGTGGCCCTGAAAATGTACTATTGAGACCAAAACCATTTTTTGGCCAACTGAATTAACCGCAGCTTATTTTTCACAAGCTGCTTGATCCAGATTTTGGAGGTTCTGGTTGGAAACAATTACAATAAGATTAAATTATTCAAGAAAAGGTTAATTTAGGATAATGCTCAACTGACTGATGTTGATGTGATTCGCTCACAATTCTACTTGAGTAGACTGTCATCAGCTTTCTCAAAGAATGAATTTGAGAAAGCTGGCAACAGCTGTTTGGTTTTATTTATTTATGGTGCATTGAACCTATGTCTCACTATTTCTTTTACTTCTTTTGAGGTACGAAGTACATATTTGGCTCAACAACACTGACTTGGGCGGATGCCCGTACCTACTGTGAAGATCAAAGCGCAACTCTGGCCACTTTCCCAGACGGAGATCATGCCATCAAAGTGTGGAAGGTGGATGGCGAAGTGGCGTGGATTGGCTTCAGTGGACTTCGACGCTGGTATTGGTCGGGAACTGGACGTTTTCTCACATTCATGAACTGGACACCTTATGAATTAAGTGATCAGACCGGAGAAGAAACCTGCGCAGCTGTAGAGCTGCAAAATGGAACCTGGTCTGATGAGCAGTGCAACGCAACATACCCTTTTTTCTGCTATGGAAGTATGAATCACATTTACCTTGTATTAAAGCTTGAGTTAGATGCCAGACATGACATATGCAGGAGTGTTTTACTTGCACACATCATGTTATGAGTGCTGAGGTAGAATCAGTTAGATTAATTATGTAGATTACATGCTGACTGCTTTATATTCTGCAAACATTTTTGTTGCTAGTCAATCTACTACCCCTTTAACACTGGCCAAAAAAATACTTAGACCTGTTTAACATCTGGCTTTTGTGTGCAATGTGAATTAACTCCCGAGTCAATTAGCCTTGCAGTAGTCATAGGTTTTTATCCCCTCCAGCTCGGTTCGGCTGTGATTTTAACAAAACACCCGGGTGAACACACTGATTTTACTTTCCTTTCAGGCGCGATAGTGTACAGTGTACTAGCACACGTGTTTAAGTTAAGGCCTTTGGCTTGTTGATGTCTTTCCATCCGTCTCTGTCAAGCAGCACTTGAACATAGTTAGGTCAGTGCTGAGTTTGAAAGAGAGACTAAAGTTAGAGATATAATACTGTGGTTTCCATGTGGTCTGAGCCTAGTTAGCTGCCTGATCAGTACTGTGCACGTGCAACTGATCAGAGATCAGAAAGAAGCAAAACGTATCACTCCTTCGCAACATGTGTCTAATTCAGAATATTTTCGATGAAGACTTTTTAAAACAAGTTTAAAAAAACTTCTGGATGTACATTTATATTCACATTTAGGGCATTTAGCAGACGCTTTTGTCCAGAGCGACTTACAACAGGTACATTACACACCACAAGAAAGAGACCCCGACATATCAGGTAAGAATGAAAAAGATATAAAGCATTTTTAAGCCCTCGTCTGAGCACAGTAGCTGCTGTTTATCAAGGACACCTTAAGTACATAAGTGCTATGATTTAAGTGTTAAGGGTAAGAATATACAAGTGCATATACGTTTTTTTGGCGGGGGTTGAGAGGGAGTCATGCTATACGGGGTCAAAGTGAAGTCTGAACAAGTGAGTCTTGAGTCATTTACTGATGCTTGTTTACTAAAATTATTCCCCTATAGATGAAATTCAATATTATTTTCCTCAATCAGTTAAGCATTTGGTCTATAAAACGTATAAAATGTCAGTTTTCTAAAGTCAAATGTGATGTGATCACATTTTCTTTCAGTTTCAGTTTTGTTTGTCCAACGATGCCAAATCCAAAACAAAATGAATTAACTAAGACTAAGAATAGCAGCAAATCTTAAGGCAGTGGAGAACGTTTGGGATTTATCAATCAAAAACAGCTTTAAGCAAATATAGATGATTTTTCTGTTTGTGACCCTGTCCAGTTAACAAATCAAAGAAAACATTGGTGAGGATGAAGATCAGGTCCAACGCAGACATGGAAGATCCTGCAATCATTGCTGATCTGCAGCAGCAGGTATTGTGTGTGTGTGTGTGTGTGTGTGTGTGTGTGTGTGTGTGTGTGTATTGCCATAATTGTGCGTAATCCCACCTTTCTTGTGAGGACATTTTTACTTGTGAGGTCTGGTCCTCACAAAGAAAATGCTTGTGTGTGGGTGTGTGTGGTTACACTTGTACTTGCTACATAGTGAAAATTGTAACACTTCTCTCCTTTTTTTAGTTGCTTGCAGAATTTGCTGAGCAGGGAGTGTATGGGGTGAAACTGACCTGGACAAAACTGCCAGTAAAGGGGAAAAATGATTAGAGGTAAGCACAATGACACACACACACACACACCTTGCACACTGAATTTTCTCTAACTAGCAACATGTTTTTGGTGTTTTTTCCATGTAGGTACTGGTTGACTCCGTGAGAGCAACTCCCAGAAAGCTGCACCACAACGTTGCTCAAACAAAGAAGGTTTACTGTATACAGATCAACAAGTTACTGTGGAACGTATAGATGAGTTAATGTTTGTCTCATACAAATTAAAGACTGGACTCAGGAGCACTCAGCATGTACATATCTCTGTTAAATAATATATATATAATATATATATGCATTTCAATTAGATGGCAGCATGTTTAAGACATCTTGTGTGATATATACTCAGAAATATTTGTTTTCCATGTAATTTCTCTGATTATTGTGTCATTCAATTATTTCTTAATTTCTTTGTAAAAGTATCTTCCATTGTTGGTGGATTTATTGGTTATGGCTGCACTGGTTTAACAAATAAATCCAATTGTAAACAAACTTGTGAGACACTGACTCTACTTCGCACTTCTGTGCATTTGATTATATTTAAGACTTTGCATGACCTGCAGAAAGCTTGCAAATCCATTTAGAAGTCAGACACATAAAATACAAAACCCCGACTTGGACACTTTAATATTTTACATGACTAATTGCTATTTGTTGTTTGTGATGTTGGTTGATGAGATTATGAATGGAAAGGGCCAAAAGTACAAGTTGCAGCCTAGTTCACTCACAGAGATCATTTACATTGAAAGACTGTCTGATATTACACGAGCAGGGAGCTTCAATTGTAGTAAACAAAGACAAATGCAGCAGCAGAGACACCAAAGAATTTACATCTAATTTGACTGGTTTGAATAAGAAATCCCCAATCAGAGATTTGCTTGCTCATTTCCTGCCTGTTGATGGTTTTTCACCCTTGTCCCTTTGTTGGTTGGTTGATTTGTCAGCAAGATTACGCAAAACCCATCGAAAGAGATTCCATGAAACTTGGATGGAGGATGGGTTTCAGCTCAGAACAGACCCACTAAAGTTTGGTGTGAATCCAGATCAAGGGACAGAGATTTGTGTGAACTTTCTCAGCTATTAACGTATTGATCTGCTGGGTGCCATTCTAGTTTCCACAATGTATCAGGGTTACTCGTAGTGATGAACCAACAGAGAATTTCAAGATATATCTGCACCTCCCCACAGCTTTACAGAAGCTTTATAGTGTGTTTCAGCTCATTGTTTGTCTGTCTGGCCCTTACTTTTCCGTCTGCCGCTCTCTTAAAAGGGTTATTTTTTCCGTTTCCCGGCTGATTTTTCCAAGCACAACTCTAAAAGCCATCTGCACTTCCACACAAAAAAAAACAAAAAACCAAATAGCTGATGAACATAATGGTGCATTTAGCAGCTAAGAGCTAAATATTTCCCTGGGGAGTTGATGGAGAGTAAAGTGCATTAGAAGTAGAGAGTATTGGACTTTCTGGCACAACTCCAAATCAATGCCAATGTTGGTCTACAACTGCTGGATTTAAAAGTGGGCTATATCCAAGGTGATAATACAGTATGTTATTGTTGGATTTACTTGTTTCTGCTGCCATCACTTGTCCATCATTGTTGTTTCAGGTCTGTAGTCCTCATGAATACAATCTAAAGTTTCTACTGGCTTCCTATGTGTCAAATTATTTACTGTAAAATACTCCTGTTGGTTTATAAAGCATTGACTGGTTTAGATTCAAAATACATTTCTGGGGTGCTGCTCTGTAACAGAGGTTGAGAAGAATAAGAATCAAGGGACTTTATATCTGTTATGCTAAACTAATGATCAGCAAGGTGCAGGATATTTATAACCTAACCAACCCCCAATGACTTTTACAAAAGCCACGCTTTGCATATGGAAATAGTATCAAGTATTTAATGTTAAAAGCTTCTGTTTATCCTCAAATGCGCAGAAGTCTTGTACAAGTATTGCTGGAGGATCTCTTTGAACCACATTTGATGGCTTGATTTTAAACCTGTAAGTATACTTTTATATTTATATAATAAGGAATAAGGAAAGCAGAGGAATCATTACTGCTTTTGATTTGCTACTGTTTTTTTTTTTTGTGTGTGTGTGTGTGTGTGTGTGTTTTTTCAAATTCCTTAATAAAGAACAAAATTGTTGGAATCTGAACCTTGGTTTGATTGGGAAATCCTAAACAATGATTTGATGATTTGCAGGTCAGAAGGTGTAGTGAAATCTAAACAGAAACATGGATAACTTTCATATGTTTCTCATATGAATTCTTTTTTAAGAGCAACATTTTCAGGTCATCTTTTCAAAGAAATTTAGTCCAGTTTTTTATGGACTTCCTGATAAATGGTCCCAGAAATACAAAGCACAACAACAATATATCTATGTACTTCCTTTCTACATTCGTCTCAAAGTGCCACTACACACAAGCACACAGGTGTGGTGTGAACTTGCGTATTACTGACCTATTGCCTTCTTGTTCAATCAGAAATCAGAAATGGATTGTTACGTGACTCTGAGTCTCCTCATCTTTGGTAAGGTCAAAGGTCATTTACATAATTTCATGTAGGTACGTGGGTTTTTGTTTTCAGTTTACATCACCCACACCACAGCATTGTTAACGTGTTGATTCATACAGTCTATACTGTATAAAGGCCTGAAGGTAAAGACAAAGAATACATGAACAGGGAAGAAATTTATGCACTGATAAAAGAATAACATATTCTGAAAACATCTGGCGGTTATTTTGTGCAGAAGCCAAAAATACCATACTTTTAAAAATGCTTAAAAATATCTACTTAACTGCTGAACCAGTTTTCAATGAGAACCAAAAAATATGTTTATTTCCACAGAAATGCTTTCAATGCTTTTACGAATAGAGATGTGTTGAACCACAAGAAAATCTTTTTGACAAAGTAGGTTAATTGATTACTGAAATGTTATTTAGTTTTTCACCAAACTATGGAAATATATTAAATAAACGGGACTGAAGAAAGAAGTTATGAGTAGGGGTGTCACATTTCTCAAAATCTGCAATTCGATTAAATTTATGGTTGTTGTTGTCACCGCTGATGGTGTGGCGGATGAAGGAGTAAAGATGGAAAGCCATTGTTAGATTTGCCACATTTGGATTGTATAGATTAACAGATTGTTGGTTTAATGCCCCAACAACTGTCATGTGCTGTTTTTTTGTTTTAAATTATATTCACCACCCTTCAGGATTCAACAGTATACAGCAAAAGACTGATATTTTGTTGTAGTAACAATATCAATCCCACTGTTAAGATGAGTATTAAAATCACCAACTATTGAAAAGTTACATATGTAAATTCTGATTGCAAGTATGTGGTCTAAATGAAAATGACATAATACCAAATGTAATACAATGAAGACTGTAGGACTTAAGTTGTTTACTACGTGATGATGTTGCTGTTAATATCCAGGCATGAATTGCGTGGATTTAATGCTATTTTTTGTGTGTGTGTTTATCATCTACACACTATTCATTTTCTTTAAAATTACAAGATGGTTTTAAATAGTGTAAATTGATGCAAATGATTCATGTTGTTTAAATGCACGCTCTTTCATCAATCCTCAGGATTTAGCTTCAGCTCCTGCTCACAGCTCTCAGTGCGAAAGTACTTCTACATTAACACTTTAATGACCTGGAGTGATGCTCAGCATTACTGCAGAGAGAAGTACATTGACCTGGCGACCTTTGAAAGCGTTGATGATATCAACCGGCTCAAACCTGATTTTTCCTATTCATGGGCATGGATAGGATTGAAGGATGACCCAAAGTCCTGGATGGGAGTTTGGGGCAATGACACAAACTCCTGGAGATGGTCAGCGACTGGTAACACAAGCAAAACTGGTTACCACAACTGGGGCTCTGGGCAACCAAATAGTGCATATGGAAAGGACAACTGCGTATCTATGGTCAGTTCTGGAGAATGGTATGATGTGCCCTGTAATGCATACAGGAATTTCATTTGTTACAAAGGTAAGTAAGGAGTTCATGGATTTTACTTTCTGGTTTAAACTTAAACTCTCTTTGTTTGTTGCCATCTCAGATCATTTCCAGACTCCTTTTGTTTGGTCGAGTCAAAACTACAGTTTAAATTAACTTATTTTCACCAATCAATTTAATGATGATTTTTTTTTTTTTTTTTTACGAATACACAAATTGTTTGTTGATCTATGAAATATCAGAAAATAGTAAAAAAGCCCATCACATTTTCAAGGCCAACATCACAGAGCAGTAAACTCTCACACACAGCTTCTACTGTTATGTAGTGAAATCATAGTGTAGCTGTAGCCTCAGTGCACAGAAGAGACAACTGTGACACAACCGAAATCATTTAATTAACTGTTAAACTGGCTTCATTTCTGTCCACTGCAGCTACGAACCAAAATGAGAAAACCTATGTGTTCATCTCAGCTTCAAAAACATGGGATTCTGCTCAAGCATACTGCAGAGAACACTACACAGACCTGGCGACGATCGAGAGCACCGAAGAAAACAATGACGTGTATTCTGCAAAACCAGGCTATCTTGAAGTTTGGATTGGTCTGTACCGAGTGCCGTGGACTTGGTCCGACAACACCCAGAGCTCTTTTAGATTTTGGAGAAGTGGCAGCCCAAATAACTATAATGGGAACCAATTCTGTATGGCTGAAGATCCTCAACATAGATGGGATGGCGACAACTGTGAGACCAAGTTTCCTTTCATCTGCCATCAAGGTGACCTTTCACCCACAGAGAGAAATTCTTCAGGGTTTTGACAATCAAATTTGTGTCACTTTGTTTAACGAAGCATCTTTATTGTACTGTTTAGTTTTAGATTTGAGATTGAAGACAACCGTCAAGATGAAGATTCAGACTGATGCCGACTTAACTGATCCAGCTACTAACACCGAAATCCTGCAGCAGGTAAAATTCTTCTTCTTTCTTTTTTTTTTTTAAGAAGAATTAAGAATGATAACATTATAAGAAACGCAAGTCTATAACCGATGAGTGTGGCCCTGTGATATTAAATCAGTATATTTATTTTGTTCCTCTTCAGCTTGGTGCAGAGCTAACAAGTCAAGGCTGGACTGACTTCAATCTGCAATGGAAGATTCAGCCCAGAAAACAGGAGGACGAGAAACTCGGGGAATATTAATGCAATTCAGATTCTTAAGATGTTTGTCTGCAAATCCGCTAACAGATATAATGTTAGCCTCCAACTGGTACAGAAATCAGCAGCCAGGCTTCTAACGGGTTTTAACAGACGACATCACATTACCCAAGTCCTAGCTTCCCTTCATTGGCTCCCGTTAGAATTGATTTTAAGATGTTACTGATAATCTTTAAAGCACCCTTGCGTCTGGCTTCGACCTAGATCACAGACATTTTAATTCCCTGCGAGCCAGCTCACAGCCTCTAACCGTTCCAATGTCGAGGCCAAAAACTAAAGGTGATCGTACCGTCGCCATCAGGGCCCCTCGGCTTTGGAACGCCCTGCCTGACGAGATGAGGCTCGCAGGATCGGTAACTTCTTTTAAATCACTTTTATAGACTGGCCTTTTTGTGACAACGTCCTTTTGCTTTTGCTTCTACTGTTTGAGTTGATCATACTGAATTTATTTGTTTTGCTTATTTCACCTATTTGATTTATTCCATCTCTTTATTTTGCTAATTTTATCCATCTTTATTATTATTATCATCATTATTCATTTGTTTCTAATTGTTTAGCTGTGAAAGCCATTTATTTTAATTTGTCCAATTTTACAGTCATATGTTTGTTCTACTTCCTTCTGCCTTGTTTCGACAAGCACTTTGTAAACTGTGTTTTTAAGAAGTGCTATATAAATAAAATGTATTATTACGTAATTATGCCCATAAGGCAGAGCTGAATAATATAATACAATATATTTTGATTAATGGATTAATCTTTTTCTTTCATTTTCCAAGCAAAACCATAACTGTCTTGTTCCAGCTTCTCAAATGTGAAGATTAGCTGCTTGCTTTTTTGTGTTCCCAAATAGACATAAGCGTGGATTTTAGGTTTTAAAAAAATTAATGAATAGAAAAATAATATTAATTAGATGTTCATATGATAAATGTACCTAATTATATTCTGTTTTTCTGTCATACTTTGGTTACTGAACTGACAAATTCTTTATTTATGATACTGAGTAAAATCAAAATCTTAAACTGACCTATGTGTATAACTGTATCATGTTTAAATGTACATTGTAAAATGTTCCAAGTGTATGGAGAACTTACACTGAAAGCAGTTTTCCCAGATTTAGTGTTTACCCTGGGAACTTGGAGCATTATACAATCTCTAGAGCTTGTTGAATAGTGATTTTGTGACCAGTTTAATAGAGAGTTGATATATGGTGGCATGTTCAAGGCTTTAATAAAAAAACAGAAATGTATGGCTGTCACATCTTACTGTTATATATATATATGCATGATGATTGGAATCATATTTCTTTTATCCCTTAGCTATAATCTGAAACTTAATAACTGTTCAGTTATGACGTTTGGTGACCTAACATGCATGTTATACTGACTGATTGCCTTCTGGATTGATATATAATATATGCATACACAGACATGCACATATGTATATTACATATATATATTTGTTTATATGTATGTGTGTACATAAATAAATATAAATACACACACACACACACACACACACACACACACACAAATACTCTGAATAATAATGTGTTTCTGATATGGTCTCATTTGTCTATTATCTAATTTGACACTTCAAAATTCTAATAAAATATAGTTTTTTATAAATTATTTGGTAACATTATGTTCTAGGTGAACCTAAATTCTGTCTGTATATAATCCATTATAAATCTTGAGTGCAGCTAGTCAACGTGTCAATACATCCATATTCATAGGCATTAAGAGGCTTTGACAGGCTTCATGTACAACAAGAACCACCAGAGACAACTTTTAACAAGGTCATGATTTGCATATGAAAATCAAAAGCACCATCAAAAGCACTTCACACTGTGCTCCTTGTGTCAAAGGCATCAGTGATGTCTGTATGTGTGGAAGATTTGCTGAAAGAGTTCAAATCCCAATAATCAACAGCTGAACTTTAAATTTGTAAGTATGTCTTTATATTTATGTGGAATAAGTAAGATGATAGGAATCATATTTCTTTTATCCTGTAGCTATAATCTGAAACTTAATAACTGTTCAGTTATGACGTTTGGTGACCTAATATGCATGTTATACTGACCGATTGCCTTCTGGATTGCAGTATGATCAGAAATGGATTGTTATGTGACTCTGATTCTCCTCGTCTTCGGTAAGTTAAAGGCATCATTTAGTTTGTCACAAATAATAATAAAGCTCAACTTCTTGAGTAGCAACAAAAAAAGAGGAATGATCCTTTTATTTAAATGAGTACTAATGTGCCAACTATGTATTCTCAGGCAAAGCATGTAGTCTGAGAGGAAATGACCCATACCAAATTTACCCAAATGTTAGCTGCAGAATCCCAGTGAATATTGGGATGACAAGTCACCGTTGTTTGAACATCCTATCAAAAAAATATTGTGATACTTTATACATCTTAAACACGGAAAATAAAATGTCACATTAAAGACACAAAGACACACCGTATTTAAATTTAATGGCAAAAATGACACCAATATTTCCCTATTTGTTTTTATAAGTAGTAGACCAATTTTCAGCCCGGGCCGATAGTCTGCATTTTCTGATTATCGGTATCAGGGATTTTTCAAAGAAATTAAGAAATGTGCTATTATGGCTCTGATGCAACATTCATTGTCCCGCCCACAACAGTGTCTGATTGGTAAAACATCACAATTAATAGCCTATAAAAAGAAGAATAAAATAGCAGAACATGGAATTACTCCAGCAAAGTAACTTAAAATTGTACTTAAGAGCAGTACTTGAGTAAATCGTACTTTATTCCATCACTGGGTGTTTAAGTTTTGATACTAAGAAATCAATTTTTACTGCAAATTAATAGCTGTCCACAATATCATTCTTCAGTCTCCTTGATTTCTAATAATCAGTATCGACCCTGATGAATCCACATTGGTCGACCCGGAGCCAGGGACATGACGCCACCATCCAACGAATATTTGCTGGGTAGTTATCTCCTATTTAATAATAACACTTGTGCTAAATATGCATTCTCTCATCAATCCTCAGGATTTAGCTTCAGCTCCTGCTCACAGCTCTCACTGCGAAAGTACTTCTACATTAACACTTTAATGACCTGGAGCGATGCTCAGCATTACTGCAGAGAGAAGTACACTGACCTGGCAACCTTCGAAAGCGTTGATGATATCAGCAGGCTCAAACCTGATTTTTCCTATTCATGGGCATGGATAGGATTGAAGGATGACCCAAAGTCCTGGATGGGAGTTTGGGGCAATGACACAAACTCCTGGAGATGGTCAGCGACTGGTAAAACAAGCAAAACTGGTTACCACAGCTGGGGTGGTGGAGAACCAAATAGTGGAGGAGGAAAGGACAACTGTGTAACTATGGTCAGTACTGGAGGATGGTATGATGTGTCCTGTCAGTCACTCAGGAGTTTTGTTTGTTACAAAGGTAAGAAAAGATTTGAGTTTATGGATTTTACCTAATGGCTTAAACTTAAACTCTCTTTTTTTGTTGGCATCTCAGATCGTTTTCAGACTGGGTTTGTTTGTTGGAGTCCTGACTATTATGTACTGACTATTTTTTCCATTGATTAATCTAGTATTTTTTTCATGAATACACAAATTGTTTGTTGATCTACAAAATGTCAGAAAATGGTAAAAAAAAAAATGCCCATCACATTTTCAAGGCCAACATGACAGAGCAGTAAACTCTCACACACAGCTTCCACTGTTATTTAGTGAAATCATAGTGTAGCTCTAGCCTCAGTGCACAGAAGAGACAACTGTGACACAACCGAAATCATTTAATTAACTGTTAAACTGGCTTCATTTCTGTTGACTGCAGCTACAAACCAAAATGAGAAAACCTATGTGTTCATCTCAGCTTCAAAAACATGGGATTCTGCTCAAGCATACTGCAGAGAACACTACACAGACCTGCCGACGATCGAGAACACCGAAGAAAACAATGACGTGTATTCTGCAATACCAAGCAATGCTCAAGGTTGGATTGGTCTGTACCGAGTGCCGTGGACTTGGTCCGACAACACCCAGAGCTCTTTTAGATTTTGGAGAAGTGGCAGCCCAAATAACTATGGTGGGAACCAATACTGTCTGAATGAGAGTCCTCAACATGAATGGGATGACGACAACTGTGAGATCAAGTATCCTTTCATCTGCCATCAAGGTGACCTTTCGCCCAGAGAGAAATTCCTCAGGGTTTTGTCAATCAAATTTGTGTCACTTTGTTTAACGAAGCATCTTTATTGTACTGTTTAGTTTTAAGATTGCAGACAACTGTCAAGATGACGATTCAGACTGATGCCGACTTAACTGATCCAGCTACCAACGCCGAAATCCTGCAGCAGGTAAAATTATTTGTCTTTTTTTTTTTTTAAGGAGAAGAATGAAGAATGATACATTATAAGAAACTCAAGTCTACAACTGATGAGTATGGCCCTTTTATATTAAATCAGTATATTTATTTTTTTCCTCTTCAGGTTAGTGCAGAGCTAGCAAGTCAAGGCTGGACTGACTTCAATCTGCAATGGAAGATTCAGCCCAGAAAACAGGAGGACGAGAAACTCGGGGAATATTAATGCAATTCAGATTCTTAAGATGTTTGTCTGCAAATCCACTAACAGATACAATGATGTTGTTACTCAAGTAATTTGTGTGTT
Organism: Diplodus puntazzo; assembly: GCA_963678695.2. NCBI lineage: Eukaryota > Metazoa > Chordata > Actinopteri > Spariformes > Sparidae > Diplodus > Diplodus puntazzo. The sequence goes on along the minus strand of OZ023160.1, from coordinate 5,357,802 downwards.
TCATTATGATGCAGCAAATAGAGAAACATGAAGGAATACAATATGATAATTTATCCTTCTGTTGTGTGCTGCCCATTGGCTTGATGTGGTCAACTATCCCTTGGTCCCCTGCCCGTCAACATAAAACCCACTGCACAAAATCTTGGTGTTCAATGTGATTCAGAGCTCACATTCATCCCTCACATCAACAAACTGGTCCAGTCCTGTTTCTACCAACTAAGATCCATTTCAAGAATCAAACACATGCTCTCACCCCCCTGACCTGGAAAAAGTAATTCATGCATTCATCTCTTCCAGACTGGACAACTGCAACTCCTTTCTCTCCGGTATCAATCAGAAATCATCCGTTTAAGAACTGATTTTAAGATGTTACCGATAATCTTTAAAGTACTCCTGTGTCTGGCTCCGACCTATATCACAGACATTTTAATTCCCTACGAGCCTGCTCGCAGCCTTAGGTCATCAGGCGGGGCCCTTCTAACCGTTCCAAAGACGAGGCTAAAAACTAAAGGTGATACCTGCACCTTCGCCATCAGGGCCCCTCGGCTTTGGAACGCCCTGCCTGAGGAGATAAGGCTCGCAGGATCGGTAACTTCTTTTAAATCACTTCTTAAAACTCATTTAATAGACTTTCTTTTTTGTGATGTTGTCCTTTTGCTTTTGGTCTTAAACTGACCTATATCTTCAACTGTATCAAGTTTAAATGTACATTGTAAAATGTTTCAAGTGTATGGAGAACTTAAGCTGAAAGCGGTTTTCCCAAATTTAGTGTTTACCCTGGGAACTTGGAGCATTATACAATCTCTAGAGCTTGTTGAATAGTGATTTTGTGACCAGTTTAATAAAGAGCTGATATATGGTGGCATGTATTGAAGTTTTAACATCGAGTGGAGTTTTGTTACTGGACTTCTTTGCTAGTCACAGTTTGTCCATAACAAACACCATGTTCAAGCATAAGGGCGTCCATATGTGCACGTGGCACCAGGATGCCCGAGGACGGAGGTCAATTATCGACTTTGTTGTCGTGTAATCTGACCTCCGACCGTCTTGGACACTCGGGTGAAGAGTGGGGCTGAGCTGTCAACTCATCACCACCTGGTGGTGAGTTGGATCCGCTGGCAGGGGAGGAAGCTGGACAGACCTGACAGACCCAAATGCATTGTGAGGGCCTGCTGGGAAAGTCTTTAACTCCCACCTCTGGGAGAACTTTGACCAAATCCCGAGGGAGGTTGGGGACATTAAGTCCGAATGGACCATGTTCTCCACTTCCATTGTTGACGGGGCTATCCGGAGCTGTGGCTGTACAGTCTCTGGCGCCTGTCGTGTCCGCAGACAGGATGTGTTCCCCCTGTTTTAAATGGTGAAATTGAATGATATCAGCCTGAAAATCACAGGACTTATCTGTTGTGGGGAAACAAGTCTGGAGTATGAATTTGAAAGATGTGTGAGCCTCCTTTCATATTGAACAGAGGGGGAACAGTATCTGACAGCAGTATTCCAAGTTGACAGGATGCGTTCCCCCGATTTTAAATAGTCAAACTGAATGATATCAGCCTGAAAATCACAGGACTTATCTGTTGTGGGGAAAGAAGTCTGGAGTATGAATTTGAAAGATGTCTGAGCCTCCTTTCATATAAAACAGAGGGGGAACATTATCTGACAGCAGTATTCCAAGTTGACAGGATGCGTTCCCCCTGTTTTAAATGGTCAAATTGAATGATATCAGCCTGAAAATCACAGGACTTATCTGTTGTGGGGAAACAAGTCTGGAGTATGAATTTGAAAGATGTGTGAGCCTCCTTTCATATAAAACAGAGGGGGAACAGTATCTGACAGTAGTATTCCAAGCTGTCAGGATGCGTTCTCCTTGTTTTAAATACTCAAATTGAATGATATCAGCCTGAAAATCACAAGACTTATCTGTTGTGGGGAAACAAGTCTGGAGTATGAATTTGAAAGATGTGTGAGCCTCCTTTCATATAAAACAGAGGGGGAACATTATCTGACAGCAGTATTCCAAGTTGACAGGATGCGTTCCCCCTGTTTTAAATGGTCAAATTGAATGATATCAGCCTGAAAATCACAGGACTTATCTGTTGTGGAAAAAGAAGTCAGCAGTATGAATTTGAAAGATGTGTGAGCCTCCTTTCATATTGAACAGAGGGGGAACAGTATCTGACAGCAGTATTCCTAGTTGTCAGGATGTGTTCCCCCTGTTTTAAATAGTCAAATTGAATGATATCAGCCTTAAAATCACAGGACCTATCTATTGTAGGTAAAGAAGTCAGCAGTATGAATTTGAAAGATGTGTGAGCCTCCTTTCATATTGAACAGAGGGGGAACAGTATCTGACAGCAGTATTCCAAGTTGACAGGATGCGTTCCCCCTGTTTTAAATGGTCAAATTGAATGATATCAGCCTGAAAATCACAGGACTTATCTGTTGTGGAAAAAGAAGTCAGCAGTATGAATTTGAAAGATGTGTGAGCCTCCTTTCATATTGAACAGAGGGGGAACAGTATCGGACAGTAGTATTCCTAGTTGTCAGGATGCGTTCCCCCTGTTTTAAATAGTCAAATTGAATGATATCAGCCTGAAAATCACAGGACTTATCTGTTGTGGGGAAACAAGTCAGCAGTATGAATTTGAAAGATGTGTGAGCCTCCTTTCATATTGAACAGAGGGGGAACAGTATCTGACAGCAGTATTCCTAGTTGTCAGGATGTGTTCCCCCGATTTTAAATAGTCAAATTGAATGATATCAGCCTTAAAATCACAGGACCTATCTATTGTAGGTAAAGAAGTCAGCAGTATGAATTTGAAAGATGTGTGAGCCTCCTTTCATATTGAACAGAGGGGGAACAGTATCTGACAGTAGTATTCCTAGTTGTCAGGATGCGTTCCCCCTGTTTTAAATAGTCAAATTGAATGATATCAGCCTGAAAATCACAAGACTTATCTGTTGTGGAAAAAGAAGTCAGCAGTATGAATTTGAAAGATGTGTGACCCTCCTTTCATACTGAACAGAGGGGGAACAGTATCTGACAGTAGTATTCCTAGTTGTCAGGATGCGTTCCCCCTGTTTTAAATAGTCAAATTGAATGATATCAGCCTGAAAATCACAGGACTTATCTGTTGTGGGGAAACAAGTCAGCAGTATGAATTTGAAAGATGTGTGAGCCTCCTTTCATATTGAACAGAGGGGGGAACATTATCTGACAGCAGTATTCCAAGTTGACAGGATGCGTTCCCCCTGTTTTAAATGGTCAAATTGAATGATATCAGCCTGAAAATCACAAGACTTATCTGTTGTGGGGAAACAAGTCTGGAGTATGAATTTGAAAGATGTGTGACCCTCCTTTCATATTGAACAGAGGGGGAACAGTATCTGACAGCAGCATTCCAAGCTGTCAGGATGCGTTCCCCTTGTTTTAAATACTCAAATTGAATGATATCAGCCTGAAAATCACAAGACTTATCTGTTGTGGGGAAACAAGTCTGGAGTATGAATTTGAAAGATGTGTGAGCCTCCTTTCATACTGAACAGAGGGGGAACAGTATCTGACAGTAGTATTCCAAGTTGACAGGATGCGTTCCCCCGATTTTAAATGGTCAAACTGAATGATATCAGCCTGAAAATCACAGGACTTATCTGTTGTGGGGAAAGAAGTCTGAAGTATGAATTTGAAAGATGTGTGAGCCTCCTTTCATACTGAACAGAGGGGGAACAGTATCTGACAGTAGTATTCCAAGTTGGCAGGATGCGTTCCCCCTGTTTTAAATGGTGAAATTGAATAATATCAGCCTGAAAATCACAGGACTTATCTGTTGTGGGGAAACAAGTCTGGAGTATGAATTTGAAAGATGTGTGACCCTCCTTTCATATTGAACAGAGGGGGAACAGTATCTGACAGTAGTATTCCAAGCTGTCAGGATGCGTTCCCCCTGTTTTAAATGGTCAAATTGAATGATATCAGCCTGAAAATCACAGGACCTATCTATTGTAGGTAAAGAAGTCAGCAGTATGAATTTGAAAGATGTGTGAGCCTCCTTTCATATTGAACAGAGGGGGAACAGTATCTGACAGCAGTATTCCTAGTTGTCAGGATGTGTTCCCCCTGTTTTAAATAGTCAAATTGAATGATATCAGCCTGAAAATCACAGGACTTATCTGTTGTGGGGAAACAAGTCAGCAGTATGAATTTGAAAGATGTGTGAGCCTCCTTTCATATTGAACAGAGGGGGAACAGTATCTGACAGTAGTATTCCAAGCTGTCAGGATGCGTTCCCCCTGTTTTAAATGGTGAAATTGAATGATATCAGCCTGAAAATCACAGGACTTATCTGTTGTGGGGAAACAAGTCTGGAGTATGAATTTGAAAGATGTGTGAGCCTCCTTTCATACTGAACAGAGGGGGAACAGTATCTGACAGCAGTATTCCAAGTTGACAGGATGCGTTCCCCCTGTTTTAAATGGTCAAATTGAATAATATCAGCCTGAAAATCACAAGACTTATCTGTTGTGGGGAAACAAGTCTGGAGTATGAATTTGAAAGATGTGTGACCCTCCTTTCATACTGAACAGAGGGGGAACAGTATCTGACAGTAGTATTCCAAGTTGTCAGGATGCGTTCCCCCTGTTTTAAATGGTGAAATTGAATAATATCAGCCTGAAAATCACAGGACTTATCTGTTGTGGGGAAACAAGTCAGCAGTATGAATTTGAAAGATGTGTGAGCCTCCTTTCATATTGAACAGAGGGGGAACAGTATCTGACAGCAGTATTCCAAGTTGACAGGATGCGTTCCCCCGATTTTAAATAGTCAAACTGAATGATATCAGCCTGAAAATCACAGGACTTATCTGTTGTGGGGAAAGAAGTCTGGAGTATGAATTTGAAAGATGTCTGAGCCTCCTTTCATATAAAACAGAGGGGGAACATTATCTGACAGCAGTATTCCAAGTTGACAGGATGCGTTCCCCCTGTTTTAAATGGTGAAATTGAATAATATCAGCCTGAAAATCACAGGACTTATCTGTTGTGGGGAAACAAGTCTGGAGTATGAATTTGAAAGAGGTGTGACCCTCCTTTCATATTGAACAGAGGGGGAACAGTATCTGACAGTAATATTCCTAGTTGTCAGGATGTGTTCCCCCTGTTTTAAATAGTCAAATTGAATGATATCAGCCTGAAAATCACAGGACTTATCTGTTGTGGAAAAAGAAGTCAGCAGTATGAATTTGAAAGACGTGTGAGCCTCCTTTCATATTGAACAGAGGGGGAACAGTATCTGACAGTAGTATTCCAAGCTGTCAGGATGCGTTCCCCTTGTTTTAAATACTCAAATTGAATGATATCAGCCTGAAAATCACAAGACTTATCTGTTGTGGGGAAACAAGTCTGGAGTATGAATTTGAAAGATGTGTGAGCCTCCTTTCATACTGAACAGAGGGGGAACAGTATCTGACAGCAGTATTCCAAGCTGTCAGGATGCGTTCCCCCTATTTTAAATGGTGAAATTGAATGATATCAGTCTGAAAATCACAGGACTTAACTGTTGTGGGGAAACAAGTCTGCAGTATGAATTTGAAAGATGTGTGAGCCTCCTTTCATATTGAACAGAGGGGGAACAGTATCTGACAGTAGTATTCCTAGTTGTCAGGATGTGTTCCCCCTGTTTTAAATAGTCAAATTGAATGATATCAGCCTTAAAATCACAGGACTTATCTGTTGTGGAAAAAGAAGTCAGCAGTATGAATTTGAAAGATGTGTGAGCCTCCTTTCATATTGAACAGAGGGGGAACAGTATCTGACAGTAGTATTCCAAGTTGTCAGGATGCGTTCCCCCTGTTTTAAATGGTCAAATTGAATGATATCAGCCTGGAAATCACAGGACTTATCTGTTGTGGGGAAACAAGTCTGGAGTATGAATTTGAAAGATGTGTGAGCCTCCTTTCATATTAAACCGAGGGGGAACATTATCTGACAGTAGTATTCCAAGCTTTCAGGATGTGTTTTATCTGCTATAATGGAGCTGGATTTAAGACAAATATGATAAAATAGCGATTTATTTATTTTTTCTTTTTAACATGCTTGCTAATTTGAATTTATCCCGCTCCACTTTCTTTATTTTAAACAGGAAAATAACAATGTTTAATGACTGACTGAGCGGCTGAGCCAATCACATTTCAATAGAAACAAGGATCAGCTCAAGTTGGGAGGGGCCGCTTGTATCCCCATTTAATATGCAAAATATTAGAGTGACCCAGTCTGACGTTCCAGTCTGTGCCACCTGCAGCCATTTTATGGGGTTAAAAAAACATTCCGACCACTGGCCGTTTGGGAATACTCCTGAACCTCCCTATGGCCAGCCCAACTCTGGTCTCCACTCTAATTCATTTCAAGGTTGAGGTCCGGACTCTGTGCAGGCCAGTCAAGTTCATCCACACCAAACTCTCTCATTCATGTCTTTATGGAGCTGCTTTGTGCACTGGTGCACAGTCATGTTGGAACAGGAAGGGGCCATCCCAGAACTGTTCCCACAAAGTTGGGAGCATGGAATTGTCCAACATCTCTTGGTATGCTGAAGCATTCAGAGTTCCTTTCACTGGAACTAAGGGGCCAAGCCCAGCCCCTGAAAAACAACCCCACACCATAATCCCCCCTCCACCAAACTTTACACTTGGCACAATGCAGTCAGACAAGTACCATTCTCCTGGCAACCGCCAAACCCAGACTCATCCATCAGATTGGACTCTAGAGTCCAGTGGCGGTGTGCTTTACACCACTGCATCTGACGCTTTGCATTGCACTTGCGGATGTATGGCTTGGATGCAGCTGCTAGGCCATGGAGACCCGTTCCATGAAGCTCTCTACGCAGTGTTCTTGAGCTAATCTGAAGGCCACATGAAGTTTGGAGGTCTGTAGTGATTGACTCTGCAGAAAGTTGGCGACCTCTGCGCACTATGCGCCTCAGCATCCGCTGACCCCGCTCTGTCATTTTATGTGGCCTACCATTTCGTGGCTGAGTTGCTGTCGTTCCCAATCGCTTCCACTTTGTTATAATACCACTCACAGTTGACTGAAGAATATTTAGGAGCGAGGAAATTTCACGACTGGACTTGTTGCACAGGTGGCATCCTATCACAGTACCACGTTGGAATTCAATGAGCTCCTGAGAGCGACCCATTCTTTCACAAATGTTTGTAGAAACAGTCTGCATGCCTAGGTGCCTGCTTTTATACACCTGTGGCCATGGAAGTGATTGGAACACCTGATTTCAATTATTTGGATGGGTGAGTCAATACTTTTGGCAATATAGTCTATGTATGTGTGTGTGTGGTTGTATGTGTCTGTGTGTACATATATAAATATAAATATACACACATACACACACAAACACAAATACTCTGAATAATAATGTGTTTCTGATATGGTCTCATTTGTCTATTATCTACTTTGACACATTCAAACGTCTGATAAAATATATTTTCTTAATAATTTGGTAACATTATATTCAAGGTGAAGCTGAATTCTGTCTGTATATAATCCATTATAAATCTTGAGTGCAGCTAGTCAACTTGTCAATACATCCATATTGGAAGGTATTAAGAGGCTTTGAAAGGCTTCACGTACACATGAACCATCAGAGACAAGTTTTAACAAGGTCATGATTTGCATATGAAAATAGTATCAAAAGCACCATCAAAACCACTTCACATTGTGCTCCTTTTGTCAAAGGCACCAACGATGTCTGTATGTGTGGAAGATTTACTGATTAAATGAGTTCAAATCCCAACGATCAACGGCTGAACTTAAAATTTGTAAGTATGTCTTTGTATTTATGTGGAATAAGTAAGATGATAGGAATCATATTTTTTGTCCCGTTGCTATAATCTAAAACTTTGAAGTTGTTTTCTTCAGAAAATCTCTCCGCCAAAAGCCATCATATTTTTGTTCATTTCAGCTCATATTATCCATTTTCAGTATTTAAAAGGAGTAGTAGAGGTAGTCGAGGTGGAGCTACACATTGAACTACTTTGAAGTTGTTCATATTTTTTCAGATTACTTCATTCTGAAAAAAAGCTGGAACTTTTATGGATCAGGAAAAGTATTGCTTTGATGATCTGCAGGTCAAAATTGTTTTTACTGTAACCAGGATTACTTTCGCATTATATATGAGCATAATTTTAAACCCATTTCAACGATCTCAGTGTGGAATGGGGCATGATTACAATCAAAGTCGATGTGAACAATTTTCATCTTTTTTTTCAAAACAAATCAATTTTAATCCAGTGTGAATTCCAACTTGTATGGACAAGCAAATCACCAAAATCATGATAACCGGCCACCTAATAAAGTGGTCCCCACAAATACAAAGTCACCACCAATGTATCGTTGTACTGACTTTGTTGTGTTTTAACACGCCTCTACACACAACTTCTAAAAGCACACAGTGGGTTCACTCATTTTCAAAGAATTTTTCTTAAGAGTCCCATTTCTCCTACTCATTTTGCTGCATTTCTTAGGACTTGGATCTTTATAATAACTGTTCAGTTATGACGTTTGGCGACCTAACATGCATGTTGTACTGACCGATTGCCTTCTGGATTGCAGTATCATTAAAGATATGGATTGCTATGTGACTCTGATTCTCCTCGTTTTCGGTAAGTTAAAGGCATCATTTAATTTGTCACAAATAATAGTAAAGCTCAACTTCTTGAGTAGCAATAAGAAAAGGGAGGGAATGATCCTTTTATTTTATTAAGTACTAATGTGCTAACTATGTATTCTCAGGCAAAGCATGTGGTCTGAGAGGAAATGACCCATACCAAATTTACCCAAATGTTAGTTGTAGAATCCCAGCGAATATTGGGGTGACAAGTGACCGTTGTTTGAACGTCCAATCAAAACGTCCCGTTGTGTTCAAAGTTGTTCCAAAATGTAAGTTTTGCCAGCATGCGGACATTACCCGGACATCTGCTGTATGTGCTCCCTGCAGGCACGCCATGAAAACTATTCTGTTCAAGTTCAGGTATACAATTTGATCTTAAAGACGGAAATAAAATATAGTATTAAAGACACAAAGACACACTTTATTCAAAGTTAATGGAAAAATTTGACCAATATTTCCCTATTTGTTTTTATTAATGGGAGACCAATTATCAGCCCGGGCCGATAGTCTGCATTTATCAGTATAGGTATCAGGGTTTTTCAAAGGAATTTAAAAATGTGCTATTATCACTATAATGCAGTATTCTCTGACATAATGTCCCGGCAACAACAAAATCAAATCCTCACAATTAATAGCCTATAAAAACTTAATCAGAATCCGCAAAGTAACTAAATTAATCACATCAATGTAGTGAAGAAGAAAATTAAAATAACAGTACCTGGAAATACTCCAGTAAAGTAACTTAAAATTATACTTAAGAACAGTACTTGAGTAAATCGTACTTTATTCCATCACTGGTTGTTTAAAATTTAAGAAATTAATTTTTACTGCAAATTAATAGCTGTCCACAATATCATTTTTCAGTCTCCTTGCTTTCTAATAATCGGTATCGACCCTGATGAATCCACATCGACTGACCCCGAGTCAGGGACATGACGTCACCACCCAACGAATATTTGCTGGGATGTTAGTTATCTCCTATTTAATAATAATAATAACACTTGTGCTAAATATGCATTCTATCATCAATCCTCAGGATTTAGTTTCAGCTCCTGCTCACAGTTTCCACTGCGAAAGTACCACTACATTAACACTTTAATGACCTGGAGCGATGCTCAGCATTACTGCAGAGAGAAGTACACTGACCTCGCAACCTTCGAAAGCGCTGATGAAATCAGCAGGCTCAAACCTGATTTTTCCTATAAATGGGCATGGATAGGATTGAAGGATGACCCAAAGTCCTGGAAGGAAGTTTTGGGCAATGACACAAACTCCTGGAGATGGTCAGCGACTGGTAAAGCAAGCAAAACTGGTTACCACAACTGGGGTGGTGGAGAACCAAATAGTGCATATGGAAAGGAAAACTGCGTAACTATAGTCAATACTGGAGGATGGAATGATGCGCCCTGTCAATCACTCACGAGTTTTGTTTGTTACAAAGGTAAGAAAAGATTTGAGTTTATGGATTTTACCTAATGGCTTAAACTTAAACTCTCTTTGTTTGGTTGTTGGCATCTCAAACCGTTTTCAGACTGGGTTTGTTTGTTGGAGTCCAAACTACAGTTTAAACTGACTATTTTTTCCATTGATTAATCTAGTATGTTTTTTTATGAATACATAAATTGTTTATTGATCTACACAATGTCAGAAAACAGTAAGAAATACCCATCACATTTTCAAGGCCAACATGACAGAGCAGTAAACTCTCACACACAGCTTCCGCTGTTATTTAGTGAAATCATAGTGTAGCTGTAGCCTCACTGCACAGAAGAGACAACTGTGACACAACCAAAATCATTTAATTAACTGTTAAACTGGCTTCATTTCTGTCCACTGCAGCTACAAACCAAAATGAGAAAACCTATGTGTTCATCTCAGCTTCAAAAACATGGGATTCTGCCCAAGCATACTGCAGAGAACACTACACAGACCTGCCGACGATCGAGAGCACCGAAGAAAACAATGACGTGTATTCTGCAATACCAAGCAATGCTCAAGCTTGGATTGGTCTGTACCGAGTGCCGTGGACTTGGTCCGACAACACCCAGAGCTCTTTTAGATTTTGGAGAAGTGGCGGCACAGATAACTATGGTGGGAATCAATTCTGTACGGTCGAGAGTCCTCAACATGAATGGAATGATGCCTACTGTCTGGACAAGTTTCCTTTCATCTGCCATCAAGGTGACCTTTTAAAAGTGCAAATTTCAGCACAATGGTTCCTTTGTTATATGACACATGTTTATCGTACTGTTCAGTTTTAAGATTGAGGACCATGATCAAGATGAAGATTCAGACTGATGCCGACTTAACTGATCGAGCTACTAACATCCAAATCCTGAAGCAGGTAAAATTCTTTCTCTTCCTGAAGTGTAAATTACACAAAATGAAGAAACTGACATTGAGTATGGCCCTTTTATAGTTAATCAGTATAGTTCTTTTTTTTCCTCTTCAGGTCGGTGCAGAGCTAACAAGTCAAGGCTGGACTGACTTCAATCTGCAATGGAAGATTCAGCCCAGAAAACAGGAGGACGAGAAACTCGGGGAATATTATATGTAAATGCAGAGCTGAAACTATAGATCGGGACTGATCAACTTTTTTCAAAATATATTATTATATTATATTACATTATATATATATTACATTTTCTAAGGATAATTGTTAAGTGAAGTGTTAATCTTTACTGGCTTCACAATTCGATTTGATTACGATTCAACTGTCATCACTTTGAATACAAAATGGTTCTCGATGTATCTCGATGCAACTCAGTGTATGGCATCCTCAGTGATCTATATTACTGCACAAGGCTGCATTGTCATCATTAAAATTACACTTTTATTCCAAAATTCCTTGCCAATAATCCGACTACATCAGTCTACAATATAACAGCTGCATCTTTTAAACATATAAACATGACAAAATCAAAACATTTATCCATCTGCAGTGCTTTAAACATTTGTTGTAATCTACATGGCAGCTTTATCATATGGCATCTATTGACTTTGTTGCACACAACTCTGAAAATTGGATGGAAAAGTTGACAGTGCCACCTCAGATTTGCTGATTAGCTGGGTCTGCTGAAAAAGTTATCATCTATGGCTGCAGACATTGGCTTCAGGTGAAAATGGCTAACGTGATTAATAACTGTTGTGAGGCAGAAGTCTCATCCAGTTTGTGCTTCCCAGCAAGTTCGTAAAAACTGACATGCGCTCCGAGATGTCTGTTTTCAAAAATACTAGGTGAATTTTTAATTGCGCACAGATGATCTTTGCCTCTCTCCGAAATACCACCTACATTTGTAATGTGAACTTAATGTCCGCCTACAATTCAGAAGAGTATTTCTGAGGATAAATTCAGAGAAATTTCCACACCTCTAAAAATTCAATTAGTTCCAGCTTCTCAAATGTCAAGATTAGCTGCTTGCTTTGGTCTTGTGTGTTCAGACATAACCTTGGATTTGAGACATTATAAACATCATAAACTTAGAATTTAGAGTTCTATCATACTATAGGCACTTTTTTATCTTCAGTACATTAAATGTATTCTGTTTTCATGTCTTCCTTTTTCCATTGTACTTAAAATTCCTTGTCTATGATACTGGGTGAATAAAAAAAAGCTTCTTGCCAAATGATTTGACTTATTATTGTCAACACCCACTTGTTCATTTCAATTCACTCCTGTCTTGAAGGATTCATAAGGATACTCTGCTTTGAGTGGTAATTCCCAGATATTAGTGATGAGTCCTGATACTGTTTGGTAAAGAGTTGTCCTTTTTCGACATCTTCAAATTTCTAAGAAATGATATCTATTTCCAAATAATTTGGTAACATTTATCTAAATCATTTGAACCATTAATTTTGTTTTAAGTGAACCTAAATTTCACGTGTATACAAGCCATTATGAATTAAACTAATCAACTAGTCAGGTAGTCAATACATCCATATTTGAAGCCAATAAGCTTGGTTTAAATATGTAAACATGAGCACCACATATGTTAACCTTTATCAAAGTCATGATTTACATATGAAAATAGAGGCAAAAGCATATTTTACTGTGCACTATGTAGTATCAAAAGGCATGAACAGAAGTCTTTATGTTTCGAGGATTTACTACAAAGAGATCTCAATAATTAACAGCTAAATTCTAAACTTGTGAGTATATCTTTATATTTATGTAGAATAAATAAGTTCGCAAGTTAGATAATGATTATTCTCAAGAACAACATTTCAGCTTTGGTGCCTTTTTTCCTAAAAGTTCAATTTCGCCTGGTTGGTGTATTTTTGTATTGCTCCCTCATATAAAACAGATTTCCTCCTCCTACTCAGTAATAATCATGATAATCCTGTTTCATTATCAGTTGATTTATGATCACACATGAAAGCTTATATGCAACCTGCACTGCATTTCGGGTTTTGAGGGTTTTTTCCTTACCCGTACAGCTATGAAACTAGCAGCTCGCGCAGAGGTCTATACAACCAAAATAACTAAAAAGGAACTGTGTGGTTGTGCATTTTTTTACATATTTTCTTCTTGTTTACAGAGAAGTCATGAATGGATCGTAATGTGACTCTGATTCTCTTCTTCTTTGGTAAGAGCTGGAGCAACTCAAAAGTTGTTAATAAAGTTGTCAATAACAGTTGACAGATGTTATGTTATTGTTATGTTATTGTTTTTCTGTACCACAATGTCCTGTGGCGTTTAGGCCAACAAATACACGATACCTGATAATCTGATAATTAGTTTGTGGAAAATTCCCATCATGAATCACAGGTGAATCACAACAGGAAGCAGTTTACCTAGCTCTATCCAGAGGTAAAATAATACAACTACCACCACTTAAGCTAACTTATTATTGTTTCTTTGGCCTGTACAAAATAAAGAAGGGCAAGTGTTTATTGAGGTTATGCGCCAGACTGTTTCTAAACTTCCTGGAGTGTCTACTGGTTGCACGGACGGGAGAGCTTCAGTGTCTCATCTTAATGCTAAGCTAAGCAGCTGGCTACAGCTTTATATTGCACAAACAGGTATCATAATATTATTTTTCTTCTCATCTAACCCTCAGCAAGAAAGCTAAAGAGGAATGTCACGAAATGTCAAATTACTTTTTTAGAAGTGTAAGGTGGTAGCGTGTGGTAGCAACATGGCTGCTCAATGCCTGAACATGCTCTAAAACGATTATTTTTTTCTTAATTGTTACGCTGGTTTCCCTTCTGTCTGTTGCAGAGACAGCCTAAAATGAGAAACCTGTGTGTTGATTTCAACTCTCAAGAAAACAAAAAAGTCTATGTGGCAAAACAAGGCAATGGTGAAGTTTGGATTTGTCTGTACCGAGTGCCAGGAACTTGGTCTGATAACACCGACAGCTTATTTAGAAACTGGCGAAGCAAAGAGCCAAGTGGTAATAACCAGCACTGTGTGGCTGAGAACAATCTACATAAATGGGTTTTTGCCAACTGTAACTACGAGTACACTTTCATCTGCCATGAAGGTGATTGTTTACTACAACAAAAGGCTTTTTTGTATTGTAGTTCAATATGTGTCTCATTTGGTTGTGATTTTTTGTTGATCTTGCTGCCCAGATCCAAAAGTGAAGATGACAATGATGATGACAAAGATTCACACTGATGGTGATTTGACAAATCCAGCTACAAACAACCAGGTCCTCCAACAGGTAAAGCTCTTTTTATATCGGCCGGTTTCTTTACAGATTACAGAGGATGAGAAAAACATTCATGAGGCTATATAGAGTCTATTTGAGGAAATGGTAAAGAAAACAGAAGAATGCTCTTTAAGTTTCTTCCTTTTTTTGGCGTGTGTGCTGAAGCTACATTGCATGGTATGGAGGGAGTCATTCACGATAACACAGGCAGTGATTGCGATTCTCTTCAGAGCCCACCTGGGATAATAAAATAGTCATAAATTAATGTAATCCATACAAGACCTGGTTGTTTGATTACATTTCAAAAGCAAAGCCAAACATTTTACTTTCCAGTTCATGATGTAAACAACATTAAAGGTGACCTTTGTCAGATTCCTCATTTTCATATGGAAATATGAACTTTTCAGAAGTTTGCCTGCAGACGCATGTGTTTCCTGCACTGGAAAAAAGCAAAGTGCCCTTTGTCAAATTCGTCATTTGCCTATTTTTTAAAACCTATGTCAGATTTCATTTCAAATGAAAATAAAGAAATGTGCACATAAACTAGTTTTTGTTTTTTGCTGCTCTTTTTATGCTCAAATATGTGCATTTGTACGCCAAAGCCACTGTGGAGTTTTTATTGCTTATCTCTGTGTTGCAGCTTATATGCAAGTGCTCAGAAAGTTGAGAAGGCTGTTTCAAAATTTAGGCCACCAACACCAAACTATTAAAGTAGTGACAAAACCTTTCAATTTTCTCAAACAAACATCACTGTTTGGTTGATTACTATCATGTAGGAACCAAAATGACCTTGACATAAACCATATTTGTATATTAAAATGTGAGCGTGCCAAAGATCTACAGCACTGACGCTGTCTCTCTGAGGTCAGTAGATGCTTACCTGCAGAGCTGAGCGGTTGCAACTTTGGGTACTGAAGAGTTAAATATACTGTAAGAGCTGTAGCTGAGATGTCGAAAGATTCTTCATCTTGATGTTAACGTGAGTATTTTCTCAACAACCTTACGAGAATGAGTTATTTTTAACATAGCTGTGCTTTGAAAATGTCGATAAAATTCCTGAACTGTCGAAAGAAAAACAGCCTTTTAGGTCGAATTATATGATCAACATAATATGAAATAAGTGTGGAAGCTACTCTAAGTTTTCTCTTTAAAACATTCTCTGAATAGGCTTTTTTTGCTTGTTTTTTTTTTTAAGTATATTTGAATATCTAAAACATATATAAATGTTTTGAAAGTCTTTTCCAAGAGAAGTTCCTATCCTATTGTGTAATCAGTCTAACACTCATGTTCCTTCTATATACATTTTAGCGGGAAAATCCACCTTTTTACTCAACGATAAATTATGTTATTAGTCAACATATACATTTATTTCTGATTGCAGCACTTTTGTTTGTTGTTTTGTTTTCACCTACTTAAAGGGTTTTTGATATTTTACAGAAAATGACTGATTTCGACCTAATTTGACTAAGACTTAAAGCAAACTAGAAACGATTCTGTAGCATTCTTTTGTAGATCTGTTAGAGCAATGGATGTATGGAGTGCCATATTGAAGTGTTATTTCTCATTTGTTTTCTGACTTTCAGTAAATGCACACATGGATCTTAAATTGTTTGTGGTGTTTTTCCATTTCGGTAAGTCAAGGGTTTAATTAGATCATTGGTGGTGGTGTGTTTCAGCCCATACATATTAATCATTTAATACTGCTGACTTAAGTATTATTTAAGTTTTCTGACATTCACACAGTCTTTATTTTTATAGACTTTAAAAAACTTGCATAAGGTTAATCTATTACAATGAACATCATGTGTGCCTTCAGTGTTACGGTAAGTGCACACTTATTCAAAAAGTCTGCAACTAGGTACCACAAGACTATAGCAAAACAGAATAGATACAAAAGGTGATTTTCATAATAAAACCAGGGGTCATTAAAGAAAATATGTCAGCCTAAAACACACGTACGTGTGTACATACGTTTTTTGTTGTTGTTTCTTTTTAAAGAATCATGTACATGTCATACTGTATTTGATGGTGGACAAAACCATAGAATAGATAGGATTTAAACAGCTTTAATTGAGTTTAATTATTTCCTGTTCATCTGTCCACCAGTTTTTTTGACAGTCTCAACTGAATTGAGTCACTGACTGAATATAATTGGATGTACTGTCTGGTGTCCTAAAAATAACCACAATGAAATACAAAAGTGTCCCTAACTATTAGAGTCATGTAACCTACACTTTTCAGTTTTCATTCATGGGAAGCACAAATTTTTACCAAATTTCCATAAAATTGGTAGAAGAAAATTCAAAGCAATGTGTTTCCACCCACTACTGTTCTGTGATTAATCAGCCCAGTCTCTTTAATGAGCGTATTGCCCACTCTGAGTCTGTGTGAAAGTGGAAGTTTTCAGTCTCTAAACACGAGTCTGAAGTTATTTAACGTATGTACAATGATATATCAAGATTTACAAGAGAGTTTGCACCACAGTGATGTGCATTCATAAATATGCTCTCTATCGTTTACCTTCAGGATTTGGCCTCACTTCCTGCTATCAACTCCTTCTTCGGGAGTACCACTATGTCAACGTGAAAATGAGCTGGGCCGACGCTCAGCATTACTGCAGAGAAAAATACACCGACCTGGCAACTATTGTAAGCACCGATGACATCAGGAGGTTAGACAGACCTAACAAAGACAGCTCACTAGCGTGGATTGGCCTTAGTGATCACCCTAAATCCTGGAAGGGAGTTATGGGCAATGATGCCAACTCCTGGAGATGGTCAGTGACTGGTAAAACAAGCACAACTGGTTACCACAACTGGGGTAGTAACTTGATAAATAATGCAGATGGAGACCAGGACTGTGTGCTGGTGGAAACGTCTGGAAAATGGAATGACTACAGCTGTCTAACAGAAAGAAGATTTGTTTGTTACACTGGTAAGAGTTGCATGATTTCAAAGCATTATCAAATGCTGCTGCCATCTTGAATAGATAATGAAAATGAAAAAAATTACTATGTGCAAGTAAAAGAAAATTCAAGTTCTTATGACCTTTATTTTTAGATTGTCTGAAACACTAATTCTTGGTGAAATATGTTCCCAGTAAATTCATGCTTTGCCATATCTATTCATCTCTTCATAAACAGGTGTTTACATTTTTAGAGCTACTACCATCGTTTCACAACTAATGCTGTGGTGTGTCAAACGCTTGCTTTCTTTTTTCTATTCTAGCTACAAATCCTGCAGGCCAGAAAACATATACTCTAATTGACAACCGCCTGAACTGGGAGGATGCTCGGTCTTACTGCAGAACACACTACACAGACCTGGCTATGATCGAGAATGCTCAAGAACAAGCAGACTTGATGTCAGCAGTAATGTCAATTGGTATTGTGTGGATTGGTCTGTACCGAGTACCATGGAGATGGTCTGACGAGAGCAGCAGCTCCTTCAGAAACTGGCGAAGTTCAAAGCCAGATAACTATGCAGGTTCACAGCATTGTGCGGTTGAGGACTCCAACCATCGTTGGGATGACGAAAGCTGTGGTGCCAAACTCCCATTTTTCTGCCATGGTAAAATACATTTATAAATACAATCAACATGCACAATTTAGTTTGTTTGAGCAATGTTAAAATATTTCTCTTCTTGGTTTGTTGTCACATTGGACTGTCTAGTTCTAACAATAAAACTGACCACTGTGAGGATGAAGATTCAGACCGATGGTGACCTTTCAGATCCAGCTACTAATGCCCAGATCCTACAACAGGTATGTCCAATGTTATTTCTCTTTAGAGGAGAAGAACTGCACCAAACGTAAATATCCAAGTATGTTTACAGATCTTGGGAAGACTACTGCAGATGTGGAAAAACCTCACTTTCACATTACTTTTTTTTTACTTTTAATCCCTCACAGCTACTCGCAGTGCTAAAGAACAAGACTTTACAGACTGACATCAACCTAAGATGGAAGATTCAACCCATAAAACAAGAGGAAGACAGTGAGGCCAATGGATAAGATGCTCTTGTTAACTGCTGTTTTTCTACAAGCTGCATAAGAATACATAATGTTTCTATGTCTTTTCTAACCAAATCCACTAGATCAGCTGCTCTTTAATAAAATAAGCTCTAAAACAAAACATATTTTGTTATCTTTCTCTCACTGTCCTTTATCTGATTACAAGTTTTATATAAATTCAGAACACCTCATTGTGAAGTATTGCTTATTCTTTGGTGTCAAAGTTATCATGTCAAGTAGCAATCATGTCTGTTTATTTCGGGTATTTGTTGTGTTCTAAATATGTAATTTTGTTTTTGACAGGTATGACAAAAGAATATACTTAAACTGTAATCCATTACTGTTTGTTAGTTTCTACTTAATAAAGTCAATGTGCTGCATACAATTGATTAATCATCTCTTATTTTATATAACATGTAGGTACCTTTCTCCATTTATTATTCTTCAGGCTTCTAGAATGCATTATCATCTCTTTACTGTGAAGCTAAAAACCCCACAGGACTCTTCAAAAGATCTCTGTAAATGTAATTTGAAGGCTGGATTACTTTTTTGCTCCAAAATGTGTTTTTCTGTAATAATGGCCAGCAAACGAACATTCCCTCGAGCCTATTCTGAAATGGAATAAGAATTATTGGTACTCTCATTGGTGCAATCAAAGTCCTCAATTGTTCAACTATGACAAACTGATTTACATTAATTTGTAGAGAAAGTATTTAAAGGGACCTGTATATTTCTGCTTTCACTACTGATTGAAAGCCTGCTTTTACGTTTTTATACAGTGATTTTAAATTCTAGACTAAGGCAGGGGTCTCATTCAACTGACAGTTATGAATAAATGTCCCATGACTCAGATCTGAGGGAAGCTTTTCAATTTAACAGGACAATTTGGCATGGGAACAATATTTAAAGAAAACTGCATTTAACAAGGTGACTGTTTACCTCCAATAATTGGCATGACATCCAAAAAATGTCTTGAATTGGGTTTTTACATGTTCTTTACATTAGTAAACTCAGCATTTATGAAGTTAAACATATTTTTTGGGTCGAAAGCAATGTTTATGTTTTCTGCCTGATTTTACTAGGCGTTGCTTTTATGTTTAGGTCTACAGAATGCATAAATATAACTTAACTGCAAGTTGAAATCTACTTATTTATTTTGTTAAACTTGTTTTAGATTTAATATTATTAATGCTAATTCAAGATGAATCAGTTTGACTGTGCCATTGTAGCATGCCACTGATAAAGTTAAGTTGGAGCAGTCATAATCCCCACAAGGTCAGGGTTACAGTTTGGTTGCAGGCCAGAAAATACAGCCCCCATGTCCAAATAACTTACTAGCCCCAGATGTTCTAAATAAAAAAATCATGGCAACATCTTTCAGCAAGAATGGTGTTGTTTTTCAGCTGTTTAATGAGCCAGGCGCGATCCTTTAGAAACTCAACTTCAAAGAGGAGTTTGACTTACGGAGAGCCCTTTTAAACCTGTCCAGTCCCTGTCATCCCTTTCCTGCTTGTGTGACAGTAAAAATAAAGAGATATATTGCGCTAATAAATAACTCCTCAATGGTGCCAGGCTCTGAGTAAAAGTTTACAACTGGTTGTAAAGAAGCAAAAGGAAGGCTGAGAATCTGTTAGGTTGCTGGTCATTCTGCTTCTAGTAAAGCATTTGGTGCAATGCCAGATTTGGACAAAATGCTGGGAAAATGCACAAAATGTAGATATGATGATAAGATTTTAAGACAAGGTTTCTGTGATTATATCATACGTACTTTAAAATAATTTAAAATTGGAACAAAATTGTACAGCAATGCCATTTTATGAAGAGACATGAGACAGTCAGAAAAAATACATAAAGATGCATCAATGATGTTGCAGCAACACCAGTGGCAGTCAGTCTGGTACACTCACTGGTCCAGAGTAAAACAGCTTGAAAAGGACTTGCTATGAAGTGACTTTGTGGATCATCTGACTGTTCATCTAGTGCCATCACTATGTCAAAATGTGCTCTTGTCCAGCATAACATGAAAGGTCTATCATCACATAATGAAAACTATTAAAGGGACTCTGGTCAACCTCAACTGTACTGTACGGTTAATGTCAATGCTAAAAACATGTTTAATGTTGGCAATGTTCACTGAACTTATTTCAATATCTAACATGCTAACATTAACAAGCTTTTATATAAATATTACGCCTGAATGTAAGTATAATAACATTTAATAGTTGTTTCATGCATGCTTACTGTAATACTAATGTTAGGATTCAGCTCAAAGCAAAGATAGGTCAGTTTACAGCTAAGGATGATGAATATTGGATGATCGCATGGGAGACAATTCCAGAAGCTTCCTGTAGAAAAGCTTAGAAAAGCAGCCGTGTGCTGCACTTTATCGGAGGTGAGAAAGCTAATCGGATACATTTTACTTTAATTTATTTATCAATATTTAATGTGCATTATACTATTTCCCGTACATTGAGACAAAGTTAACAAGAGCCAAATTCTTTCTTTGTATACACATACTTGGCCGATAAACCTGATTCTGATTTGACAGTTTTGGATGGCACAGTCATTTTAGCATGTTGGCATTGGTGTTATTTCAGATCACAGCTTTGCCTCAGTACAGCCTTGCAGACTCGGTAGCATGGCTGCAGACTCCTAGTCTTGTTTAATCCTAAAGACTGAGTATATCCCAACCCCCTGCCAAAAAAGATTATAGTAAATGGGACAGAGGGAAGAAGAGGACGATTTGGAGCCGGGGGAGGATGGATGAAGGAGGAGAAAAGGAGGACAGGGGAAGACTGAACTGGGAGGGAGGTCCAGCAGCAGCAGCAGGCTGCAGGAATGTTTCACATGCCTGTCCTCTGGATGACCTGGCCTCCCTGGAGTGTGGGAGATACTGGGAGTAATTAGCCTCTTTTAACATTGGATCTGTGCTGCCTCTACGCCTCAATGGGGTTAGCAGTGGCATTGAAGGAGATCAAGTGTATTTATATTTTCAAACAAAACAGCTTTAGCACTCTTGTTTGGCACCAACCGCCCAAACCACATTTTTACATGGAGCATTAAAATAATTTTCTATTTAATTGTTTTGAGTTTTACGGCTTTAAGACAGAAAAGTGGTTTTCAATCATTTACAGTTGAAAAATGCTATAAATTAGGTCCTTTATTTTGAAGTGGAACAGATTTCCTTCCCCCACACACTAACCCATCTCGCAGCTGACCTACTTCGTCTTCCGGAAGATTTAATTATGGATCCTCCCAACTGCAAATATTTCTAACTTAAAGTCAAGGATCCAGAATCGAACGTGGACGTGAATGAAGAGAAACGGTGTCTAAAAAGTATTGATTTTGTAAAAGGCCATATGGTTTCAATCAAGAAATGCCAATACTGGAACATCAGTGTATCTGCTTTGCTTAGAATGCCCTTTATCTAAAACAGACAAGTGTCCCTTTATGGCATACCATAAATCCAGAGCTAAAAACCTAGATATTTCATTAAAAAGCTATTATCCCCAAGCTTAAAGCAAGGTGCATACTGCTCTTTTGCTGCATAAAGAAAAGATGTTGCAGCTATACTGTGTTCCCTCAGGAGACAGTGACAATATTTTAGTATAACATGAGGTGAAACACGACAATAAGGAAAAAAAGGGAGTTGAAATTAACAGATCCTTTGGATGCACTAGTTTAATTTCACTATGAAAAAAATATTTGTAGTTTTGTAGGGATTTTCTTAACCTGTACTGGTGCATCTTAAATCCTAAACTGAAGAAATCAGCACTGATGTGTATACCAGCTGATTAATACTTAATCTCTTTTTCTATTGATATTTAAGCTTGTTTACAATTTCACTTCAAACGAATAGTGCTACATTTTGGGTAATACTAACCCTGCATTCACGTGCTCCTTGGATGGTGCCATTTCCAGCATTGGGAAGTCTTTCTTTCAACTGCAAAGAAGTAGAGCATTCAGAGGATATGTTGATGGCTGTTTGAAATTTGATGCTTTTTATTAGAAAATAAATAATAAGTAAAAGTAATTTTGTCCCAGACCTCTTGTTGCAAAAGTGTATTCCCTACAACCACCAGAACAACCAAAGTATTGCTTGATTTCCGCGTTAATGCCCATAAATAACTTTTCTAACTAATCCAGATCACGCTACATTGACTGCAACCAAAGGTTACATGTGTTAGCTTTATTGACTAGCTTTATAACTTTTTGAACTTTGGACAGAGCCATGCTAGTTGTTTTACCTCTGCTTCCAGTCTTCATGCTAAGCTATGCTAACTGTCTCCTAGATCTCTACTGTAGCTCTAAAAGTAAAGGAAAGATAAGACAATTTTGCACGTCAATAGATTGGGTTTCCATTGACCTGTTTTTAATCTGCATTTTCTATTTTTGCATAAATACCTCTGTGCTTTGAGGTATATATCACAAAATATATTTTTCTAGGGGCAGGTGGAAAGGTTGGCTTCGCTTAAAAGTGCAATGGAAACAAATGCAGCAACTAATCATGGCACCCTTACTGTGTGGACAAACAAACACGAAACAAACACCATAATGTTTTCTATTTGTTTTGCTTATTTGTTTTGTTTTTTTCACAATTTTAGGTTTGATTGGCACCTTACTACTTTATTTCATTTCCACTGTCTCTACTGATTTAACCTTACTGGAGAATTAGCACAACCCACTGGTTATCTGGATGAGCCAACCCCTAATATGTGCATAACAAAAACACTTAATGGATGCAAAAATGCCTTAATTCACATTTTTCTTGGCAACTTCTACTGAAAAGTTGCTTATAAATAGAAACCTGGCTAACGTCTGTTAGCTAACAGTTCTTGGCGATGACTAATCACCGTTAATTAGCAACGTCTGTCTCTTAACTTAATTTGAGACTAACGAAAGTGTAAAAATGGAAAGAAATATGTTTGTGTGGATAAAAAAGCTTACCAGACAATCTTTTCTATTCATTTCTATCGAAGGATATCACTTCCAGGCAAAATTAGCTGCTAGTAGCAGAACAAACCGACGGAATCTCCAACCGTCGACCGTTCGATGCCGCGTTGCATTGTGGGTAACGTAGGCGCCAGGCTTGTCGTTGGAGAGGGAGATAAAATGTGATATTCCTGTCTCCAATTTCGACAGTTTTTAAAGGTAAACTTTAATGGAGGCACGCCACCTTCCCTTGTATTGACACTTTCACTCGAGTGCGCGACTTCAGTGCTCGTTTCCACCGCTGCTCGTGATGTCAGACGGCGGCTGGGTCATGTGAAGGTCAGTAGCGGAGGAGGAGGTTCACGGAGAGTTCACTCGCATACATTAGGTAACACCATCGCTCGCTCTGACATAACTAGTATGAAGCAGGTTGAGTTGAGACATTCGTCAATAAAGACGAGATAAGGAGAAGGAAGAAGAAGAAGGAGGAGAAGAAGGAAGAAGTCCCGGGACAAACTTTGTTATGCTAAACTGCGTCTGGATCTGGATGTGTTTACCCGCCGCTGTCTCCCTGCTGGAGGACCTCAGTCCGCCGGTGACATGCAGTTTCTGAGCGTCCATCGGAAATCTAGTTCGTGTTCCTGAGCGCACACGATGCTTTGACGGCACCACAGACATGTTTTACTCTTAAAAACTCCGTTCACGTTAAGTATAAACCTGCAAATAGAGAAAAAAAACCCGCCCTGCTTGTGACGGGCTCCAGACAGACTTCCTCACCATGTTCGACTATCTGGAATTTCAAGCTTTCGGTCCAGAAGAATTCGTGGACTTCTACACCACATCCAGCCCTGCCTGCGTGCTCCAGGACAAGGACCAGGACCAGGACCAGGACCTGTCAGCCTTCTTCCCCGAGCTGATGGAGGCGGTGGACTGGCAGCAGCACCGGTGCTCACAATGTAGGTGGAATAAAAACACAACGAGTCAGCGATGTTTTGGTAAATTTGTGGCTCCATCAGGAAAAACACCAGATTATTATCTAAACAGAAAGCATGTTAAGTCAGGATAGTTTTAGTGATCAGTACAGGAAAACCCTCCATCCTTACACATACTTCAGAATGATATTAGGGAGGTTTACTCACCAATATATCAACATTTTTTTGTACTAATGTTTTCCAGGGATATATCTAACTGTAGGTCAGGCCTGCACAATTAATCAAAATATAATCAAAACACAATATGGTCAAAATGCAATATCCAAATCACGGAAGCTGCATCTTTATTTACATAAAGGTCAAATGTTTAGCTTCATAATGAAGTTCTATAGTGCTGCAGATGTCCTGGTATACAAATATTGTTCCTGTATTTTGGTACAGACCTCAGCAAATACCACATCATCTTGATTTTTAGTGTAAGTTGAAACTGTGATGCAGAAATAATCATTCCCACTAATCTTGGATTATTTTGTAAGCATATGCATCTGTCAAAATAATCACAATATGATTTTTGCGTCGTATATAAAAGGTCCTTGTGTTGTGGATTATTCTTACGATGTACATAAAAATAATCCTAACGTCACAATAACATTTTAAAACATTAGATTAAACTGATGGGTAGATGGATATTGACAACGTATACACATAGAAACATGGGACAGATCCACTGTATTGTTGTTATCTTATCCTGTTGTGACTTTTTCTACAGCTTGGTTTAATCAATGAGTCCAACAATCAATTGATTTGTGTAGAACATTTAGTACAGGGTGCTACAATTCAGACAAGCCGATAACAAGACGAGGCAACTGTAAAAAATAAAACAATTTGACACTAATGCACACAAGAAATGAAAATAATGAGAATTAATTGATAAAATGATAAAATAGATTAAAAACAACTGTTAAATACATCCCAGAAGTCAACAAGTTATAATAGATACAGGAAATAAAGACTATTTAGAGCATGAATGCAATAAAATAAGTGATCATATGACCATAAAACAATCGACTAAGGAGTTAGGTTTACTTTTAAAGAAGACTGAAAATCTAAGGACTTCTGTACTGTCTCGTTGTCCTCATCCCAGATATGTTGATTTGATATTAATATAAATGATGCTGGAATCAATTTTACTAGGAATTGTATGTCTTATTCATGTCTGGATGACTTTACTTTGTCATTAAATAGTTTAAAATAACATATGATGTAGTTGTAAACAGATGTAGAAGTGAAGCCATAATTGGAGGCTGTATAATACATAACTCATGACGGATGTGACCATAAAATATGTCCTCTTCTCAAATGCAGTCATTAATGAATACTCAAACATGTGTTATGGCCATTCATTAAATGTTTAACAGGCTGCTTATAAATACCAAATGAGTTGGACGGGTTTAAAGCAAAGTGTCACTCGTTCTACTTTAGTGCGGCCTTGATCTATAAACTGCTTTTCATGAAGAGTGTCCTATTGGAGGAGCTTTTCTTTGACAGAAATGGGGAGCAGAAGAAAACAGGGTACTGTATGCGAGCACAGAGCGGTTCCTGACAGTGTGGTGGTCTGTGTTTGGGACGGGCGGCAGGGCCGGTCAGGTTGGGGTCGCCGCGGGTTCACCGGACGGTCACCGGCTCAGGAGGTCAGAGGAGAGTCAGACTGTTGCTCCTCAGATGCTTTTCTGCAGTAAAAGTATCACAACAATAAATGTAAAAATATTCCATTTCAAGTCAGTCACCAAAGTACAGAAGCAACTTTTTATTGTATATGAGAGTATAAGATTATTTGATGTATGTGTCACAAGCTAAAAATGTCACTTTTGAATAAAATATTAACCTGACTTCACTGCAGCGCTCAGAGAAATGCAGTCGATTAAGAAGGAATATATTTCCCTCTGCAATACAATGAAGCAAAAGTATCTTAAGACTATACTTAAGCACAGTATTTAAGTAAATGTTCTTTGTTACATTGCACCAAAGGCTGATGCTGCTTTTACATCTCGCCAAAACACAAAACGTTTCGGGGAAGAAAATCTGCATAAATAAACTGAACTGAAAGTCTTTTTAACCAGGCAACAAAATAAAGCAAGTGTATTTTCAACAAACTTTATTTATACTTCCAAAACTTCAAGAAGATCATACAATAATGCCACAGTGGAGATAAAAGACCATATACATGTAAAAAAATGACATGAGATAAATTAAGAAATAACCCGGAAATGAAACAATTCTGTGATTGAATTGATTCGTCGGTTGAAAGAAAATGAATCAAAACAATTTTGAAAATCTGTCGACAGTTTCAGTAATTTTTCAAGCTCAAATGCAAAAAATTTGTCTCTCGAATCTGAGAGTTTGATGCTTTTTTTGGGTCGTATATAACATTTTTTGGGGGTTTTGGACTGTCGCTCAGACAGAGCAAGCAATTTCACGACATCACTTTGGGCTCTGGGTCATTTTGTTGCACTTTTCACTACTTTTTGATATTTAATAGAATAAACAAAGCATTGATTCATTCAGAAAAATGAGCAGTAATTAATTGTTAGTTGCTTGGGCTGCAACAAAAAAATGCTTCCACTGAATTTTGATTCGAGGATTCAAAGGTTTTACTGTCATACGCAGAAATAAACAGTGTATCAGTGCAGTGGCATTCTTAGTTCACTGTGTCCCTACATAGTGCCTAATCCAACCTATTATTTAAAACAGAAAGGATGAAACTTTTAAAACTCACATTCAAATTCTCTCACACACACTGAGGTTTGATTTATGGATGCTGTATATAGCTCGACGTGAAATGAGGTAATTCAACAGGAAGATTCCAGTTCCTCTTTTTCAGTGTCAGTATGACCAAGAATAACATTTAGCAGTGTGTAACATTTATTATTAAGTTTATACACTAATGGACATGTTTAGTATTTTACTCAACCACATCATGCAGGTTCCTCCTTCCTGTAATCCACTGACGTAGCCTTCATAAGTTACTACCTTATCTTTCCTGCTCGTAAATACTAGCGCTACAATGATTCATCGAGTAGGAGGATCATTGTGAACTAGTTTAATAATCGATTTATCACTTTGAATTTTTTTATTGTGAAGGATAAAAAATAAAGTCAAATTTCTCTGACTCTCAGCTTCTTAAACGTGAATATTTTCCTATTTATTTCCTCCTCTGTGACAGTCAACGGAACATCTTCGAGTTGTGGACAAAACGAGACATTTGAGGTCGTCGTCTTTGGGAAACACTGATCAACATTTTACACTAATTGATTAATAGAGAAGATAATCATTCGTTGCAGCCCTACAAAATGATTTAAACCCTTAACATTTGTCTTGATGTAAGTACAACTCAATGCATTGTTCCATACATCAAGTAACACCAGCTAAATTGGGGTTGGGGGGGGGGGACCTCTTTCCCCCGACCAAATCACTTACATGCCCCACCACACACACTTTCTGTCCGTCTCCCTCCCTCTCGCTGCCACTCATCAGTCAGCTGGGCTTGTGGCATGCTCCTGCATTGTTTTGTGTTGGGGGAGCGCTCGGGCTGATGGGGGGGCGTCCTCGTTTGACCCGCTGATTCCAGGTTCAACCGGAGGCCACGGGTTCAAGGGGATGTAGATGAGCAATTTTTCTCGTTTTGTCCCCTTTTGAAAAAGTCTTTCGTCGTTTTCTGTCAGCGTCGGAGTGGTGGAGGTGATCAGAGAGCCGGCGGGGAGGCCTGAGCGAGCCCCACAGACAGGAGCAATTCTCCTCTCAGAAGTGGGTCTAAAGTGGGAGGGTGGACTGTTGTGATTGATGAAGTGAAATGATTCAACACTGAACTGGGAAAATGGAGGATAATGCTGTGCTACAATAGGTGCAGCTGTATACATTGGGGCCAGTCTGTGATGTAAATGGAGATAAAAGACTGAGTACAGCTCTCTCTGGATGGAGCGTGCACTGCCCTGTTTCTGAAACTCTTTGGGTTTCACTCCATAGTTTTGCTTTCCTAGTTCCTGAAGGACACATTCAAATATGCAACCACGTGTCCATATGTATATATGCATTAATGTGAGGAGGAATTTGTTTCTTTGTCCCTCAGAGTCTGATAAAGACTGATAAGATCATTGTAGATTTACAGAAAAGTTCTGCCAGAAGAGTAAAGTACACGTTAATCCTGAAATCCTACAAATGCTTTATGAAACTGATCAGCCTGAGCATTCAGAGGAGTTTCTGCCTCTCCGAGGATGCACACTTCTAGATTTCATCTCAATTGAAACAACTTTTTGCATCCCTTTACTCAAAACATCTTACTATAAATATTTGATTTCATAGAGGCTACAATGACATGTGTTCTCTTGGCACAAAGCTTGCTTTTCAAGAGAAACACTAAAGCCACACTTACAGCTCCCAGCAGCTCTAATCCAAGATGCCACTTATTGATGCTTTTGACTAGAGCTGCAACGGGATTTCTCCCTTTGTCAGAAGGATCACACAACACCTAATGAACAGATGTCCACAGAACTTGGATGGAGGATGTGTCTCTGCCCAGAATAGCCCCCTGTACATGTTTGAGGCAGACCCTGATGAAGTGACAGAAGAAGGATTTTTTCTTACCGTTTTTAACATTGTGAGATCGGCCGATTTTAGTCATTTTTGTCAGTTTCTCAAGAAATAATGCATAATGGAAAAACAAGGTATATTGAGGGGGCCGGTATCTATGGGTGAGTACATTTTGATGCAAATCCATGTTTAAAGACTTGATTGAATCAAAGGGGATGGTCGAGCATTTGTAGACGTCAAGACGTCACTTTGGGCTATAAAAAATCGTGGTGACCATTTTGCAAATCCTGAAAATTAGATATTAATTGGCAGATTAACTGATTCTGAAAATAATCATTTGTACAGTTCTACTTTTGACTTCACGTGCTTTAGATTAAAAATTGCTCAGCTGAGAAATGTATTCTCATTATGATCAGTTATATCTATGATTATTATGGATTATTATACTTGAAAGCGGGAGCTCTTGTTCCCCCTCAGGTAGGACAAAGAGTCTCGATAAGGAAAACGGTTCATCCCCCTGGGAGCAAGCATGTGATCACTACATTTCATCACAATGTGGTTTTAGTTTTTCCATATTTCTGTTCAAGTTGACCTAATGCTTCAGAGGAAAAATCCTTGGGTCACCAGACAAATGGGGTTCATTTCCTGGTGTAGTCTTAATACTTTCCTTTGTCTTGAAGATGGAGTCAGACGAGGTTTAGCAGTTGAGTCTGACACTGAGGGACACATCTGAATCACTCGGGTTGCAGCGAGTTCTCAGATTTGTTGTGGTTGTAGAAAACAGTGCTGCGGTGTCATGATAGTCCAATTGGCTCAGCTTTGCTCGATGGTGTCCTCCTCCATTTTTTTTTTTTTGCATTAGTTTAGTTTACTGAGATCAGAAATTTTAAGGGTACCCTCTGCTGGATGATAAAGCAAATGACTTCAACTGTCTCTAATGTGTCAGGCGTGTTCGTTTGTTTGAGAGGTGAAAGAAAACAGACTAATAGAGAAGACAGACTACGACGTACTGTTAACTATTTGATAAGAAGAATTGTATCATTAAGCAAAAGCAAAAAAGCTTGATCAAGGTCTTTCTCTGTTTGAAAAATCGCAGGCAGCAGAGCCCTAAGCAGCAACGCTGTTAACTGCAACCAATCGCCCAGAAAAAATGATAAAATGTTAAGATGAACGGCTCATTAGACAGTTTGAATATTTGATTATTTTCCTCCTTTCTGAACAAAAGTTATTTTTCTAAATTTCAAACCTACACTACCAAAGGTGTTCTATTTCCTATCATACTGTCATGCTGCTGTCATGGAATCAGGTGCTTAGTTTAGATGTGTCACTGACAGCATGTTATGTTCTCACTTCTCCCTCCTTGTGTGTTTGCAGCGGTTGGAAGCCAGAGCTCCAGCTCCGGCTCAGATGACCTGTTCGCCAGCCCGTCCTCCCCGCCGCCCCCTCCTCGCACTTACAAGCCCTGTTTTGTGTGTCAAGACAAGTCCTCAGGCTACCATTACGGCGTCAGCGCCTGCGAGGGCTGCAAGGTAAAAAATGTGGTCAGCTTTACAGCGCGCTCCTCACTCAAAAGATCCCTTATGCACCAAGTGGATTCCACAAAGCCGTATTCTCTGAGTGGTCATTGTATAAATGTGTGTCATGCTGTTTTGTGATGAAACCTTTGAATTGACTCCAAAACCCCACAAAAAAAGAAACAGATTAGGTATATAGAGACATTTATTTTGTAACACACTTTTGCAGGATGTTTTGCTACATTGATCAGTTGTTGATCTGTGTTTACTTGGAAAACATCGACATCACGACAGGTCCTGAACTTTGTCCTGATCAGCCACATGTGTGGAGCAACATGGTGTTCTGTCAATAGTGACATCATCCCAGACAACATCAGCACATTCAGTTTCTTATTTGTGTCATCTGATTTGTGTTTTTATGTTTTTAGATGTTTTTACAGTTTCTTTCTGTTACTAAGTTCAAGTCTTGGTCTGTGGCATTTTTTAGAATCAAACCAAGTTTCTGCTAACAATCCAGCTATTTAAAATCAAAATGCCTGATCCAAACAGTAGTCATTTATGGTTGAATCAGATTATTGGAATTTGCTGTTATTCCCAAATCCATTGACAGCTTTTTACACGGACAGACAGATAATACTTAGACTACCAGTGTAGGAAAAAGTCAAACCAGTGTAACATGGATTTTTATGACTTTCTAATCTTGTAAAAATGAAAATGGTTGGTCAGTTTGTCTTCAGGTCATTTAGTTTTCTTTTCAGAAACAAATTAATTTTTTAAATCATAAAAATTATAGTTTTAACAACAGTATACTGTAAGTCATTATCTATTTGATGGACTGGCACAACATCATCTTCATCTACAGACAATCATGGTTACCACGAGACACGTCCTATCACTTTGATGATTGTTCCTACAGCGTAAGGTTTCCAAAAATGGGACCTTGCAGGCTGAAGTTGTTCCTGCCATGCAGTTTGATTTGGCACACCAGATGTTTCTAGTAAAAATTATCATGAAATGAATTTTGAAAAGATAGAATACAAACCACTGTAGTTACTGTTTTATTTTGTGTGAGGTTCTCTTGATTTATATAGAAACCCTAATTATTGATTATTATTTATAATCTGAGCACAGAAGGCAGAGTGACCCTCTGCACAGGAAGTCTGTCAATAAAGGAAACTGTGGATCTGAAGTATAAAAACACAATAGGTGTCTGTTTTGGCCCTAGAGAGGAAAAAGTATTGGGCTCCTTTAGTGCCGTCAGCAGGTCAGGTTTCTTACTTTTCTATTAAAATGTCTCAATTATTTAATATATGTTGAAGTTGATATATTTTATACACTTGTACATGATGTTTTATTGTGCACAAATTATTCAGTTATTGATTGTGGTGTTTGCACAGACAGAATAATATCACTATGTACTCAGAGGCAATGAGTAAATATACCTGTCAACATTGTGAAACGATTCCAGGTTAATCCTTGAGGCAGGATTATTTTCATACACCAGTAACATAAATGATTAATATCTTTTCTTTACTCTGTGGTCACCTCTGCAGGGCTTCTTCCGCCGCAGCGTGCAGAAAAATATGGTGTACACCTGCCACAGAGACAGAAACTGCATCATCAACAAGATCACCAGGAACCGTTGTCAGTACTGTCGGCTCCAGAGGTGCTTCGCTGTGGGAATGTCCAAGGAGTGTAAGTGTCTGATCCGCTCGGATTCAGCAGGAGGCCTCAGGAGGAATCGTTGCATAAAACATCCCCTTTAACTCCCTCTCATGCTGAAAATATTTTGGATCTGTAGCAGTGTTTTGTAAGATTCTAAAATAACACATTTCTCTCCACAACATGATTTTTCTCTTCTCTTACACAATGTGAATGAGAATTATTTATGACACGTTCAAGCACAGGGCAGATGGCAGATAGTGAGTCATAGATGTCAGAGGTGACTGAACATTTTGTGTCATAAATGGGAATTATCAGCTCAGGTTTATCTTTTGCGTTTTGCAGAACTAGTTATATGTTACATAAATGATTCATAAAAGCAGCATTCAGAGCAAGAAAGGCAGATTCAGACTTTACACACCTGAATAGTAATGATCTTAACACACAGCTGATAGTGGAGGTAATATCACAACAGATGCACAGCTATTTCAATCAATCCAGAATTTTTTATTTATTTTTTTCCGCATTTAGTTCTTTGGATTTCTGTCACCGAACCAACACCCTTATGTGGACCCATAAAGAAAATTAATAACATCTAGTTGGAAAAGATTTAGCTAATCTATGCTAACTAGCTTCCACTTTTAGAGTGAAGACTCTGGAATCCTCCCAAGTGTTTAATGTCATTAAGTGATAAACAGCTTAAATCCTTACAGAAATAACACTATTCAGGCTTTTGGAATAGGAGGAATGTCGTGCACTGAGGGCTGTGTGATATGACAACGTATCATGTGATGATGAAAAAGTGTTCATCGTCTCAGATTGTGTCACTCCTGCTGTTGGGATGATTCTTTGCTTTCTTCTACACGATATGAATGCGGGCTGGAAATTGTGCACGAAGGCAACACAAACAAACATGGAGGAGAGTGAACGTAACAGAACACAGTCGTTTTCAGAAGGAGATGGAAGAATATATATTATATTTTATATTTTGTCACATCCTCAAGGGAAAATTTGCACAGAGGTTCTAAATAAAAGGTGTGAAAAAAATAATCAGACACTCTTTTACTTGTTGATAATATAATTCAAAATGAAACTATAATGACACTCAGTACTGCAGATACCTACACCAATTCCCAACAGTCCCCTTTAATTCAATCAAGCCTAATCCAATATCCAACTAAATAGCCCTGTGTCACTCTACATTACAAACCACCCATAACCATGTAAATATAATTTAATTTTACCCGATCTAGGATGTGCGTCAGTTTTACTCACTCATAGATATCAGACACATAAATACACCTGATTTTCTTATATCAAGATCCGTGTTTTTAACCTTGAGAAATTAATGAAACTGTAGAAAAATGCCCTATTTCACATGTTAATGAAAACCTGGATGTGTCCCTTCATCCAGATCCACACCAATAGGTAATGGGGTCTAATCTGGGCTGAGACCCATCCTCCATCCAAGTTTTGTGGAAATCTGTTCAGTAGTTTTTGTGAAATCCTGCTGACAAACCAGCCAACAGATGGACAAAGGTGATAACATTGTCTTCTTGGCAGGGATAATAAGAAAAAGGTGGTAACTTTATAAAACTGTTTATTGCTTGTAGTAATATAAATGTGCTTGCGATATAGAACATTATCTGGATATAAAAGGATATGAGATTTTGGTCATACTGTCATTCCCCACGCAGCAGTGCACCACGGAAATGAGTCGTGCCAGCTTTCAGAGGTCAGTTTAACATTGCTATGTGGAAATGCCCACAAAGAGGACTTCTAATCTCCCAAAACATCCTGTTTACTGTGGACAGATTTAAGTATTTTCAACGTTTGCTAAAGAGAAGTGTTGACACTATTCACAGTTACTACATTTCTGAAAAGACGTGCCGCTGTTTAGTTGTTAAAATGACATTTTTTTAAAAGGTTTTGAGACTTTGGTCCCGGCTGTTTAGCAGCATGGCAGCAGAACAACCTGAAATGAAATGAAACTGAAACTATCTGCAAAACATTCCTCTTAGGAGCCCCTTTAAATATTTATCTGTTTGAGTGACTCATTGAGGAGTTTTCAGCAGCGCTCTAGCGCCTCGGCTGTACAACAGAAACAAAGTCAAACTGTGTGCGTTACCCAGAAGTGCAGTGACCTAGATAAGAGTGTGTGTGTGCGTTATGTGCAGGGAGCCGAGGGCAGCGATAGGGCGGCAGTGAAGGATCCACCCATCCACATGTTCTCATTGTTGCTCCCTCACTCTCAGACACACATATTACATAAATACATCACATGTAGCAGACAGACGGATGCTATGTAACTGCGCGTTCTACCGCTCCGGCTAGTGAGTAATACGATCTCACTGCGATTGTTTACACAATGACGACTAGATGTAGGGCATCGAGGGAGAGGAGGAGGAGGAGGAGGAGGAGGAAGGCTGAGACGGAGGTGTTGCGTAATCCTGGGCTCCTCTGACATGTGCGTAGCTGCCTGAGCCCAGTCAGTAGGCCGCTCTCAAACATGTTGACACCATTATTGAAGCGATTATGAAAGGCTAACCTGGTTGGGCTGCGTTAGCCGGTTTCACGTGCTCCCCGGAGTAACCAGATAATCCACACGGCTTACTGCCAGCTGTCTTCAGTGGAAACTACTTTCTTCCACGGAAAGTAGTCCACTGAAAGGCCTGTCGAGTTTTCAGAGGTCAATTTTAGATGCTTTAAATAAGTTGTCTGAGTGACTGGTCTCTATCAGTAATCAAACCAAAACTGCACTACACAAAATGACAGCATGTGGAAGCCCCTGTTTACATACTGTCCACACACTTGTACTTATGGTCTGGTGCTGTTTGTCATTGTTAATGAAATTAAAATCTTCCAGGCTGCTAGAGCGTGTACTAAACTGTGTCATCCTTTTCCTCAGCTGTGAGAAATGACAGAACTCGGAGGAAGGGGAAGAAGGAAGCGGTGAAGATGACCATCATGGAGACGTATGAACTGACAGCAGAGCTCGGCTTGGTAGTGGAGAAGATCTGCAGGGCTCACAGAGAGACCTTCCCCGCTCTCTGCCAGCTGGGAAAATACACCACAGTGAGTCACAACATGAGACCTGACTGTTAAAATAATGTTCCTCGAGAGAGAGAGAGAGAAAATAATCTGTAGAGAGGAGAAGATCAAAGCCGTCCTCTCGGTCCGATGATTCATGTCATTTAGACGTACATGTTATGGATACTAGCTGAAGGACAGCAAACATTTTAGTAGATGCAGTCACCGTGGCTGCTAACAGAAGATAAAACATAACAGGAAATACACACAGAAGTACAACGTGTTCCTCACGCAAATTTAGCTCACGTGTGTCACAAATAGGAACAACTGCGCACGCCTTAATTAGAATAAACAAAAGACTTCCCTGATGAAACACGTCCAACTGCTATAAAGTATGTGGGCTGTGCCCTTTTCACAAAGACATGAATGTCCGTCAGGTCACGTTTTAGTGGTGTGATACAGGAAGTCAACAGAATGTGAACAGACTGACTCATGTTTTTCTGTTCTTCGTGGTTTGATTGTTATCAGGAATCGTCTGAATCTTAAACACTGTCCGAATTAAATGCCCCGAATTGGTTATCATAATACTTCTTGTAGAGATCATTTCTCCATCTAAGTTTAAGAATCACCATCTTCAATGATCTTACCCCACAGAAGAAAACTTAGTACATTTGTACATTTTGATCCACTGTGCTTAAAATTGTTATTGATAAAAAGCAAACTGAAAGATCTTTTTAGGGGTACAAGCTTTTACTCAGACCCAAACATTCTCTTTGCTGTTGGTCATGTGCGACAGTTCTGTCTTAATTTCTGAAAATCATCTTGAAATCTGCTTTATTGCTATTTGAAGTTAACATCAGGGATGCTCCTCTTGTCGCCAAAGCTCCATTATCATTGTGTTGTAATCCAGCGTCAGCACAGGTTCGAAATGACCGCACTTACCATGCAGGAGTCGATGGAGACAAACCACAACTAAATTCAAATTCACATTCTTCAGATCTTCAGGGACGAGTAAGGATGTTATTGTTTGTCAGCTTTATAAGGCGACAATATTTCAGTGTTGTGTTTACAGCTTGTTGCGCTGCCCCCCAAATGGACACGAAATATCCAAGAACGCAGCTGAAAATCCCCTGTGCAGAGTTAACCTATGTGTGGATGGATTTAAACACCTTTACTGTAGCGGTAGCTGTCCTGTATGTTACCTGTGACATCTCTTTAAGAAAAACAAACATCTGACAGATATTCTTCACCTTTTCTCCTCCACCCCAGAACTCCAGCTCAGACCACAGGATCCAGCTGGACCTCGGGCTGTGGGACAAGTTCAGCGAGCTCGCCACCAAGTGCATCATCAAGGTGGTGGAGTTCGCCAAGCGAGTGCCTGGTTTCACCGGCCTGACCATCGCTGACCAGATCACTCTGCTCAAAACTGCCTGCCTCGACATCCTGGTATGTCTGCGCTTTTCCAAAAAGTTTGTGAGTTGTAAATAGTTTTGTTTTACCTGCAGCCACACAAGATTTTTTAAATCTGAATAACCTGAATTGCATGTACACACACACACACACACACACACTGCTGTTTCACACCTTCTGTGGATCTTGATTCATGCTGGCAGCTCATACTCCTGCCAACGACACACTGACATGCTGGCTGGCAGATAGACAGCCGCCCTCAGGCAGAGTGTGTCGCATGTTTTATTCTCCTTCATCCTCCCTCCATCTCCACTGTCATTCACAGCCAAGTGTGTCTGTCATCGTCACCGTCAGGGCCTGATCCTTCACTCTGACGTTCTCCGATAGCACTGGAGGAGTGTCACGTAACATCAAAAGCTCTGCTGTGTTACATTTCTACACTTTTCTCCCTGATGAGGCGTTCAGGGACATGTGTTTGCCAAGCCCTCCTCATTGGCCGCATGTTTGCCACTCTGGCAACACTGTAAACCCAGAATATGTGACACTGTAAGAAAAACAGTCCAGTGCGCCACGCACACTTTCTTGATTTGTATTTGTCTCTAACACATTACAACATTAATCTGATAACAGACGATGAGTAAAAAAACATTTAAGGAGGTGAATTGAATATTGAATATCAGTGTCAATCAATCAGTCAGCGCATCATGACCTGATACTTGTTCTACTTCACATTTATTGGAATCTGTGTTCCGTCTGTCCTCCTCTTCCTCACTCCGTCACAGATCCTGAGGATTTGCACTCGCTACACTCCAGACCAAGACACTATGACCTTTTCCGACGGGCTGACACTGACCCGCACTCAGATCCACAATGCTGGATTTGGACCTCTGACAGATCAGGTTTTCACATTTGCTGGCCAGCTGCTGCCGCTGCAGATGGATGACACGGAGAGCGGCCTCCTCAGCGCCATCTGTCTCGTCTCTGGAGGTGAAAATACAACCTGAGAACAGGTGTTACGTAAACCAGCAAGTGAACGTCGATGTTATTTTCATAGTTTGGAAGCAAGTAGATAATGAATACATAAATATTGACTTCTGCTGAAGATAAGGTTAATGTCTGAAAGGTTGAAATGAGATGTTTGTCTCTTCTGTTTTCTGAACAGACCGCCAGGACCTGGAGGAGCCGTCGAAGGTGGAGGTGCTGCAGGAGCCTCTGCTAGAGGCGCTGAAGATTTACTCCCGCAAGCGGCGGCCCAGCATGCCCCTCATGTTCCCCAAGGCCCTCATGAAGATCACTGACCTGCGCAGCATCAGCGCCAAAGGTCAGAAAACACTGTCTTTTCTATAAAGTTCCTTATTTGTCACATATTATTTTGATAATAGTCCTTAAAGAATTGTTTGATAAGTGAAGGAAACTTGAATTAATCCTGTTTGCGCAGGAAGGAAATGGAAGCAAGGTTTTGAAAGAAAGATCAGCATGTAACGTGATATTCAATCTTCCACGTCCACAGGAGCTGAGAGGGTGGTGACCCTGAAGATGGAGATCCCGGGCTGCATGCCCCCTCTGATCGAGGAGATGCTGGAGGATCTGCAGAACCTGGAGAAGAACCAGAAGAAACACTCGGAGGAGAGTACAGAGAAGCGAAGCACAGGCACACACACCCCCACACACACACCGCCTCCTCACAGCACATGAACTCCTCTGACTTCTTACCCCGAAGACGATCAAAGAACAATGGCTCCCGTCTTCCCTCGCAGAGAAAACAGTAACGCTGTATACTACAGGTGCAGTCCAGAGGGGTTCTAGTGTCTTACCTCAGTTTGTGGTTGGAGAACTGTCAGTACAGACTCGCTGATGAAAGAGATAATTTCTGCTTCGGAGGGGAAAAAAGAGAATGATGCAGTAATGTTTTAATCCTGGCAGCCGCCTCATAACCACAACCTTTCTGTGTCAGGTCTCTACTGTATTTATATTTGCATGAGATATCACATGGATTAATTTTTACCTCATGAAATAACAGCGCATTTAGCATTAGCGTAGCGAAGATAGAAAACATATCGACTAAATCTTCTGGACTTTTAAAAATTCTTTCATGTACTATGTGAATTATTCTCACGTCTCAAAATATGTTGGTACAAATTTTTGATTTTCACGTGTTAAACGAAAAGCTGCGGACTAACTGAACACATTTGGAAAAATAGGCAGATTTATCTGTACAAAAGGGAAATATAAATGTTTTTACTCATAAAGATGAATGTTCCTAGCTGACTTTAACAAGTTCACAAACATAAATAGCAGAGATTGTACAGGAAAATGGTAAAATAAATACAGAAAACAATTCAAGTACATAATTATGACCTTATATGTATAGTGTCACATACTGTATATCGATGTAGTTTGAATGAGTAGTTTGACATGGTTAATGGCTGATGGAGCCAGCAGCTGAGTATTTGTTTTGGGTGTTTATCATCTTTAGTCTTTCTGCGAAGTTAAACCAAACACTCAGTTGTTCACACAGGTGAAGAATCAAGAGGTGTTCAGTTAAAGTACGAGTTAATCACTGACACCAAATCTTTAAAGGTCCCATATCTTCATTTTTGGGTTCACAATTTTATTTTGGGTGTCTTCTAGAAAATGTTAACGTGCTTTAATGTTAAAAAAAAAAACAGATTGTTTTCTCATACTGTGCTGCAGCACCTCTATTCACCCCCTGTCTGAATGCTCCATTTTAGTGTCTGTCTCTTTAAGACCTGGTCTGCTCTGACTGGTCAGTTCTCACAGGCCTGAGCCGGCACTCCCCGACCTTTTTTTCACACCAGCACTGCTGTTGTGTTTGCAACAAGCTCTTCAGGAACAGCGCCAGGCTGTGAAGCCAATGTGACATAGTGGCCAAACTGTGTAATTACAACATCACATGATGCACCAGGGCCCAAAAATAACTTACCTGGTAGGAAAATACTCATATCTTCCGTGTTGTACGGCACACCAGAGCCTGCTAACTTCCAGATAAAATTATGACAGTGAAATGAGTCATCCACCGTTTTACAGTCACTTCTTTCACAATGTCAGCTTATGGGGAAAAGACTTATTGGGCCGCAGTACATCACGTGACAGTGTAACTAAGCAGTTTGGCCACTACGTAACGTTCTTCCTGGGGGCTTGTTTTATTCTCACTGATTTTAGCAGAGCTCTAAATCCAAAGGTAACGACTTGGTCAGAAGAAGTCTAGTGTGCCGCTCCTTGGGTCCCAAAATGTAGAGGATCTGGGTAATGTCATAAACAGGAAGTTGAACTATTAACAATCGCTGAGCAGCTTTCATAGGAATGAATATGACTCCGCCTCAGACACTGTATCCAGATTTCCCTTATTATATCCATGCTAACCCCACGTTAAATCACAGATTGTTGTTTTAACACTTTAATTCTGTACATATTAAACTAACAAGATACATGTTAATTAGTCAGCTGATCTGTGCTATTGTTAGCTTTGGACAGAACCGTGCCAGCTGTTTCCAGTCTCTGTGTAAAGCTAAGCTAACCGGCTGCTTGGTCCAGATTTATATTGAACCGACAGACGTGAGAGTGGTATCGATCCGCTCCATATCACTGGAGATCTGCTCGATTGTTTTGCAGTATCAAATATAAAAAGTATATACACTGTATGGACGCTAATATCCAACTTTATTCTTTCACACATATTATAAAAGTTTTAGTCGCAGATGGCATATTTGCAGTGAACCGTGGGTCCGGATATTCAAAAAGTTAGTTTGTTTTATACAAAAAATTAGCTTTTTCTTTAATACATTGCTTTGATGAGAAACTCCAAACTTTAATTTTACATGTAACAAAATAAGCCACTTTTTAAAAAACACATCAGTGTTTCATATCGTCTTATTGTAGATGAATTTTACTGAAATATAATACACTGAAATAATACTAATAATGAAATAAAAGTACAAAAAATGTATCTGCACTTGCAGCAGGAGGAAAAAGATTATAGGGAAATGTGTTCTAATGTTTGAGGAAACAAAAAGCTTCACATACAGCAGCGTTATGTCTCACTGTTGAAACAGAAGGATGTTGTTACCTGCTGTTAATCTCCTGTAAGTAAACGAGCAGCCGGTGTACTGTAAGAACTCATGTGCCTACTCTAAATGTGCCAACATCTTCCACATCCGGGAATTTTACATATTTTTGACATAATTATCAACCTGGAACAGACGTTTCATATGTTTTTGTCGGTCTATTAAAAAGTCTTTCCACTGAAGTTGTGCGGTTTTCTTATTTCTGAACTGACAGTTTCATGTTGAAGAGCTGTGAGGTTGTTTGAGGTCAGCTCGTCTTCTCTCAAAAAGCGGAGTCATACTGCCCCCTGCGGTTCGTGTAAGGAATTGCACTGCAGCACAGGTATTAGACGAAGTTAAAAAACCTGGTGAATAAAGTCCATATTTATAGAATAAGAAGCTAATTATAATATTGCCGTCTTAATGGCTGTTACATATTTAACATTTCACTTTACCAAAATCTGAAAAACAAAACAGAATATTTATTTTATGTATAGGAAACATGAGAAGCAATCACAGCTGCATCAAATATTGTTTATTGAGTGAATTATTGCATCATTATACATTCCTTATACAGGTGATACTGTCTAATCCCCTTTGGATCAAAGTGCATACAAAGCCCTTCAGCTGCCCTCCACAATGAATGTACAGTGAATTGACTTACAAAGTGCATGTCAACATAGTTAAAGTACAGCGAGAGTGGAACACATTTTAAAAAATGGTCCATGGTCATTTTTCACTCTCCGCCAAAGCTGCAGTCAAACAACTGCAGCGTGATTCTGAACCAAGGTGAAGGTTTGGTTTCTTATCAGCTCTCTAAAAGTCAACTGAATGAGGACATTTTGGCCCGCAGCCATTTGAAACACACGCTGTGATACGCCGTCACGCAGCGAGGAGTTAAAACAGTCAAACTTGCTGAGTGTGATCCTGAGAAGTTAAAAGTGCTAAACTCAGACGAACCTGAAATAACAAAACTGAGAGCTTCACACGAGCTGAACCCAGCAGATAGAAGATAAAAAGCTTTGATAGAGTCGAGGTTACGTCAGTTGTTACAGGCCAGTTCACTGTGATCTGAGAAGCTTCTCACGGTCTAAACCGACAGAAATAAACATAAATAAGCTTCATTACAAGCACATGTATATACAGTAGAGAGTACAATTAAGAGCTCCAACTAGATCATTTTTTGATT
This sequence comes from Diplodus puntazzo, assembly GCA_963678695.2. Lineage (NCBI taxonomy): Eukaryota > Metazoa > Chordata > Actinopteri > Spariformes > Sparidae > Diplodus > Diplodus puntazzo. Next base: position 5,316,139 of record OZ023160.1, on the reverse strand, counting down.
TGATCAGTGTTTTGGTCTAAACATGTCAGAAAATGGGAGAGATTTGAGTTTCTCAAACACGACATCCTAAAATGTCTTGTTTTGTCCACAACTCAAAGAAACCAAGAAGATATTCACATTCAAGAATTATGAATCAGAGAATGTTTACTTTTCTTTGCTCTTAATAAATGACTCAATTAGTCATTTGTCAAAATAGTTGCTGAATAATCTGAGAACAAATGAATCGATTGAAGCTCTAGTACACACATAAAATTATCTTTGGAGAACCACACAGTCACATCGAGTTTGTCCGAATAATCAACGCCTGAGAAGCGATGAGATGTGCAGTGTGGAGCTGCAGTGATTAGTCAATTCATCGCTAATCAATCTCCAGAAAAATAATCAGCAAGTATTTTGATAATCCATTGATCATTAAGTAAATACAAATCCAAAATATTCCCCAGTTCGAGCTTGTCGTTTGGGAGGATTTCCTGCTTTCTGACACCACATTTAAAATCTTAAATTCAAATTGTGGATTGTTGGTTGAACGAGACGGTCAGGAGCATATTTCACTGTTTTCTGGCATTTTATGGACAGAACATTTAATCCATTGATTAAGAAAATAATCACCAGACTAATCATTACTGTGGTGACATTAACATATCAGCTTTGGTAACATGTTGCAGCAGCCGTATGACAACATTAACTCAGCTGAGATTAAATACAAACAAGCTTTCCATTGTTTTAAATAAAATTATAAATTACGTATAAACGATGGATTCAAATTAAAATAATTACACTATCAGTGTACAGACAGTGTTTTTTGTGAACTCAGGTTGATGCTCTGGAATAATGACGGACGTGGACGACGGTCACTTGTTGTCTTGGTCGTTTCTTTTCTCTGAGATCCTTTAAATCAAACACAAAACACACAAAAGATTAAAACTACAGTGAGACATTTCGATTTGGCTCTTTATTCAGGAGAAACAGTGACGTAAGAACTCAAATAAACTGACAGCTGCACTTAAAATAAAACACATCTTAATTTTACCATACAAACTGTTAAAAAAAACTCATCTTTGTGACGACAAATCATCTGTTCAGTGATGAATAACGACTGAATCTGAGTTGTCCATTATCACCTGCTGTGTGTTTCCTCATAGTAGCTGCTCTCCTCCAGCAGCTCCTCTATGATCCCCTGAAAAGGAACATTTGAGCAGGAAATCACTTCACTGGTATCAGACAGATGTTCGATATGACTTGACACGGAAATTAAAAATGAGCCACGAGATCCAGCAGGAGGAAAACAAACCTGACACTCACCTGAAACATGTCCAGAGAGTTTAAACGGTTGGTAAATATGACAGAAATGATTGAAAGTAATTATTTGATAACAAGACTTTCATTTCTGAGAGCAGTATTGATCATCTAACTCTCAGCTACAAACCAAATCAGTGTGACGTTAATCTATCAATATAAATCAAAAAGCTTTTGCAGACAACCTGTGTTTGGCAGATGTAAAATAATGAACATTTCATAACATTTCAACATAAATTCTGATGACCTTCTCAGAGAAACTGACCTGGAGCTGCTGATACGTGACTCCATCTTTGAGGTTTCCATCACCTGTTAGAAGCAGAGAATCAGACGCACATTCATGATGTTAAAATCTAAACATAAAGCTGTGAATTTGCAACATATAAGGCCAAAATCAGCTTGATGAAAACCTTGATATATATCACTAACATGCCAGATTCTTTGGTTTTGCGTAAGAGGAGTGCTGACAAAGATCCTCTAGTATTTTGTGTTGTGTTTTGCACCTGACATACAAGGTGAGGCTGCGGTGGCGGTGACTCTTACCTGTACTGTCAGCAGCATTGTGGTCTCCTGTGAAGTGGTGGATCAGGGGAAACCAGTCTGAACTGGTTGAACCTGACTCCATCAGCTCTGGAGAAGCCTGGAGGAGCTGCAGCGAAACATGAAGCAGATTCTCATTTTGCTTTGGGACGGTACAAAAGTTAATGGGTGTAATTAAAAAAAAATAAAAAGTGAGACTCTCTCCAGTGTCACTAATATTTTCTTTGGACCCTCCTGTTGACTTACAAAAAATAAAAATAAAAAAAGTATTTCAAAATAACATAACAGAAGTGGGATTGTACAGTTTATTTCATCATGAATAACTAACGGATGAGTGGGAATAGGGAAAAGATTATATTCCCAAGCTGAAACAAAAATACTGTTTTTCTTCTAATATAAACATGGATTTTAATTACATCAGATAATGCCAAAAAGTTTAATTTGTGACCGCGTTACTTAAGTTACTTTAAGTATGGTTTGGAGCTAAAGCGATTAGCCCATTAATTGATCAAAATCAAAAGAATAATAACTTGTTCATGCCAAATGTTTCCTTGTTCCAGCGTCTCACTTGAGAGGATTCGCCCCTTCTTGGAACGTTGGTCAGACAAAACAAGCTGAACTTACATTAGAGAATGTACAAACCTTGCTGAGCTCCACCTTCAGGTTGTACGGATCGCTCCCACAGTGGAACAGAGACTTTTTAAATCTTTCAACAACTCGTCGTTTGATGTCGTGGTGCGGAGCAGGTGGAAGCTGGACGTGAAAAAAAAAGACTTCTCATTAATCACTGCAGTGCCTCTGAAACCCTCAGAATCACCCGATTTGTATTTGATGTGTTCAGCGTTAAACTGAACTTTGAGAAGATCGAACAACAGTTGTTGTATTACTGTACTTGAGTGATGTAAATAATCTTGTGCAGCTGCACGAGGAGCCTCTGAATGGGATCATCGATCAGCCGAACCTTCTTCTGGGAGACACAGAGCCCTGCTGAACCTTCGGCGACAGCAAAACCGTATAACTTATATATATTCTTTATGAGTCAAAGATGAACGTTAAGCATTTCCATCAGGTTGAGACGGCACCTGGTCTTGGTTTAATCTTTGCAGCAGCGTGATCCCCACTGAGAGACGAGACAAAACGAAAATGCAGGTTAATAAACTGTCAGATGTGAACAAATTGAATTTGTCAAGCTGTGTCCGGTGCCTCTCTTTGCACACAACTGCTTGTTTCATTTCACATTAATACTGATGCTAATGTGAGAGTTTTCACTCACCCAGATATCAATTGGTCAGGTGTCACACAGGGACTGGACTTTAAACCTTAGAACATAAAAAATAACAAGAGAAAAAACTGTAGCTTTCTGGCTTTGAAAGACTGCCAGTTCAAATGCCAGACTGCCCCACTTGTTGACAATGGACAGGAAAACGTATTTATCATTGAAAACCAGCTTGCTGACTAACCGTAGTGGTTTCCTGTCATGGCCGAGGTGTTGATTTTGGTATCACAAGGTTCGACATCAACATCTGAGGCCTCATCTAAAAACACAGTAACATTTAAAATGACTTCCAACATGTGATCTTTTCGGTTTAAGATCTTTCCCAGTCTGTTAAATTTGTACCTTGACTGATATTCTGCCCCCTGTGGTTTGAACTGGAGGCTGCAGAGGATGGTGGAGTCAGACATTCAGCATTTAATGAGGATTTTTCCTAAAACAAAAAAAAAAGTGCAGAACATTAAGTTATTACATCAATAAATATTATCTAAATAGCGTCCAAGGACGTTTTTTAAATTCTCAACATCCATTTAACCTGAGGCAGGTCTGAGTGACAGCAGTTCCTCCTGCGTGTGTGCCTTTCCAGGAAGTACTTCTGCGCTCGTTTCCTGTCCCTCTCTGCTCTTCTCTCCAGTGCATTCTGGGAAGTGTAGAGGCCGTCCATCAGCCTCATCATGAGGTCGGAGATCCTGGAGCTGACGGCCACAATGTCGGGCCGCTGGTCCGCATCTGGACTCAAACACCTGACAGGACGTCAGAAGAGAGTACTTAATGTGAGTGACTTTTATATTAAATTAAATGAAAAACAATCAATTTTAAACGAAAAGTCTCACCATCTGATCATGTCTGTGACTCTCTCTGAGAAAGCTCCTTCTTCAATTGGCTCGTATGTGGCCTCGACGATCTACCAGACCAGAATTAGACACAAGAACAATAACAGATGGCAGAGAGAAAACTATTTTTAGTCCAACGTGTGTGTCCGTGTGTGTGTTGTATGTAACCTTGCTTGCCAGCGACAGCATGTTGCTGCTATAGAAAGGAGGCTGTAAAGCAGCCATCTGGTAGAGGATGCAGCCCAAAGCCCAGACATCAGCTTTCTCTCCGTACGGCTCGTTCTTCACCACCTCTGGACTAACAAACACACACACACACACACACACACACACACACACACACACACACACACACACACACACACACACACACACACACCGCCCCAACTTTTGGATATCTTTCTCCCAATAATGTGGATGGCAATCAAAGTTAAAGAACTACTTTCCAACAGATAAGCAGTCCTAATGAAAACTCCTCACCAGGAGTAAAGGATGGTGCCGACCACTGACGTCAGCTTGCTGTTCTCCTGTTTCTGCTTAGCGAGGCCGAAGTCAGCTTCGAGAGAAAGACAGACGCAGGTTAAACTTTTGTAATAACCCTGCACAGGGAGGGTGATGTGGATGGAGATGATGTGGTGTGTTTAAACTTTTATGCTACAACTCACTGATGGTGACTTTGTCCTTTTCGCCCAGCATGATGTTGTTTGGAGAGAGGTCGCGGTGGACTATTCTCTTCTCCTTGTGCAGGTACCGCAGCGCCAGACACATCTGAGGGACAGGATAAACAGTAAACATTATGAATTAAATTAAAACTTTGGAGGGACTAAGATGTTTCCATTAAGGAAATAATGTACATTCATATTTTAGGTTATTGGCAGTGAGCACAGAAATGGAGAAATTCCTCAGAACACACTGATCCTTTGGGAAACAATTTTCTGCTGCAGTAGTTTCCCACATTTTTATATATCCATAAAAGAGATTAGAATGAAGTTGTTACTTGTATGAAAATATTCCAGATTCTGTCCTCTGTGAACTGCTGCTGCTTCTCCTTCAGAGAGCTGAAATGTTCAGCCAGCGGGACTCCTTCGATCAGCTCCATCACGATGTACAGCCTGTCTCCTGAAATGAACAGTGAGATCCAGCTTTGAATTTCTGTTATATTTCTCCCCAGGGGCGAAAGGGACCGGTGAAAATAATTATCCTCACCTTCCAAAAATGTCTTGTAATATTTCACAACATTTGGATGCGTCATCTTGAGAGGAAGAACAAATCAACACATAAACAACGCAAAAAAACAGCTGCACCAGATCGGACAGATTATAAATCGACTGTCAGTGATTAAAATTGAAACTCTGTGCCTGTTCTTTGATGATCGTGAGCTCTGAGATGATTTTCTCCACATTACTGTCTCTGGATTTCTTGTCTTTGCCAAATGCCGGGTTGTGGAGGTTCACCTCCTTCAGGGCCAGGAGGTTCTGGCCACTCTGCTTTCGCACCTGTCATCGAGTGAATTTGTTGGAACCAATGACACTTCATGTGAACCACTTGAAGCATGAGGTCACTCAGAAACGAAATTGATCCAAACCAATGCTGCAGACTGCAAACGTGCTCACTTTCTTTACCTTAAAGACGCTTCCAAAGGCCCCGGTGCCCAGATGGTCCAGTATTGAGTAACCGTTGATGACTTTAAGGGGAGGCCGGTTCTGATCCACGGCCTCGATGCTCTCTCTTAGACTGTCAAGTTCTTCTTCCTGCATTACAAAAAAACACAACACCCCATCAATTTTTTCACAGAAAATAACTCTCAGTGTCAATTCAATCTTATTTATTAATATTTATTTTAATTTTGCAGCCCGAAACCAGATGAATGACCAGATGGATCCATTTAGAAGCTGTTCTCTTACACTGTAGAGCGAAACTTTGGTTTGCAGTCCCTCATAGGCCCCGAGGTCCCGTACATAATGTCCAACATCAATAAACAGCTCAAAAAGGTCCGTGGGAAAGAGTCTGAAACGGATCAAACATTACATAACAGCACTGGAGAACATTCAGAGAGATTTTCCGCAACAGATCCAACAGTAGCCACACTGAAACAGTTTATGCATGACATGAAGTTGAAGTTACAAATGTGTCTTTCTAGAATAAATATTTAAATGTGTGTGTGTATATATGCTGTATAACATCACCTCTTAAACAGATGTCTGTTTCTTTCCATGCTAAAGAGAAACCGGAGGGTCCGAAACGCATAGCACTGCCAATAAACAAACACATTTATAAGTATGTCACTTCCTGGTACATATTTCAGATATAAATCATCTTCATTTACATTATTATGTCATTTAATACTCATATGAAGTCATATACCTGTAAAGATGTGACCTTTGGTCCAGAGTTTTTGGGTAAAATCAACTTTGTGATTATATAGACCCCGTTCTCCTGAGCAAAGATTCATTTAATTAATGCATTTTCAGATGTTTTATATCTGTAGATTTGATATGAAGCTGTCCTGCTCGGTGAGTAAAGACTTTTCTGTACCTGCACAATGTGGTGCGCAGATGTGTCATCCAGACTGAGCTCAGTCAGCACCGTACAGCAGGCTGGAAAACAGATTAAAGCCAGAGTAGAGAACTCGTACATGCAATCTGATCCGTCTCAGACATCCCAATGAACAGCTGTGAATGTTAACAGCCCACTCCCCAAATACCAGACAGCACGAACACTGGAAACAGCGATGCCTTTAAACTGTTCAATTCAAAGCTTCTCTGCAGCTCTAACAAAAAAAAAAAACATGTTTTTTATTTTTTTTAATGTCAAATTAGTTTGCGTCTTTTTCTACAAACTAGAAACAAACAGAACATTCACAACTTCCTCCAGAATCATAGAGACGGTAAATCAGCTCTAAGTGGTCTGGATTCTTTCAGTGGCAGGAATAAACTGTTTACATTCTCTCTGACTGATAAGACTCTACTGGGGGTGGAATTTACCGTACAGTGTACAACACTAGTAAAACTTTACTGGCCTGTATTCACCATTTAACAGTACTCAAATCCTTACCGGTTGATTCCTAACTCTCAAGAAACCCTGCAGAAAAAAACACATTATTTTATGAAGCATGTGATAATTTGTCTGGCCCCTGACCTGACTGCAGGGCCATCGTGTTGTCCACCTCCTCCTGCGGGCTCAGCTCCTCCCTGATGTGCTGTCTTTGGATACGGCCGGCTGCGTTGGCGCTGGAGAGCGTCTCGATGGACGAGCGGTCAGACACATACTGCCTGTCACTGTGAGAGTTATTTTGTATATCACCGCACTCTATAAAGTACATTCTTAAATTGTTTATTGTGTGCTCCAATTAAATTCGAAAAACCTAAGCAGAAATCCTACATGCAACGCATCTTTACATGTTATGTAGTCTAGTAGAATGGTTCCTGTATTGTCCCGGACAAATATACTAATAAATAAATGGATTAAACAAAAACAGAAACACTTTTCTGTCATTTGTTTTGGCCTTAAAATGAAGCTTTATTACTGGAATGTTTTGTGATGGTAGTGACTCGGGTCACTCTGTGTTTCAGATGAGAAAAAAAATGCCAGAAAGCTCATGAAGCTCACCCACTAATCAACATCCTGCTGATACATCATAGTACATTTTGATGTATCAGGGCAGCAAAAATCTTTTCACTTCACAAATACTCTAAGGTACTTCAGCGGTTTAGAGTTTTACTTCCATAAAGTTGGAAGACTGAGAGGTGTGCTGACTTTTATATGGGTCAAGCTCTTCTTCTTTTCAGTGACTCTTTAAATCACTTCAGTGTGGACATAAAAGTACCTGCTGTAGCTTCAAACAGTGAATATTCAGGGAAACAAAAGGACAAGTGAGTAATGTTAACAAAGGTAAAAGGATTTGGTTGTAAGAGAAGTCAGTGAACAGAGAGGCTGTTGTACCTTTGACTACATCGAGTCCCACAATATTAGATTTTTTAAAAATCCATTCCTACCAATTACAGTCATTCAGGTCGTAGTTATTCTAAGTGCTGTATCAAAGTCAACTGGAAGAGACGTGAAATGTCTTCAAGAAACTGAAACATGTCCAGTTGCCTTTTAAACAGCACAGCATATTTTTGACCAAACGCCTTCATATCGATATTCCAACATTATTGTAAAGATGTCTATAACACACAGATGTCACAAAGTATAAACACAAAATGAGATTTTTGAGTAGAACAATCAGGTAAGTTTCAAAATGACATAACTTGGAAAGGGCAACACATATGAAGATATAACAACATCCCAAATATTAGATCACATTATTAATACCGATTTATTGCCCAGTTCTACTAATATTGTAAATAATACAATTGAATTTATATGATTTGATATAAACATGGAATAAGCTTTAATTCTTCTGTCTCACAAACCTGTTGAGCAGCCGGAGAAGCTGCTGCACGCCGCCCCAGCTCCTGATCTCCGTCCTGGTGTCGGGGTCCTCACAGAGCTGGACCAGGACCCAGGCGACGCTCCACAGCAGCTTCAGGTGCTGCCCGTACAGCAAGCTGAGCAGCACCGGGAGCCCCTCCAGCTCCCTCACCTGGTCCCTCACCTGCCACACCGGGGACAGGAGCCTCAGCAGCTCCGCACTCAGTCTGGAAGGAAAACATCAGGTTCAGTCCGGCCTTGCTTGTTTCCATGTTATTATGTTTTGGATGACGGTGCCCCATCTGAGACACAACATTGTCTGACAGTTACAAACTCATCAACAGAGAAGTGTTTTCTAACCTCTTTGACAGGAGGTCGTATTCCTGCAGTATCGTGAGCAGGTTCTCCACTATAGGCAGCTCTCCAATCTCCTCCTTGCATTCTGGGCTGCAGAGAAGGAAAAGAATTCTTGCAATGGATGAAATCCTAAATGTATTTAATGCACTAGATGAAGTATTTGCTTACCTCTCAGCCAAAGTGTTGAGCGCCAGCAGGGCTCCCAGCAGGACGCTGCTATCTGTGGTGGAGAGGAGCTTCACCAGAGTCTATAAATAGTTTGTTTCAATAGAGACCAGAATCATTTCCACAAAGCTCAATAAATTATGAAGAATTTTTAATAATAAGCTGAGAGCACAGACCATCATGCTACAAGAAAAGTGTGACCTAAAATTGTCAGAAATTTGAAAACTGGGTAATCATTTGCAAATATTCGCACCCTGGGAGCTGCGAGGTTTATTATCAACCATGTTAGAAACACAACTGACAATCTGGCTCTTCCTAGCAACCATAACAGCTTCAGCAGAGCTTAAAATGTACATTTTCATGTGGATGACACTGCAACAGAGGTTGTTAATATGTGAAAGGTGTATCCTCGGTAGAATCCAATGTTTGGGATGGATTTAATAGTAATCTATCAGTTAGATTATGAGACATCTTCTACGCAAATCTTACATTTCCACTTGTTAGTGGTCATGAATGAAGAAAAGCTCAGAATGTGTCGACATGGAAAAGGTTTATCCTCTTGGGAGCAGGAATGTTCTCGATTAATCCAACTGAGCTCAGCAATCTGTGCATGAAGTATTTACAGTTCTTGTTTTAATTTCACTAACTTTGGTGATGGTGGGAAGTCAGGAAGCCAAATCCACCAGCATCCATTTGCAGAAGTATAATTCTATCATCGTAGAAGACACAAACTTGACTGAAACTTGCCTAAACTGTCTTGGTTCGTCTATCCACAATTTCAGTAATCACTGTGTTTCTGCAAATGGAGTCTGGTGGCTTTAGCGAGCTGCTGTTTCTGCTTAAACAAAAATCTCTGTAGGGATCCTTTCCATGCTGTCAGGGAACAATTTGAGGCTGTCAGTGGCAAAAACAAGTGGTAAATCAAACAATAGTTGAAACTGAATATAAAAAATATACAGGAAACAAAAATATTCTGCATTTAAAATAAAATAAAAATTGCAGCGAGTGAGTGTTGTGGCATTACGTACAGCTCAGACATGATTTGAATACCACATAATCACAGATAACCTTATCACAACCTCTCACTCACCCTGTGAGCGCCGCTCTCTGTGACCCAGACCCTCTGATTCTCAACGGCAGACAGCTTCTGAAACATGTCTGCAGAGCAATCAGCAAACACAGCGCTGATGAGGACATACTCGGGGCTCGTATCACGAGTTTCACGATGTTGTCACCAGTTTACTCACAGGTCATTGTGACCAGCTTCTGCACCGCAAACGGCTGCTCACCACAAGATATGTACATGGCGGTGACAGACTCCAGATACTGAGAGAGGAACAGAGCAGCGGTGAGGATGACATGTGGAAAAAATCACAGAATAAAGCCTGTTAAGGCATGTGAGGAAATCTTAGAAAGCATTTACCCTGGCTAGTAAATTGACACCTTGGAGTTGATGGAGGATTTTCTAAAAGGAAGCAGTTAAAAGAGGCGTTTAGACAGCGGTTTACACAAGTATTCATACAGTGAAAGTTACAAATGATAGTTGGTTTTTCACGTTGTACCTGATGGTGGGGATCTCTGATCAGTAACCGTAGGCAGATCAGAACTCTAAGGACATTCTCAGGTGGTGCATGGTAAATCCATTCACTATACAAGGGGCATAAATTGTTGGTTATGTCAGCCTCGTGTGAGACAAGAGAGGAAATATGAATGCATTTGCAGCATATTTCACCTGCAGAGTCGGTTCTTGACCAAAGACGTGAGGATGTCAGAGAACAGCGTGTGCAGCGGGTGGCTACGGAAACATCTTTGGTCTTTGTACGTGATGCTGAAAAATGAACATATCTATAATTAAGTGCTAAATGGTAGAGAATTATTTGACTCTTCAAAGAAACAGCTGATCTTACACATCAACGTCTGTGTTCTATTGAGTGAGAGACACAGCACAGAATATCAAAAACTGTCAAGAACAAAAAAACATCTTCATCATCTTCAGCTTCGAACCAGCTTATAAATTTGACAATGATTTAACACGGCTGTGAAAGGATTCTTCCTCCAACTAAGACTCAAACTGTACCTCTTATTTAATGACCTGAAGATGCCCCTTTCAGCTGGATTACTGCAATGCTCTTTATTTGGGATTTAGCCTGTCATCCGTGTCTCGCCTGCAGCTGCTGCAGAATTTGGCTGCTAGAAAACTGACTATTTACCAGGAAGAGAGACAGCATCAGGTTTAGGACTGAGTTTAAGGGTTTATAATTTGTTTTTAAAGCTTTTTACAGCCCTCAGTTGAGGCTTAGGGGAAAAAGGGTGATTGTGCGTTCACAGCGGATGCCCCAAAGCTCCGTAACATTCTACCATTTTCATCACATGTTCCCCCCTGCAGACACTTTTAGGGCTGAAGTTAAATTTAGTTGTGTTCTTAAACGAGAACAAGAGTGTTAAGGTCTCGTGTTTTTCTTTTTACCCCTCTTACTACCCCTCTTGTTCTTATTTATCTTTGTATGCGATAGTATTTTTATGCTATCTATACTGCTTTTTGTTTTTATGTCATGCTATTTATCAATGTTATTTAATTATACACTTACAACCGTGGACGCTATTGAATGTGCTTTATAAATAGACCTGATTTGACTTGATCTGATGTTTTATTTTGCCCAAATTTGATAACAGATGAGACCTTTGGCAGAGAAACATCTAAAATGTATATGTAGTACAGTGAGATATAGGTGAAAAATTGATTGTTTATATCTGTAGAAAATCTCAGATATAATTTTCCCTCAAGTTCCCCCAAAAAACGGAATCCCAGTAACATATACACACTTTCATGCACCCAAAGAAAGCCCAGATGATTGTTAGTGCAGGAAATATGGGAGGTAATTAAGTAAATATTTGACTTTTAGATACACATGCAATTATTCTTTGGACATTTTAACTTAACTAGTTTAGGGAAAGGCTTAAATTGAGCTTCGATTCAGCTTCATAGTGAATTTTGTGTCCCTAAGAACTTAATTTAAGTTTCAGATGACATTTTATAGGTTTTTTTTATTGGATATATTTCAATATATCTGTTTTGACTTGCTGTACTTGCTTTTTATCTTTCTTTATGTGTTATTTTGTGCACCAAAACACAAAAGCAAATTCCTCATGTGAAAAAAAGACAGAAAATTGATTGAAAACCTGAATTTTTCCAGTTCAGACACTTCACTGTTGATGTCGCTCTCACTCCTGTGTCTGCTGGTGTCTTTTGGAGGATGTGGGCCTGATCTGCTGGCCCCACCGCTGCAGGCTTTACTGTGACTCAACACTGCCGCCTGCAACACACAGAGTCTCAAAACCACAACATACACTGTACACAGATATGAAGAAATACGAGCCGCTTTGTTATCAAAATGTCTAGACGCATAGTCTCAGAGTGGCGTCACTTGTTGCTGTTCACCTCTTGTCTCGGGCTGCTTTTGGCAAGCAGGGACTGAAGCCTCCTCAGATCATGAGATGCCCTGGAAGAAGTCGAAGAGAGAGAGAAAAAATAAAAAGAAGTCTTATCAGGTGATTTGTTTTGGGCATATCAGGAAAGCGCATTTGAAGTTTGGGAACATAACCTTGAGGAGGAGATGACCCCAGCTTACTTGCTCTGGGTTCCTCTGGATCTCTGGGACAACTTTTCTCCTTGTCTCACTTTTCTAACTGAACTGGACATTTTCAGCTTCCCCCCTTTGTTTCCATGAGTGACCTGCAGACATTTCAGGCACATTATAACAGTTAGCTTGCTTTCAATAACTCAAGGCATACAAACATAGTTAGCTTCTGCTAGCTAGACTAACTCATGTATGTTTGGCTAAAGGAAGCAGGTAAACTGAGCTGACCTTGTTTGTCAAGTCAAACGTCTCTTACCCTTCCTCCAACAGGCAGTATATCGTTATTTTGGACGGCTAAATATGAATGTAGCTTCATTAAATATCCTCAGTCGAGTATATAGGTTTATTTTTATTCTTGAAACAGCAGACGCCCCTATATTTGCGAATAAGAGAACACAATGCTCAGCTACACTGCACGTTCAACCAATCCAAGCAAGCAGTATTAGAGAGTCGTGGTTGCTATGGTAGCAACGGACGCTATTCGCATTCCGTCGTCGAGCGTTTAAACACTAAAATGTCATTTGACACACAAACACAAACACAAACACACATACATATTGTAATTTAACTGTAATAATTTAAACGTGAGGAAATGGACAGGAATGTAATTAATCAACTGATGCCACACGAACAAATCACGCCCAGTTATTATTTAATTAAACCGCAGGAGCATGGGGACCGAGTGGAAACTGTAATTAATTCAGCTTTCAAAAAGAAAATTGTTCCACATTAAAAAAAAAAAAATGTTCTTTCCATGATGGTTAGATATCGCGAGAACACAACGGCACTGAAAAGAAACACACGTTATCGCGAGACTGGAGCGTTCCTCCCTTTGTGATTCTCGTACATTCTACGTCAGGGTTTCAGCGTAGGCTCGCTGAGCGCGAGAGGCGTTGCGTCCCTCAAAGTGCGTAGCTCGAGTAAAATCGACGAGAAGGGGGAATGTCGGCTTGTGAATGATCGGTTTTCGAGGCGGCAGGGAGCGTCAACGTTATGGGTGAGACTGCTGCGGTCAGATACTGTCGCGACTTTTTCCAGCAACATTTGTTATAAACTCCAACTGCGATCATTTGTGTTGGATTTGTTTCGCTTATGGAACTATTTGGCTTTGCCGCTGTTTAGCTTCAGCAGTTGTCTGAGCAACCAACGCCCAGTCGTCCGCCTACAGTTTGGTGGTGTGCTAGCATGCTAAGCTAGCTTCCTAGCTAGTTGTTAGCCTGGGTGTCGCTAGCAGGCTGCATGATCTAACCGGAGTGTCATTTCCTGTCTTTAGCTCTTCAGCAAAGTAGTCCAGTAAACGTTTTTTATGTGTATTATAACACGAACATATTAAACCAGGTTAACATTCCTTTTAAGATGACGGTGTTTTGTTTTAAAAAATGTGTCTAGAAATACTACCAATTTGACTAACGAGCTAAGTAAGTGTCGTATGTTGGATTAAACAGCTCGCGTTTAATGCTAACTTGTTTGAACCTACGGGGAAAGGAAATGTAACGACTGAGCTTTGAATCCTATTCTGTTTAAACGAGGTACTGTTAAATAGTAGCACATAATGTAGAATACAGCCCCAGTATCTAAGCATTGACGTTACATTTGTACATGAAAAAGTGCTGCTTCAAATGGGGCGAGCGACCACTTTGTGTCGTCTGTGTGCCCGTGATGGGGGTTGCATTAGTGTGCGATCAATAATTTGATTAAACTGCCATGAGTGGAGCATCTAGGTTAGGCAGTCGAAGCCAAACCAGGAAGATGTGTCAGGGTTGGGTATAAGGAGGTTAAGGCTGCCATCTAATCTGGATTACAGTGGATCTAGTACCTCAAGGTTCATGTTTTGACTTTAAGTTCATTGGCTTCTGCCTCTAAGGCAGAAAACTGCACCTGGTTTCCCCTCAAACTGAAACAACACACTGTGTTCTGCTGAGGAAAACCTTTTTAAAATCTGCACAAGCATGCCAGAAGTTAGTCCTCAACCTGCCACCACTTCCTTTATCAGAGCAGACAGACATAACCGGAAAAGCAACAGGCAGCTGTCATTTTAAAATGACAGTCGTCAGATTTTCCGCTCAGCTTTTCTGATTGCTTTGATAAAAGATGATTGAAGTTGACGTGGAAGGTAATGTTTTTGCAAAATACGTAGTTTAATGATTCACAAACCAAAGCTGTAAAATGCTGCAGAGATTAATACTGCACATCCTGTAGGCAAATGAGCATATTAAGTCAGAGCGTCACACAGAAGACATGTGGGCTGTAGTTGGTAGGCAGGAGATGCTCCAGCGGAAGAGACAAAAAGCGAAAAGAAAAAGCTGAAACAGTCAATGGACCTTTCTATATGGTGCTACTGACATTAAAGGAGCAAGTGGAGTGGAATATGTACGACACTGGCCAAGTGTCTGTGTTGTTACAGTGTAGATCATGAATCATTTTGCCCCAGGCTTCTCAGCTTGGGAAACTGATGCTGGACAGAGAATGGGTTGTTTGTCAGATGGCCTAACATTGATTTTCTGTTGCTTTTTTTGTTTTTGTGCTCTCTCCCTTTGCTTTCTGACCCTGGAAACGCTGGCTTTTCCTGCACACTGGGACCACATCACATTGATCTGCATCAAACAGCTGTAAGTATTGAAACTATATCTGTGATTTAAATAACTGCCATTACATGTGGACAAGCAGCATTCAGGTCTGAAGAGCATCATTTTGGGGTTCACTTGAGATCCCAGCAATCTCCATTTAATTAAAATGTTTTAAAAGTAAGGCATGATGTATGAAACATCTAGAATATATCCATTTTGGATTTGAATGTTTTACTCAATGTAAGTGTGATTTACCTTCTACAAAATCTGGATTAAACAAATGCAGACCATGTTAAAAAATATTTTGTCCGACTTTGAATCTACTTAAAGGGAACATAAGGATTCTGGTGTTTTCCTTTTTTTCCAGTTTTGGCAGCGTGGGAATACAGTTTAAAACTTTTCTTTCAAGCTTTGCAGCTAACGCAGGGGAGTGAGATTAGATTTCTTTATGGTTTTGATTTATGTATTTTTTTCTGTCTTACAGCAGCAAAAGAATCTGGAGGGATATGTCGGCTTTGCAAGCCTCCCAAACCAAGTGTACAGGAAGTCTGTCAAGAGGGGCTTTGAGTTCACCCTGATGGTTGTTGGTAAGAAGAACACACGCTGCTGTGTTTGCGCATGTTTTTAATGAATCATTTCATTGTATTTGTTGCGGTTGGCGTTACAGTCTGTGGTTTGTTTTTTGGAGAGCACGAGAGAGATTTTTTTTGTGTGCATGTGTGTGGAGCCATATTTTTGTACAAGGGACATGCCCCGAGCTTTGTAGTGTTAATTTATGAGTCGGAGAGGAGGGGACCATTGCTGGTATTCAAATTAATCTTGATGTCACTGTCCTCGACTTTTTCTGCCAGAGCAGACACATTTGGGAAACATTTATCTAGAGCTGCACTCAGCAAATCAAAAATGCAGACATTCTTGTAAAATGCCTGGATGTGGTGGTTGACACAGGGCCAAGATCCTCCTCGGCTGATCAGTCCCTGTTTGGAGGGAAAATGCTTCCTCGGGTCAAAACCATTTCCTGTGGTGGGACCAGCAGAATTCGTACCCAGCATGCCTCTAAGAATAGCACATCTCCCGTTGTGATAGCAACACTTCGTTTCTACAGGCTTTTTGCTTACAGTACTGCTGATACACGTCAGTCAGTGTGCGGTCTTTTCATTGCTGTTATTTACATTAGAAAATCCTCATAAAAGGCCACTTGAATTTCATGTTCTCTCATTCCACGCATTGCCCTCTGTAAAAGCTGCTGGATGGTCACCAAGTGGTCCTCCGGGACCTGTGAATGCTTTTAATGTTTTCGACAAATGACCTTGTTTTGGGAACAATTTCAGAAAAAGATAGAAATGGTATTGCATCTAGCCACAAGGAAAGTAGAGGAGGTCCTCTGGGATTGGTGATAGTTAAATGCCTGCCATTGTTTTTTTGGAATCACTCTCTTCCATGGACACACACACACACGCAATATTAAGCTTTCCTTGGCTCTGATGAGCTGTGTGCCCACATGTCCCTGCCACGCAGCGCAATGCGTCACCAATGTGGTGTGAAAGAGAAAAGGAGGAGGATGAAAGATAAAGGCAGGGAAGAGATGGGACCGGTAATACCAGCAGTGACTGGCACGTCTGCCCATGCCTAATAAACTCATAACCCAACAACCTGTTCACTCCACATTGCAATCAGCTCATTTCACAGGCCTGTTATCGCCTCATATTGCAGTTCTTTTAACAAGCGCAGACTCATAGCGCATTTTTACATGCCACGCACAAAACCGACGACTGACAAATGTTGCAGAATGACCTGCAAAAATTAGCCTTTGGCTGTAGCTTGGGCGTAAGTGGTGGCTCATTAAATATTGACTTGTGGCCATCAGCCAAGGCAGGCAGTGTCAGTGGTCATTTCCACTAATGATCCTTTTCATTGGAGCTTGGAAACTGGGCACACAATGGCCAGCCAAGCTTGAGAAGCCTCCCAGACTGCACAGCCAGTCAGCTGAACATAACAAGAGCCATTGTCAGTGTTGTGTCCTTAGCCTTTGAACTGTAAACCCAAATGGATTAATGTCTTGGGCAAATGTCAGTCTAAACTTCGGATAGCACATGACCTTTAATTGTCTTTATAGATGCCAACAGTGATCTTTGTGTGGATGTAATTCAGAGGGTTGGGTCCTTGTAATAGGAATGTTGTATTCCAAGTTATGCAAAGCCTCACCATCTGACCAACTGTCTAAATATAACATGAATATGATTGGTCCATGTGTTCCCCGACTGATTTTGTCTTTTGCCTTTTGCTTTTTTCAGGTGAATCAGGGTTGGGCAAATCCACGTTGATCAACTCTCTGTTCCTCACAGACCTGTATTCAGCAGAGTACCCTGGTCCTTCGCATAGAATCAAAAAGACCGTACAGGTACAATTAAACAAATATTCTCTTTGAGCTGAGATGTTTCACGTGGTGTGAAAACACATCCACGGTGTTGGCTTGTGCTGCGACCAAAAAAAAAACAGATACAGAAAGGAGATTGCCGCAGGGTGTTTTTGTTTAAAACGGCTCTAAGTAGATCAAATTTCAGAGTTGGGAGATTGCACAGTTCAATAAACAACATTGAAATGTGTTACAGGCTGTGGCTGGTAACGTTTTCTAACCCACCAGCAGCTTTGGCAGCTATCCAAACCATCATTTTGAAGTTCTATTTGAGTATGTGGCCACAGATCCAACAAATATAGATCTGTGTTTTACACATAATTGCCTACTTAATTATCAGTTTTTTTCCACTGTGTTTTCAACTGTGTAGCTCTCAAGTAGATTAATTGCCTTTCAGCCCGCTAAGATGAATACAGCAAATTAAACTTCTTTGCTCGCTAGCTCACAACATCAGCTGGAACATTAACAAAGATACCACATTATTATGAAAGCACACATGAATGGGCTGGTTATAAACATTGTGATTTACATCACATTGCCAGAGAACTTGCTCTATTAAATACAGAATAATTGTCTTTGCCTTTCTCATCAAGAGCACAGAAATATTTGTCAAGTGTTTCTACAGGCACTCAAAAAATCCTTTCCCCTTTCTTAAACTGTTCTATCACAAATATAAATGGCACAAACAGCCAGTAATTATAACACTGAACTGCCTCCAACTTTCCCTCATATCCTCTGTACTTTTTAGCCAATGTGGACCTGAAAATAGTCTTAAAAACTGCAAAAGGTCCTAAAGAAACCTTACCTCTGACGTTCAATGTAACAACATCGTCTGACTATTTTTACGGAGACGAGAAAGTCTATTACTTTTATATTTTATTCGATCTAGCTGTGTTAACAGCTTTCTCGGTTTGTAAAAAATCGTTTTTACCTCACTGTGAAGAGGTTTGACTGACTCTTTGATAGATGCAGTAAAACCTTATTTTGAAAAGGTCAGGCTGACTGTCTGTTCCTTCCATAAAGTCCATCTTACTTAATTACACAACGCTGCCCTGAATGTTTAGTGCCTCAAGTGCTGCACTTTATCTGTCTGGCTCCTGACTGACAGCATTTCTATCTCAAGAAGCTTGTGTGCGTCTCTGGTTTCTCAACATAGTTAGCTAATAGCACAGTGTGGGATGGCGTGTTGCTACATGCTGCTAGCTTTAAGTGTTTTCGGTGTGAACTGTATGATCTGTGATGCTGCTACCTCACAGTGATAATGATTTAATATTTCCTAATTAAACCGTTTTAAGGCCGAGTTTGTGGCAGAAGTAAACGCAATATGCCCTTTATTCTTTCTCCTGTGTCAGGTGGAGCAGTCCAAAGTTTTAATAAAGGAAGGCGGTGTCCAGCTGCTGCTCACAATAGTGGACACCCCCGGGTTTGGAGATGCTGTTGACAACAGCAACTGGTAAGGATCGCCACAACTTCAGCCCAGCGCAGATAATATTCCTTCACTTGCGATCCTTAAAACCTCTCTGACATTCCTAATTCAGGGGGGAACTTCCCAGTCTTTGATTCTTAATGGAAGCTGTCATTTGTGTTATGCAGCTGGCAGCCAATCATCGATCACATAGACAGCAAGTTCGAAGACTACCTGAACTCAGAATCCCGGGTGAACAGACGGCAGATGCCCGACAGCCGAATCCACTGCTGCCTGTACTTCATCGCCCCCTCAGGACATGGGTGAGTCTGGGACTCAAATTAATAACAAAATGAATGCCTTTTTGTGAATGCTTTTATTCAGAGCGGCCTACACCACCCATGCTGGTAATATGTGCTGACCCAGTTAGAATCAGGAGCTTGAATCACCACTTCCTTGTTAAATACAAAGAATAGAGGATGGTCGTAAAGAACGTATTGGATTGGAGAAAGGAAAGGGTTGGGCGCGGGAACAGTGAGAGGAAATGAGTGAAAAAAAGAGTGGAAGGAGGGAAATGAAGGGTCAAGAATGCCCCAAAGGTCAGAGAATCAGCGTTGTGACTGGAAGTGAAGGGTGCTGGTTCAGATCTCTGTGCAGCCTGGAAAATCAAAGGGAGGATACCCAGTAAAGCCCTTACTCCATTTGCAAGTTCGGTACATCTAAGTGGCCAACAGCACAAAGCTGTGGTCAGGCTGAGCAGCTCCTAAGTGTGTGTCTTACTCCATCTTCTACACTCACTGCCTCCAGGCCGTTGCTCTAAATAATCATGTGAGGACGGCTCATCTTGCAAAATAAGGGTTAAAACTTCAA
Organism: Diplodus puntazzo; assembly: GCA_963678695.2. Taxonomy (NCBI): domain Eukaryota; kingdom Metazoa; phylum Chordata; class Actinopteri; order Spariformes; family Sparidae; genus Diplodus; species Diplodus puntazzo. The sequence goes on along the minus strand of OZ023160.1, from coordinate 5,296,366 downwards.
GCTTGCAGATGGAATAAAATGAGGAGTGAGCAATACAGAGAGAGACGCTGGCAAAATGCCCAGCAGATGATACTGATCACCAAATGTTTCATAAAGACACAACTGTATGGAATTTAATCTGTCATGTTTATTATTCCCACCAGATCTGCTACAGCTAGCTGACAGCTCAGATGTGCTCATCTAGTCTTTCCTTTAAAAAGAGTAGGAGTCTTGTGCGATGCACAATCGAGTCAAAGAGTAGAAAGTGTGGGAGTGGTGAAATTGAGACACTTCAGAGGTTATTTCCTCCCCTGAAAACAAAAGGCTGGTACTAGCTGACAACTCATTTAAATATATTTTGTTCTTTGGGTTTTGGGGGGAATTTGTTAATTGTCTTTGGGTTTTGTTTTGTTTTTTACAGTTCTATATAACCAAAAAAATACCTTTTAACTTGTTTACTGGATTATGTTATATTACCTTTATTACTTGTTACAATGTTCTCATCTTTCAAGTAGTTGGCAAACATCTTGATCGGTGACTTTCAAGATAATCAATAAATTGTCCCCACATTGCACATATCTTCTTCTCATGTATTGTGACGTATGTAAGAATTATCTGATGTGTGTCTGATGTGGTTTTTGCAGAACATAAGTATGATTTCTGCATGGAAGTACTTAAAAATGGCAGCTGGTCCTTCTACCTCGTTAGAATTTTTTAGTTTCAAAAGTTTAGCTGCTGTACACAAGATGTCTCCTTCTTCACTGTAAAGCCAATATTCGTTTTATGTACGCTGAAGGCTTCGAGTTTCCTCATCACAGTCGTGTATGCTGACTACTGGACCAGGATTTGACAAATTACAAATTATGCTTTTAGGCCTGCCAGTTAAAATCAGATTTTCACTGAGCACGGAGAAAATTGAATTTACTCAGCTGAAGGACAAGAAGAGAAGAAAAACAAATTTTTGACTTGATAGGGACTCAGAAAAACTCTTTATTTGTCCCCTTTTTGACCTCAGTTTGTTTTTCCATGGCTGAGCTGTTAGACTTTCAAGCCCATGTCCAACTGCAGGCGCCTGAGTGCTCTTCCCGGCAGTCTCAACACAGCGTTTAGCCTTCAGAGAACAGCTGACAGTCTAAACTCAGGTGGAAGTAGTCCAAGAATAGATACCTGAGTGCGGACGGGTAACTCAATAGTTACTGATAGCGTTTGTTTGACCTCTTAGCAGAATTTTTACATGTTTTGGGCAGCTACAAAGAATTTTTAATAATGTGCCTTGTTCTAACCCCGATTTATTACTTGGATCTGGTTTAGGTTCAGGATGAATTATTTGCAAATCATTAAAACGCTAAAGTCGAGTATTATCATTATCCATATCCCATCATTTTGCTAATCCCTCAGATTTTAATGCTAGGATCACTTCCGTCTGCTGAAAATCTGCGGTTTCACCAGCCTCTAGTCAAGACTCTTGACCTTTTTAAAAATGGAAAAAAAAATACAAATGGAGCTTCTGCTGTTTGCCATTGTAGTGCAGGATACTGTTGTTTGTGTCCCAGTTCGTGTTCATGCAAATGTCCACTGTGTGCTCACATGCCCTTAAAGCTGTTGACCGTGACTTACTGTAAACAATGAAGAAGGCTCTGTCCTTCTTTCTCCTCGTGCTTTTTATTCTCCTCCTTCCTCGACCTCTCCGTCCGTCCTCTGTGAGACATTGTGTTTGTACAAGCCAGCCCTCTGTACCCACACAAGCAGTATGTTATCCTTGAGGATGGGCAGCGTATGTTCTCGTACACACACACACACAGAGCATCCCCTCATAACACCAGCTGACAGCTCTCACGCAGAATCACAATGACCTCCAACACTGAGAGACAATCTGGACATTGAGCACCCAGCTGAACTGTGGTGGCCGCTTTTTCTGAGGACGGTGACTCATGATGGAAAAGATCGCCCACACCAACCTCTGTTAAATCATTAAATGTGGCTTTCCCCAAACTGTGGTTGAAAAGCAATCATCAGAGGGGTTTTCTGACATTGTCAGCATCAGTAAGTAGAGCTGAAAGTCAATTAATCACTTCAGTCATTTATCGAGCAAAAATAATGAAAATAAGCTGCAGTTTTCATATGTTCCAGCTTCTTAAATGTGCAGATTCGCTGCTCCTCTTTGTCAGCTATCATCGTAGAGTGAATACATTTTAGTTTGGGACATTTAGGTCAAACAAAACAAGACATTTTTAGACAAGACCTCAGGCTGTGGGAAGTTGTAATGAGCATTTTTCACTTTTTGATGACATCTCATTGATAAGAAGATCAGAGGAAAAAATGGCACTTTATTAAGTAGTAGCTGAAATATCCTCGTGGTCAGTTTGTCTTGGATCGAAGCAGTGAAATCTGGCCTGTTCTTATTGTAATTTATCCAATATTTAATGTGTTCCATTGACTCGGATATTGCTGCTGTACAATGAAGCTAAATATCGATGTCAGCCAACATTTAGTCTACTCATACTTCTGTTAATCATACAGTGTTTGCTGATGTGCATATGTCCTACTTCATGGACCAGCTGTCGACATTCATTGTTGGGTTTATATAAAAGTCTATCGTACTCATTGGGCGTGCAATAGCATCAGAGTTGTTAATGATGTTTGTAGGATCATCAGTAGATTTAATCTGATGAGTAGAGAAGCAGTGAAGTAGTTTTGTTGTAATAACTGTTGTTTTTAGCTGTTGCATCCAGTTTTCCAGAGCAACACTACGTGTTTTTTTTAAATAGATCTGCATGGATGTTGGCGACGTGACAAACATGCATCCCACTGCTCATACTGTATCAGATTCTGCTTCAGGCAGTTCAACTCAGACGGATATTTCCACTGTAACTTCAAAGAGTGAAATAAAGATTATATCGAAATGCAAAGCTATAACTCAGTAATTCAGCCATGTCAAATGTTATTTATTCATCTCACAAACAGCCAAGAATAGCAACGCTTTCTCACGACTATAAGGTCATTTTCTTAGACATTACAAACCTCAGTCAGGCGTCACGGATGCTTCTCTATATTTGGTTAAGCTCCATTTCTGCTTGTGTTGTCTGAGGAAGGGCTGACCGAGAAAACGTTATCAAAAGTAAATCCAAAAGCCAGTCAGCCGCAGAAATGTTGCATTTGGTCCTAAATTGACAAAAAACTAACTTCACAATTGTTTGATTCATTGTTTTGTACTTAAATGTGCTAGAATGGCTAGAAAAATAAGCTACAGTATATCAACACGAAGTACAAGGTACGGAGTGTCAGAACATGATTTGAGACGGCTTGAACTCCTTGTAAAGCTGAATCTTTATCTCCTTGCAGACTGAAGCCCTTGGACATTGAGTTTATGAAACGGTTGCATGAGAAAGTCAATGTCATCCCGCTGATCGCCAAAGCAGACACCCTCACCCCAGAGGAATGCCAACAGTTCAAGAAACAGGTCAGTAGTTTCCCCAGCTGCACACCACTGCAGAAAAAAATATCCAAGAGCGTTTTCTCTTTTTCACTGTGGTCGCCGGTGTCTTGGCAGAGACGTGCATCCTGAAGCAAACCCAAATAAAGTAGAAACTCTTTGGTGCCACAGCTGTTTGTATGACGATGTGTGGAAGGTTTCCTGTAAATGATTCCTATGTATAAACACAAAAAGGAAAGTTTTGTTTTAACTACGTAAGACATTTGAAGTGTTGTACAGTGAAGACATGTAAGATGCAAAAATCTGCATTTCTTCAAGACAGAGTATAGAGAGTACGTCTCTTGATTAAATAGATGGATTTTTCCTGACTCAACATTAGATTAAGGAGACTAATGTTTCCAATTAACTCTGCCAGAAGTTTCTAAAAGATCCTCTCTTTTGCTGCCAGATCATGCGGGAGATCCAAGAGCACAAAATCAAGATCTACGAGTTCCCTGAGACGGACGACGAAGAAGAGAACAGGCTGGTGAAGAAGATAAAGGTACTACATGTCACCTGACACGTCATATTATATATGTGACCCAGACTCGAGCATTTATGTTAATTATTCCAAATGTTGCTCTTTCACTAGGACAAGTTGCCGCTGGCTGTAGTAGGAAGCAACACCATCATCGAGGTGAACAGCAAGAGGGTCAGAGGGAGACAATACCCCTGGGGGGTTGCAGAAGGTATGAAGGTTCAGTGACCGCACTGAAAAACGTTAAATTGTGAATTTCACTTGAAGAGATTGAATAAGTGATGCATCCAAATGAATTCACCTGAAGAAATTGAATAAGTGATGCATCCAAGTGAATTTGGGCAACTGATGAAATTAGTAGGAGTCATTAAAATAAATCGGATCAAATATGAATAAACATAAGAACGTTGTGTTATTCTCCAACGAGTAAGGACAGTTCGACAGCATTCCTGAGATCAGGAACTGAACATTACTTACAACAACTCAGACCCGAGATGTTAGTGAATCTCTGAATGAACAAGGCTACACAGTTATTATTCAGATAATTGTCTGACCGGCTTCTTGTTTTTCTCTCCTAGTTGAAAACAGCGACCACTGTGACTTCACCATCCTCAGGGACATGCTCATCAGGTACAAACACAAAGATAATAAGTAACCTGTAACATTTACAGTTAATAAACGCCTCGGTTAACAGGGCAGTCAATAAAACAGAGATCATTAAAGTTCAGGATCTCTGATAATAAAAGATCTTAGAGATATATTGAGTTGTTTGTTTGTCTGTCTCTAGAACTCACATGCAGGACCTGAAGGACGTGACAAACAACGTCCACTATGAAAACTACCGCAGCAGGAAGCTGGCCGCCGTCACCTACAACGGAGTCGACAACAACAGGGCTAAAGGTCAACTGTCCACCAAGTAAGTGCTGGACAAAGTTCACTAAAGACAACAGCTGTAGTCGATACAAGCAGGACAGGTTTACTTCTATGTAACCTTACGCACGAGTGCCACGGGGTGTTTGAACCTGCAACTCAAACTGTGTAGAGTAGAACAGGAGCTCTGAACTGCTGATTACCGACCTCAGCCGACTGTTAATTATCAGATTTACAAGCATCTCAAATTATGTTGATATGCGAAGTGGAATTGATTGATACCATTTTAACTTTGGACATGTGTTAAAGCAAGTGTGATACATTCGTTAAACAGGGTATGTGCCAAAAGACCAAAACATTTTGCTCTCAAGATATAATGACAATTGATTTTGGGACATATCGTATGATTTTCCATAATTACATTCTACTTTGTTTTAAAAAGGTCTTTGAAATTCTTAAATGTAACTTGAGGAAACCTGCAGAAATCTTTAGAAAGCAGCGTGAGAATGAGTTGCAGATTGAGTTGTTGTCACTTTATTTACTCCTGTCCTACATTTAGGTTCCGGGTAACGGAAAAAGTCTGCGTTCATACGTTTCCATCCTCCATTTGTTCTCTCTCTGTGCCGTTTGACAAACATTCGATGATTTTCGCTTTTGTCGAAACCTCTGATTGTACTACTTTGCATAAAATCAAGCCACTGATTTTTGTTTTAATCGGTTTCCATTCAAAGCACCACGCTGCTTTCTCATTCATGTAGACACAAGCAAATGGCTAACTCACTCAGCTATATTTCTGTCTCTACGGCTGAATAAAGGCCTCACACTGCTAATGCTAACACACAGCTAAACATTTGATCGACTCTGTTCATATATTTGACACCCAGCTCACAAAGCTGACATTATTATTTCCAAGCTTTCATTTTTTTCCATTTGCAGTGAAAAAGTGGCTGAGATCACAGAACACGTCTAAACGATGTTTTAGTGCATGACCTCATTATTGCATGCTGTGTGTGTCTGTGTGTGCGTGCGTGCGTGTATCTGTGTGTGTGTGTTTGGTTGAATGTGTTTTTGTTTTTTAGACTTGACACAGTTGAAGGAATGTAAGTGGTCATTTTTTTTTTTCACTTTTTTTTGAGACCCTTGTGAATGAGCTCTCTCCCTCCTTCCTCTTTTACTCCCAAGTTGGCTGCATTTGGGTGTTTTCTGTCCTCCATGTTGAATTACTGTAGGTTTTCTCCCCCCCCCCCGACTTCCCCCTGTCAGTAGATATTTCCAGGAACAGCAGGAGAAAAACTATGAATTGCCACACTCATGAATATAGTTTGAGGGCTATGACTGTGACAAAGCCTTGAAGTCTTTCCACTGTTGCATTTATTGCTGCTGCTGCTTCCACCTCCTGCTGCTGCTTGGAGTAATAACAGAGACCTGCACATGAGAGTAAGGGAGTGGTTAAGAATGACTATGAGATGCACAACATTAACATCAATCCATTAAAGTTGAAATTGCTTAAAGTTGCAGCTGTTGATACATTCCACCTTTTAGTTGTCAGTGTTAACAACATCCATAAACCAGCTAAGCCTCAAACACTTTAAACCCATCAGAAACAAAATACAAATTCAGGAAATCTCTAATCCAAACCAAAGTTTTACCTTCACATTAGTTTGTTCCTCTTTGCATATGTAATGCGTTCAACCCAAGTGAAGCATTATGCACTTCTTGTAATTACTCTACTCACTCAGGTTACATGGTGGGACTAACAGAGGCCTCCTTATTGCAAGTCACTGTACCATCAGAATGATCTTGAAGCTTTTATTGTAAGGTAAAATATTTACATAATGTTGCTTTAGGATCACATTGTTTTCTCCTTTAGCATCCCCTCTTTTATTATTTAATTTAAATCAGTCATAACACTGTCGTCTGTCCTGACGATGCATTCCTCATAATCACAGGTAACCCCTCCATATTTAATGTCAGGTCTCTGTACACTCACACTGCAATAAAACATCCTGGTGAGCTTTACTAACATTTAACCCACCGCGTGCACTAACAGTCGGTGTTCACAGGTGCCCTGCAGTAGCTTCGGGGTCCTTTCTCTGGTTCCCAGAGATGTCTCGTGGTCGGTTTGGTCTCCTGCTCCTGTCAGCCTTGTTGGATCCCGTCCTCCCTGAGACTTTTCCTTTCCGCCCTCCCGCACCCTGACATGATGCCTTTCTTTGGGAAACGAGGGCTTATGTTGTCACGATATGATCTGAATAAAAGATTTGTACGGATCTTCTGCACAGCTTTCAGTCAGTCTAGGAGAGGAAACGTTGCATGTGTTACTTGCTGTTTCATATGAAAGTAAAACATGCTCCATTCTCTTTATTGCCTTTTTCTTTCTCACGTTTAAATAAGATTTCTGTGTGCAGAACAAATTGGGTCAAAGAGTCGAGTTTGTTAAACACACTTAATTAACTTAAGTGAATTCAGTTAATTATCGTGACAACTCTAGTAATTACTGTTCACACTTTTTTAGCAGACTGATGAGTAGGCCGATGCTGGTGATGCTCTGCAGCGCAGGTCTAAATGTGCGTCTTTGTGTGCTTGTGTCTGCGTGTGTGTGTGTGTTTGTGCAGGAGTCCCTTGGCCCAGATGGAGGAGGAACGACGGGAGCATGTGACTAAGATGAAGAAGATGGAGATGGAGATGGAGCAGGTGTTTGAGATGAAAGTCAAGGAGAAAGTGCAGAAGCTCAAAGACTCTGAAGCTGAGGTAAAACGCACACGCACACAAACACACGTACGAGTGTGGTTTAATGGATTCTGCCGTTTATGGCCCCGTGAAGTTACTCATCTCTGTCTAGGCTCCTTCCTTCCTCTTATGCTGACGTGTTTCTGGTGGTTAGAAGTGTGAGGGAGCTTATGAGAGCGTGTTGCTGATTTGTGTCAATTGATGTTCGTTTTTTCTAGTTCCCTCTTTTGTACTTGGCAGTTCATGTATTTGTCTGCCTGCAGTTTATGTGTGTGTGACATGCAGACTGATGGTATTATGTCTGCGTCGAACTATATCTGGTGATGGAAACAGCTGACATGTTTTTGTTTTTTTTTATCATTTCCGTGTGTCAGCAACGATCAAAACGCACCTCAACTGAACATGTTATTATAGTTTTTTGTATACGGAAAAAAACCACCTGTGTGCTAATCTGACATCGCTGATAAAATGGAATATGAAGTAAAGCCGGAACCAAAGCTTAAAACCATGAAATGAAACATTAAGTTTCCCCTCTCATGAATTTAATATTGACTTGAAGACCTTCTTTTCTGTCCAAGCATTCTCCCTTGTTTCTCTCTTTGGTTTTTTTTCCACTGACACCAAAAAATAAATATTGCAGCACAACGAGGCTCTTTGATTCAGTTCGAGTTCTGTCTGTCTGTTTGAAGGCTTGTCTCTTTTCATTCTGGTTAGTGGGTATTGTAAACTCTAGAAATATAGAGAAGAAAGTACTGACCTTCTCTTCTTTCCTGTGTCTCTCTGCAGCTTCAGCGGCGTCATGAGCAGATGAAGAAGAACCTGGAGGCTCAGCACAAGGAGCTGGAGGAGAAGAGACGCGTGTTTGAGGAGGAGAGAGCCAACTGGGAGACCCAGCAGCGCCTGGAGCAGCAGAAATTGGAGGCTTCCAGGTACAACTGACACACACACTCAATATTTTTGACAAACCCAAGTGTTTAGGCTCCTATACAACACACCCTGGCACTGACCTTAAGTATCGTTGAGGGGAAATGGTGGACAGTATTGGATTAGTGCCACCTTGTGGATATCTGATCTTCCTGCAGAAAGAGAAAATAGATTTTCTCAAATTGCATCAAAAATCGGACAGACAGAACATCTGTAAGGAGTTGATAACGGCGGCATGAGCAGCCCACGAAGCAGCCATCAGAATTGTCGGACTGATTCTCGTCATGGCCAGTCTGTTGTTGGTGTGTGTGTGTGTGTGTGTGTGTCCCTGCACACTGTCCCTTCTTTCCGTTTGTCACACAAACAACAGTTCAACAACAACAGAGACGAGCAGTCAGGCGATGTAAGTTTATTCAAGGCCGATTTAAATCTGATACGGGGAGGGCAGTTTGTGAGAAGTGCAAGAAAAGATACACAAATGAGTAAATGTAACTGCCGGTATTGTGTACGGATGAGTATTAACACTTTAAACCGGATGTTCACTGAACTGTTTTGGGTTGTGAGAAAAACACACACACACACACACACCAATATTGAATAGTTGTGGTCTGTTTGTGTTTGCAGTGCTGGTTTTGGAGACATCTGTTTTTTTGCTGCGTGCTATTTACTTTATTGTTTTGAATGGTTTGACAGAGCTAATGTATTTCTTTTTTTTTATATAATATTTTATGATTGCTGTATTTTTCTTATTGCTGGAGAAAAAGATATCGCAATGTGATCGCAGGGCTGCTAGTAACAACTGTTTCCTACTGAGCCCACCACGTGAAACCAGTGAGAGCACAGACACATTCAGAATTCTCTCATGTGAAGAAGATCGATGTTTGGTCAGCGCGATCGAAACCAATGGGTGTATTCAGCCAGCAAAAATGGGTCACAAGTGCACTTTAATTACCTAGTTGGAGGGTTCACAGGGTGCAAATGTTGAGGAACCGTCGCTGCGGACAACATATAGTGTACTTTGGTATAAATGCATCAGTACTGCGTAGGTTTTTTGATATCTTATTTCTTACAGAGATTACTTATAAAGTGATAAATTGGTTGAATTTGCTGCTCAAAGATCTGAAACTGAAGTGTGTGTTTCTCCTCTTCTGCAGGACCCTGGAGAAAAACAAAAAGAAAGGCAAGATCTTTTAAGAGACAGTCGGCAGGACCACCCCGGCTCGAGTTAATATTGTTTGCCAACGTTGCCGGTCAGGACGCCAGTGTGTGGCGCTGACATCACCCACCTCCTTCTCCCCTCTTCCCCCCTCCCCTTCTTCTTCTCCCCTTCCCCCCTTCTTCTCCTCCCCTTCCCCCCTTCTTCTCCACCCCTCTTGTCCCCTGTCCCCGCTCTGTCTGCCAGCACAGCTGCGCTCCTGCTCCCAGCCACTAGAGGGGGGTACTGGGGGTATTATGGGTATGTGAGGAGGTGAAGGGGGTCTTCATGTACGTACAGAGCTGCCACCACAGAGCCCCCTCGCTGCCTCGGGACTCATCATCAAAGAATGTGTTTTCCCTTAACGACAGAATTAATGGAACCCGTTTTAGAAAGGCCAAACCCATATTATTATTCTAATTATTATTATTGATGTTATTATTATTATTGTTGTTGTTATAACTGAATACTGTCCCTGCCCCCCTCCCCTCCCACCCCTCCCCCACTTGCTGCTCTCTCTTCTTTTTCATCCCAAGGTTGCTTTTAAAGGACTGATGTGTAAAGTTTTACAGAGAGCACTGCAGACACAAAATAAATAAAAATACCCCTGAGTCATGTTTGACTGTTTTACAATCAAGTTCTGGTGGATTTAATGTGTTTACAGATAAAATGAAAGTAACAGTATATGAACATTAACCCGATCTTCCATCGTGTATTAAAGTCAGAAGAGGACGAGGCATTGACTAATCGTTTTTGTTTTGAGCGGTGAACCTTTAACCCGCCTCCTGTCAGCGCGCCAGTCAGCAGAGAAACCTGAGATCATGAAAAACAATAAAATGCACCTTGGGCCTTTTTATAGATAAAAACAAAAAAAAAAACAATGGCTAAAGCTTCTCTTTTTTCTGAAATGTAACGCTTTCTTTTTCCTCTCTGTGTTTTAGCTATTTCCATTAGCCTTGGACCACCATTTATAATGTCATCATTAAGTGTTATATTTCACTTTAGTTTATTTTTATATATACCGAGCCAGCTGAAGTAACGACTTCTTTTGTATGTTTAGAAAATCCTCAGAGACTTGAGAGCAGCGTCCACTGTTGATAAGAAACACGCTTTCATATGTTACAGTGATCCTGGACGCTTTAAAAAGAAAAAAAAAAAATACAATATTTCAATCACTCTGCGGAAACGATCAGTGGGAAATGAAGAGTCAACACCGCAATTTGCTTTGGCTATGTACTCCATCTCTGTATTTTTAATTTTATTTTTCATTTGTATTGTACAAAGTCACTTAATAAACCTGTGATGATACTGAGGAGTGAAATGGTTTATTATGAAAACGTGTGGATACTTTTTATTCTATCATACTGTTCAGACACAGTTTTTTCACCATGTTATTTGAACACTAGATGGCGCTGTTTGCACAAAAATGCTCAGCTTTTGGAAAAGTGGCAAACTCGACTTAAATTTAAATTCCTTTGATGATATAAATAACACTAAATAGAAGTTTTTCCAATCAGTCAGGCATGACAGAAAAATTAAGCGAGCAGATTCTTAATCTTCTGTGCAGCTCACATGGCTCCTGCAAGGATAAAAACAGCTGTTACCAGGCAGATTTTCACCCAAACTGCCCCTCAGAATAATTAATATCACTATTAAAAGTGTACCTTGATCCTCGAAGCTCCTTTTACCCATCAGTCCAACAAATGTTTGAAATCTGTTCCCTGAGAATGAAGAGATCCGTTAAAATGCGACAGTCACCTGATAGTTTTTCAAATATGAAGCAAAGCAATAAAACTTACGTTTACGTGATCTCTGTGATTTTGCTGTTGGAGAAAAGAAACAAGATGAGACCTGAACGCAGCAGTCTTAAAAAATAAACACAGAATTTCTTGGTGTGAAATGCCATCAAACAGCTCTACCTGAGTCCTTCCCAGTGACTCTCAGAAACTGTTGAGATCCTGGATTTCTGCTCATTCTCACGAATATATCTTGAATTACACCTGAGTTTGGCCATTTGTTCTTTTAGGAGACAAAGAATGTAAAGAAAAGTCAAATAATTCTCTATCTCTCTTTACAGTTACAGCTGAGCCAAATAAATAATCTTGCCAACAACTTCTAAACCGAAAATAAAACTATAATAACAATTATAAGGTTTTTTTTCCCTTCCAAAAATCTTCTTGGACGAGCTGGCACAGACATGTTTTCCGATTCATTACAAAATTGGTAAATTTTAATAGTTTTACAAATATGATTAAGTTTTAAAGTCTTACCTCTTCGATGCCTTCTCTCCAGTTGTCAACTTCCATTTCTTGGCAGAAAACATTTGTGAGAAGCAGCAGAACTATTATAACAAGTTTAACCAGCTCCATCATTACCAAAAAACTGTGCGTAATTTCAGCCAAACGTCTCCGCATAAAAATATAAATCCGAATCCTTCTAGCCTGGATTATTACTAATGATAAACACTAATGTGTGCAGGTAGTCCACACCTCACTGCTGAATTATTCAAATGCTGATAGAGAACAGATAGCAGCTCGTTTTCACTGGAGGTGCGCCATCGCGCCACAGGGGTCCATTAACGCTCCTTTTACGCACAAGGGCTTTTAGGCACAGCTGGAGTGGATGATGTAGGTCTTCTCCGGCAATTATTCTGTGAGTCACAGGGCTTCCTTTTGACATATGTTGTAATTAGCATGGCTAAATTATAACGCTGGGAATATGTGAAGATAATGCTGAAATTAGAGTTTCTGAAATACTGTTAGGAAGCCCGAAGATCACTGGAGTGCTCACGTTTCGACTCAGGAACAAATCTGACGTCCAGACTGTAAAAATATTGTCAGATTTAAGTGGCAAGAGGGAAAAAGACTTCCAAAACAGCCAAAACAAGGAGTTGGATCAATCTATATGCTTAATGGCCACTTTCAGAGTGTTTTATAATCGCATATTGGATTATTATTACTTGTATAAACATAATTTTAGTGGAGGAAAGGTACTTTACAACAAATCAATCACATTTTGAGAGCTAATCATACACTTCCATTTATATTATGACAACTATTTTTATTACATGCTTGAATGCTAAATTTGCTACGAATATAGTTTATGTTACATGTTTTTGTATGTAACATCTAAATTTTTGAAGTAACAAAGAAGCGACTCTTCCTGCTGAATAAACATGGTTAAAAGTACATTTTTAAGTGAAATTAGTAAATTATAAACGTTAAAAATGACGTCCAGACCAAGAAGTGACAGCTAGACGCCGATTAGGACAGATTTAGACCATTAGGCTTAATTCCTCAAATCTCGCGAGATGTGGTTGTTTTGTTCCGTTAATTGTACATTAGCATCTTGAGTTGCTAGCTAAAATCCTCTCTAATTATTGCCTACTTATCGGCTGTTTGCCAATATATACCGTGATATAATCATTATTCAACACGTCTTATCACAGTTCAGTCACTCATGGCAGTAAAGGTCGGTGTCGTTAATCCTAGATTTGAATAATCCGGATCAACCGGGTAACTGTTTGAAATCCCGTTTTCGAGCTATCAACGGCTCACTGTTGTCAATTTACGCTTTTTATGGCTTCCTGTCCCCTCAGGGCCACCGTAGACTGCTGAACGGCCCGCCTCCAACTCAAAAGTCTTTAGACGCAGATTAAGGAGCCATGAAAACGCCCACTGACAGAGTTTAACTCAGTCTGACCTTTATAATTCAGTTAAACTCTCCAAACGACATGTTCTGTCGTGCCTGTCCGCGGTGAGTTCAGGGGCACTCGCCTGTTCGCGGTAACATGGCTCCGTTGCGTTCAAAGTTGTCGATGTTTTGGATGCTTGTTGTTTTGACAGCTCATGTGACTGAAGGTATAGGGAAACCGAAACTAATCGGAGACGAAGAGGCCTGCGGGTCCAGCAACAATAACGACAACACCCTCAGTTTGAGGTCCACTAAAAGCTTCGGGGTCGGCGGGCCGGAGCCGGGAGACATCGCCGATGCGTTTACGGTCCGAACTCTGGATGGAGAGTTCCGCTACAAGCCGGGTGCGCTGCGGGGACCTCTCATCATCCACGCCTTCACCAACAAGTCCGGGTTCCTGGAGTGCCTGTGGAGCTCCGAGTCGTCTCTGAACAGCCTGGTGCAGGACCTGCCCGACAGCGCCCAGGTGCTGTTTCTGTCCCTGGACGACTCCGCGGTCAGTGATGCTCTGTGGATGAGGGACCAGCTGCACCGGGCGGCCGTGCAAAGGTGACCGGGGGAGGAAGCGCTGCTTTCAGGCAGCGTGTTGTGTTGACGTGCAGCCCAGTCCAGTGGCAGCAGTAGCAGTACAATAATGATAAAATACCCCAAATACAAGTAAAAATCCTGTATTCAGATATTTAAAATTGCAGTATAAGCACAGTATTACCAGCACAAGCATTAAAAATGATCAATATTTCAGTATTCTTTGATAAATTATTGTTTATTATGATGCACCAGTGTGTAAGCAGCATTTCAACCACTTTACATACAGTATACTTTGCTTTTTATTTAAAATACTTTGTAATTGTACCGTATTTGGGACTAAAGCAGTTATTTGAATGAGACAATCTGCGAAGCTTCAAGGGGAAATTATTGCTAACAACTGTATAACATCTTGGTGGTCCCACTAAGACATTATTTTAGTTGTGAGGAGGTCTCACAGGTGGACTATGGAGCAGCGTATAATGGAAACCCATCAAGATTGTACTTAAGTCTATAATTTATAGATTTACTTAATTACTTTCCACCACTGGAGACTATCAAGATGATGCAAAACACAACTTCAGATTACCCACAATGTAGTTTTGGTGGAAAAATACAAACTCTGTATTTTGGATATTAACAGTATTAAGGAGGTAATAATACAAATATTATTTTTTTCCATAAGTGGATAAACAACCTGTTCTCAGAGGAAAATAAGGTCCCCAGACCACTGTTTAATGCTGTGAAGGTGGCAGGGTCCGCCACATATAAACAAAGTGAAACAGTATGAAATTGTGTTTGTTTATTCAGCCACTGAACAAAGACAGTTTGTTTAGGCCTAAAGAAAAATCAGTCAATAGAGATTTTTCTCCTCTGATAAAAAATGTCTTCTCCAAGACTTAAAAGTGCTCCTTAAAAAACTGAAGTTTCTAATAAAATCTCTGCTGCAAAGATGGATGAATAAGTTCAGTTTTGTTCTGTTTTAGTGTCTCACGGGGGAAATTTGTCCCTACAGGGTGGAATAAACTGACAAATCAAGGCTGACACATCCCCAAGTTAAGCAGAATAACAAATAAATGGAAGTTACACGCACACACACACGCAAAAAAAATCATATTTCAGCCCGTTGATTTGTAAAAGACGACAAAACAGTCTTGTTAAAGGCAAATTGATTACCGAAGCGCTCAATTCTGACTTTTTAAAGCAGCATAAAACATCTAGGCCAAATTTTCAGCGGGCGGTTTGGCCGCTATGAGTTGTTGCAAAATAATCTAATATGTCAAAAAAGGAGACAAACCACAGTGAAAAGGGAAGTGCTGTTAGGTAAGTGACACTCACATGTGACCCAACATGAAAAACCTTTGCAGCAGAGTTTGTACTGGTGCAGTCGTTTCTCCTTCACATCCTGTATCTTATCACTGTCATATCCTAAATAACGTTCAAACATAACTCAACTCTCTGGTTATATTTTGCAAAAAACACAAAAAACGTTTGTTGTTTTTAACTACTTTACACAATGTTTTGAGAATAATAATAGTTCTGTGCTCTCATGTCTTTACATGTTGCAGCGGTAAGAAGGAGGTTCTGTCCAGGCTGCACTTCTGTCCGTTGCCCGTCTTCGCTCTGGGTAACTGGATCCCCATGGTGCTGTACTACTGGGGCTGCGTGTCACGTAACTGCGTCCTTGCCCAGGTTGCTTTCACCTCTGAGGGTAAGACTTACCGAAAATCCTATATGATGCTATCTCCAGTATATCTACGCTGCAACGCTCATAGAATCTCTAACATCCGAACTACTCTGAACTGCGGCATATATTTGCATTTTTTCTCCACACACAACAAGTGACTCAACTTAAAGGTCCTTTTTTTTTGCTGCTGGTGATGCATTCAAGAGCATAAACTGTGTAAAACTCAGGGTTTGTACGGGTGCTTGAAATCCTTGAATTTCAATGTTCTGTGCTTGGATTTTAGTTTAAGTGCTTGAAAGTGCTTGACATTATAACTCTGTGTCTTTCACAAATGTGGGATCAGACTGGATAATTAATTTCTGAAGTTTTTGCTATTATGAAACATAATTTTAGATGTTTACAGCATGATACAATGCACATAATTGTGATAAAAAGTGAAGAAAAAAATCACAAGTATATATATTTGTGTAGATACGTATTTTACCCCAGCAACAAGGTGCTGGAATATCTTGAAAATTACCCTTAAACGTGCTTGAAAAGTGCTTGAATTTGACCTTGAAAAATGTGTACGAACCCTGAAAACAGCGTTCTACACTGCAGCCTAAATCCTGCAGGTCTGCCTTTATTCTCAAGCTAATATGCAGCATTATCAACATCTGAAAGCTCGATAGGTCAAAGGTGTGTGTTCTTGCTCAGCTTACTTCTAAACCATCATTAATATTTAACTTGATGCTCAGAATGTCAGGGTGCAATCAGATTTCATTCAGTGAACCACACGTCTGTTTCTAATGTCGTGTATTGCACAATGTGTTTTGTAAGTGGGCTGATGCTGCAGGTTCCTCACATGAAGTTCCTCTGGTTTTCGTCTCTCCTCACAGGGTGGCACATGCCTATTATTATCAAGAGACTAGACGCCAGGTATGATTGGCTCAGCACGCGCTGGGGTCAGACGTCCTATCAGCTGATTGATTCAGGTGACGGCTGTGATCCCTCCCCCTCGCTGGCGGGTGCTGTGGCCTGGGTGTCCGAGGGGAACTGCTCTTACTTCACTAAGGTCTGCTGATGTGCACAGTTCTTACTCAAACTGCACTGCTTCATTTTGAAGCTGATTCTTCACGCTCAACAACAAGAATCATAACTTTTAAACTAGCGAAGCTTCATTAAAAGAATGAATCGTAACTTAGCAGTAGTTTTTGCTTATTTGATTCAGAGTGTGTTTTTCTGTGAGTTGGCTCCTATTTTGGTAGAAAAGGCGTGTTTGATCTTTTCCTGTAGCCGTCTCGATAAAAAATCAGAATCAGCTGCTCAGTAATTTCATACATGCCACGGAGCGTGATTGGATGATAACAACTTAATTGCACCATCCAGTGCAGCTGTGTGGAAGCGTTTCCACTGGTTACGTTTCTCCACTCGTGTATTCAGGTTTTTCCGCTCGTTTTTCATTCGTCTGTTTGTTTATGATAATCTATAAACTAAGAATGATAATTTTATTCGTAACAAAGAACAAATCGTCACATTTAAGAAGCTGGAATCAAAGAATCTGTCATTTTTATATTAGTTTAATACAAACGTCAATAGATTCCGCTCCATGTTAATCAACAATCATGATCTGCATTTGTGAATATCTTCTTACATTTCACAGATTAAACTATTAGTCACTGAAATGAAATAAAAAAAAAAGAGAATAATTATTAGTTACAGCCCGGCTGCTTTTTCTCCTGTGCTGTAGTTGATGTTTTGTAACTTACAGGCAGCATCGACTTTCACCTAATAGGATTTTATCAGCGTGGGATCTTCTGTGCTTCCTTCCAGGTGGAAAACATGGCCAAATCCAACGCCTCTGGTGTCCTTGTCTACGCTCTCCCCGGTAACCCGATCCAGGACATGAACTGCGTCGACGATGAGTGCAACACGACGCTGAGCATCCCCGCCGCCATGGTGCACCTGGAGCCTTCGGTGGCTCAGGCGCTGGAGTAAGACCTCGCCGTGATGCTTGTACACAGATTAACTGAACACTTTCAAGGTTGAAGTAATGATCCTCTAAAGCCCTTTTGTTTCCTCTCTGATTACGCTGCTGACTCGATCTGGTCCAACTAAATAGATTTCATCAATTTGTGCCTCTACACAACAGAGCATCCGAATCACGTCTGTCTGTCTTTTCCTGTTGCCCTCCTCATAATGATATAATACCTCTGAATCTGTTCTGTAGGTCTGGACAGCCGGTGTATGTGTCCTTCCAGAACACCCCGTCCCCGTACTTCTTCTTCAGTATTGACCAACAGGGGCTGCTGGCTGAGATGGGCTGGTTTCTCTACCCCTCGTTCAGCTTCGTCGCCTGGCAGGCACAGTGGTAAGAACGCACAGAAAGAAAACAACACGATAAGGTTCTTTGCAGAGATGTTATTTATAAAACCCTCTGTCACAGATTTACACACCCTCTGTTGTTCGATGCCTTTTTTGCATTTATCTCTGACTTTGTCCCCAGGTTTGATTTCTACAGCGATCTGCAGAACAAACTCCAAAATCCTGCAAAGGTTGTTACTGTGTTTGACAAAGTCCAGATGCACGGGGAGAAGGGAGCGGTGGCCACGGTCGACATGCCGCCAGGTAACTTCTTTAACAAGACGTGTGAGACAGCAGCGTTTAAATGTCAGTAGTTTGTGTAGACATTTCATACCAGAAGTGACAAATATTCTAATATTAACATTATCATTGTTTGATCAGACTGGATTTAAACTGTTGTGTGTTGTGTATGTGTCACTCAAACTCTCCAGCACAGACGAGTAATATTATTCTTTAGGTTTGCAGCAAACGCAAACTAAATGTGTAAAGAAGTTTAACTTTAAATTAATGTAGTTTTTAAAGACTCTTTCTGCATAGCAGTGGTGTGAGAGGACTGACAAACAGATCCAGTTCTCACCTTGATGATATAACCCATTTTCAAGGTCACTCTACGGGTCTGTTCTATCCATTAGAGAGCGCTCAACAGCTAACCCCACCACATTAGCATGGACAGCTAAGGAGCTTGATGCATTAGAGCGTCCGTGTGAGGACTTGTGATAAAACATTTTAATAATGCTGACACTTGTATGTTATGTCTCTCTGCAGGCTTGTCAGACTTTAACGTGCTGGAGCTGGACGCGGCCCTGTCGTGTCCCAGTAAGAGAGACGGGTCCTGCGCTCACTGGGATCACACAGTGCAGCTGTTTGTCTGCTGTGACCCTCTCGGTCCGTACTGCAACACGGAGCTGGGCCGATGGATCACCGCCTTCCGTAGGTGAGATGATGTAAAACACCCTGATGGCACAGACACAAAAGAATATAGCCGACGCACCCTATGAACCCTGATCTCTCACCAAAGCATCACAGTAATATTGTCTTGAGACCCTTGAGATGTTAGCAAGCTTTGTTTAGTGTCCACAACATACCTGAAAAAGTAAGAGAGTCACATGTTGGTGTTTCGTCAACGATAACTGTAGTCTGATGAGGAAAATGTAGCGACTTCTGGGGTACGTGGGTGGAGACAGAAGCAGTTGATCTCAGACAGATTAAGACCAAATCACAGGTTAACAATGACTACTGGTAATCCATGTGAAATAAACACTTGTAGCATTTCAACCGTTTTCAAAAGGTGAATTTTAACAGTTATAAATCATTGTATGGTGTTATTCAGTCCCTATGAATGTTTTTTATGAGTTTTACAAAAACTGTTTTATAAACAGTATTGAGAGCATATCATCTTTTAACTTTGGCTTTATTATGAGCAAGAACTCCATTATTGTTATTTAATCTGATATTTGCTGGTGCGTGTTATCTTTGCAGAGGTACCGGACGCTGGCTGACGGACGTGTCTCCTCTGCTCCCCCTGCTGGACGCCAACAAATGCACCTTCACCATGAAGACGCCGCCTTGGGCGATGCCATGGTTCACCTCCCTCAACCTGAGATTCAGCATCGGCAATCAGACAGGTGAGAACGCTGAAGTTTCACTCGACTTGGCGCGGGAAAACTGTGCGGGCGTACTGAGCAGTTGATGTGATGGGGCGATATGAATATATAGTCTTTGCAAACTGCGAGGAGCTCCTGGCCGGAGGGGGGGAGTTGAAGATGCGACTCAAAAATACTGCATGGGGTGAAATAGAGATGTGCAAGCCAGTGATCTGAAGACGGCACAGGTGGTTAGGTATTTTAGTACGACACACTGATTGTTTTTCAGCAGACGGCAGATGGCTGTGACACACAGCTCAGCAGTTAAGACACTTTCAAACCACTCATTGCCGCCACTGATGTCAAAATTAATATTCCCTCTTTAGAGAAACAACTTCAAATCTGAACACACAGACATGATTCACATATTTTTATTATCACTGTGACTCAGACTAGCTGAGGATATCATCACCTTGGAACATAAACGTCTGTAAATCGGCTTTGAAATCAAAGAAGAAGAATGTGCTTCAGAACTTGCTTCATAATCTACATGATTTAAAGTAATCTTCCGTATTAAAGTAATCCAATGATAGCTGTCTGCACATTCATGGGTACATTGCAAGCAGGAACTACTAATAGCTGATTCGGCTTAGTTTAATGGTGACAATTTCCAAAGTGTAAAAAAAAAAACTGTGGCTCTAGCTGCAGCTCACAGCTGAATAAATGACTCCATGACTGAGAATGTAATCCACATAAGCAGCCCCTCAGCAGTCGTCATTGCACTGGTGTCGCAGTTCAGAGAGGCTTTCATGCTCAGATCTGAACTCTCCCGCTGCGACGACGGAGAGCTGCAACTGAAATTATATCATCTCAGAACATTTTCTGCCCGTGCTCTCTCACTGGAGGATGTTTTCAAAGGGAGAGAGAAGGAATGGCTCTGCAGGAAGGAACAGCCCGTCTGTAAATAGTTACTGGAACATATCTGGATAAAAATGACACTCAGCTTCTGAGTTCCAGGAAATGATTTGACTCAGCTTCTTTATAGAAACAGTCTGTATGACACAGAGGACGAGAAGGGAAATAAACAGGAGTCCGTCGGGCAAGATTCAAGACCGGATTTGTTTTTGTTTCAGTCCTGTGCTTTAGATTTGATGAAGTGATTTATAAAGCTCATTTTGTCATGAAATTTGACCGTGTGCATGTTTTTTTTTGCCAAATAATGTTACTTATTCCAAAACTTTCATATTTTCTTACAAATGTACTCAGACTGATCATGCAATGACTCCGCTACAATATGAATAATTGTAAAATGTCACAAAACAAACCACTAGATGGGATTAAAAAAAAGGAAACAAATTTCCCTGAGACAGAGACATCTTAAACCATAAATATCAGGATGAGTCACATTAGCTGCAACATGTTGTTTTTGAAGGATCGTTAGACACAAAATATGGACGATAACAGAGAATAAACAACAATATATGAAAGAATCATATCAGTATATTTAAAATGAAAAACCAATAACATAACTAACAACCTAAACAAGGATTTACTGAATAGAATTATGACAATATTACTAAGAAATTAAACCTAAGGAAGCTCTTGAACAGTCATAGAGATGAAGATAAAAGTGCTACTACTTTCTTATAAAAGTGAAGATTATCACAATCCAAGAGAAGAAACGTTTTGGATAAACTCACAAAGAGATATTCAGGTCATAAAAAGAAGTGATGGATCATTGTGAGTGTGTGAGTTTGATGGAATATTAGATATGTAAAATAATTTCCATGTTTGATTACAGGCACACAAAAGAGTTTTGAGTCAATTTAAAACGGTTTTGACAATGAAAATAAACACATTTTAAAATAAAATACAACCAAAAATCCAACAAATTTCACTTTATTAGCTCAACAACCCTTTTTTTCATGAAGTATATAAATAATAATGTAACATTATAACTGATGTGTCACATGTTTTGTTTTAAAATTATCATGTGGTGCCACAGCTAATGATTCGATTCATTACTGATAAAAATGTTGATTATTTCCAAGATAAACTGATAGAATTGTCTACAGAAAATGATATAAAAAAAATAATAATAATTTCTAAATCTCAAGTTGAGGTATTAAAATATTTATATATATACAAATACAAATAAAGATGTTTTGTTCCAGACACACACACTGTTATTGTGTCTGTTATTTGTCACGTAACGTATGTTTTCACTTTCTATAAATCCGCAGTGAACGTCACGGCTGACGGTGACGAGGAGTTCCGTTCCTTCAGAGTGATGTCACTGTACAGCGGAGGAACCTTCGACAAAAACTACAACAAGAGATACCAGCCGATCAAATTCTCCGTCCCGGCATCGACCAAGAAGGTGACGGATCTGCTCGTTAACCCTTTAAAGAGCTTCCTGTCTGTCTGAGTCGGCGTCTTATCGTCTGTACGTCTGATTGCAGGTGGAGCTGTTCGCCGTCATCACCGCCCACGGCTACGACGACAACCACTGTGGAGAGTTCTGCGTCACCTCCCACCACTTCCTGCTCAACGACTTTAACAACACGCTAATATTCGACTCTGCAGGTGGGAAATATCTCGTCACTCATCGCATCAAATGTCTATATTACACACTGTTGTTGTTGGATTTCAGATGTTTGAATTTCAGGTTGTCTGAACTCTTTACGGACTTCTTAATAATGTGACTATAGAGTTTAGTGTGAATTTCCAGAAGTGGAGGTTTAGGTGAGATAGTTTTGTCAGATTAGGTCAAGAATGAACTTCGACACCCAACATTTAGATCATTAGAAGTTCTTTAAATCTCCCTTATTGATCAACAAGCTGATGTCCAACATCCTCAGATACATTAAAATTAAAGCTGCAGGATGGAAAAAAATGATTTTATGTGTTTTTTACCTGTTCGATGTTGAAGTTGATCCTCAAGTTTAATCATGAAATGTGTCAGTTAATTGTGTTTCACATCATGAGCCAACTCATACACATGTCGCCGTTTGTCCTCAAGTTTAATTGTTGACGTCTTCAAAGAATTTCTTGTCCGACCCAAAGTCCAAAGTGCAAGAGATATTCTGTTTGTAATCATTATAAAACAAAAAATCCTCACATTTGAGAAGCTGAATCCAACAAATATAAATGTAAACATTGAAGTTCTTGTCTATTAAGTTTCTCTTGATTAACTAATCAGTGATTTGCTGATTAACTGAATCATTGATCATTTCTTCCTCGGATCTTTTTGGGGTCGTTGCCATCAGGAACGCCGCTGGGCTGCACCACGCGAGTGAAAGAGGGCGCCGTTCCAAACGAACACGGCACGTGGCTGTACGGCCGAGCAGGCTGGTGTGACGGACTGCAGGTCAACCCCTGGAGGGTCGACGTCACCAAACAGGTGACCTCTCACCCTAAACTTTATCATTTGATTGAATTATTGATCTCTATCTTCTTTTTTTCTGCTGTTGTTAAAGCTGGATCGGTCAATAGTCTTATATTAGTGGATTAAGTGACTGTGTGTAATCTGAAAGGATTTGTCCACACAGTTCCTCGGAGCTGTACGGAGCGTCTCAGAGACTTTTCAGTGAAATGTTTTGATTTGAAAACCTTGACTGTTTTGGTTCATCGGCGCTGCTCTCATTTCCAGACACAGCGGGTCGAAGGTACTCAGTGAAAAAGCTTTAAAAAAACAACTCAGCCAGTTAGCAGCCAGATATTTGTCTCAGGAGATGGTGGAGACCAAAGCAGAGCTAAAATATGAGTCACTACTGGACTGACATGCATCAGAAACATGACTTCAAATTAATCTCCATGTTGCTGCGTGTCTGCTGAACATGTCAACTTCATATATTGACAATGAGATTTTTTAATTCAGTAGTATCTGATAACTGAGAATCACACAGTGTTGAATCTCTTTTACTAACCGCGCACATGTTCACGTTTAATGAAGACGACTTTACAGTTCAGCAGAGGAGCCTTGTACTAAAGTCAGCGTCATACTGCAGCGAAACGTTTGAGTGAAGTGAGCCCACTAGAATTACAGAGCACTTAATTATTCTGAAGTGAATAATCAAACTTAACGGCTCTTGATATCATCATGTAACTTGTTCTCGCCTCGACTGCTGTCACGTATATCACAGACCTGAGATCAGACGTCCTTTAAAGATTTTGCTGTAAAAACAAAAACGAAAAAATAGTCAAAGTCAAATATTTTGACTGTTGTAACATTTCTTTGGGTTAAATTTTAAATGTCACGCCGTGACGACGCTGTGCTTACGAGCTGGTTAGGTTTAGGTTTAAGAAAAGATCCTGTTTTGGTTTACCTGGTTCTGTCTCGTCTTTGGAAGTTGTTCTAAAGTCTCCTTAAAAAAAATATCCAGTGGTTTCACGCTTTCACATGTTTAAACGCTGTCTGATTTAAAGAAAGTGAGACAATTATGGTTTGACCTTGTGCAGTCTGTGTGAAACCAAAACATTAGTTCTGTATTTATTATTTATTCAGTCTTATTGATACAGTGTGTGTGTGTGTGTGTGTGTGTGTGTGTGTGTGTGTGTGTGTGTGTGTGTGTGTGTCCTCTTTCAGTTGGACATGAGCGGGTCTGAATCCAACACTGTTCTCTACTTCGGCTTGTTTGAAGGGAAGGATCCTAATCCAGCCAAAGATCCCGGATACATCATCATGTCGTCTTTTCTTGTCTTTTACAAATGATGCCGCTCTGTCAAACTCCGCAATTCCAACACTGGTGTATTCGTATTCTACTGAATGTACAATCAAGCCAAAGATTAAAATTGTCTATTTTCCTACTGCTTTTTCCTGACTGGATCCGTTACTCCTACCTCTGTTTCATTAAGCAGCGTAGACGGGCGGGAACCGTTTATCCACGACGACGACACTGATGCAAAATATCACCAACCACGCTCGCCCAGCATGAACGTCAATTAGCATTTTTTTTTTTCTCAAGATGTTGCCCTGAAGTCAACAAGAAGAAGCTTTTACAGCGTAATAGGCACTTCACGTGCTGAAGAAGCATTGTTCTGAGGGCAGCTTCTCCTCGCTAATTACATGTAATCATGTCCATCTTGAAAGTTTGGGGTGAAGAAAGTGTTTTTCAGTGAGTCATCTTCCTGTTGGGAGGGAATTCCTCTCACCTTCAACAACAACAGAAGATCTTCTCGCTGGCTTTTTACTGCTAATACCGGCTGTTTCCTCCGCTGAAGCTCATTACATTTTAGGTAGAACTATCACTATTATTCTTTTGTGAAACCTTGTGTTTTTATACACGGTCATCATACGTTACCTTACATTATATTCACTTGATTTGGAAGCGCATCCAACCCAAAGTGCATGAACTTATACGTTTATTTGTGGTTGTTTTTTTTTTTCTTTTAATGACATTTCACAGTATTAAAAAACATAAAAAACTTGAGACATTAAGTAGAAAAAATACACGGCTGTATAATACAAAAGGGTTACGTCTTCTGAACAGAAAGGTTAGTGGTTACAAAGTTTGTTTTATTTTTTAACACAACCGCTCGACAGTGTCAGTAACATTACAGACATCGTTCTGATTGATTAACACAATGGCCGACAGGAAAAAAAACACATTTAATAGTACGTGCCCTACCGAACAATTTAAACCTTTAACTACATTTTAGGTTAATGTCGTTCACTGAAGCCTCGTTTAGAACAGTTGCTGTTCATTTTCCCTATCCATGTCAAAGTCGCTACAAGTAAAACACTAAGGCACTGAACTTGAGGTGAACTTCATGGCGTGAAGTCTCAGCACA
Organism: Diplodus puntazzo; assembly: GCA_963678695.2. Taxonomy (NCBI): domain Eukaryota; kingdom Metazoa; phylum Chordata; class Actinopteri; order Spariformes; family Sparidae; genus Diplodus; species Diplodus puntazzo. Next base: position 5,271,094 of record OZ023160.1, on the reverse strand, counting down.
ATGTGGTTTTTTTTTGAGCATTATGTTCGTGACTACAGGCACGTTGTGCACGTTAGACCGTGACGCAGGTTTTTCTGCACTCCTTCTCGGCGTCGAACTGGTTGCTGTTTCCTCGACAGCCTCCGAACCAGAACTGAGCGCAGGAATTGGCTGTGGTGTCGTAGTACCACTTCACCACGTACTCCCGGCACGGTCCTGGATCCAGGGGTTGACTGCAGCGCTCTGCTGAAGACAACCAAAGATCTGTGATGTTATACAGAGATGCTTTAAGCTAAATGCTAACTCCAAGCAGGCTAACGTACTCTTAAAGATAAGGTGCACATCTTTGTTCCCCAGATTCAATATTTTGCTCCATGCATTAACCCTCCTATCACGTGAAATAGAGCTGGGCAACAAAGGACCCTAGGTGAGCATAGAACCAGTTCCCTAAGGTTCCCTGTTACCTGAGCCGCGGGTGTCTGAAGGCTTCAGTGCAGGAGTCGGCGGTAGTGGTGCTGGTATCTTCTCCTCAGACGGGGTCTTCAGAGTGGGACCCGCCGGCCCGATGGCTCCCGTCATCACCACGTGGTTCGTGGGGTCCTGCATGTCAAACTGTGGCATGAACTCAGTTACAGGTCTGAAGGGCTCCCTGTCGAACAGTGGAAATCTCTGAATTTCTGAGGAGGATCTATCGTTGGGGGTCGGGGGTCTCTGTGGAGTTATGGGTTCTCTGTCAGGGACTGACGCCGGAGGGCCGGGCTGTAGAGCAGAGAATGAGATCATCCACTGTGCCACGGAAATGTCAGGTAATCACTAAATGTCCTCGAGGATAATTCATACTACCACAAAACTTCATGGTTATCTATTGACTAGTTCTTGAGCCATTTCTGTCTGGACTGAAGTGGTGGACAGAGCCATGAAAGAGGGTTTCTGGATGATTTTTACTTAATTGCATCTGGATATCGCCAGTGATACAATAAACCATTGTAATAGAGCCTTCAGTATCAATAGGAAGGTACAAAAACAATGACTGATTTGTTCTCACCATCATCTGGACTCTCCTGAAGTCTCCCGTGAAAGTGGGTGTGTCTGTATCGGTCCTGTATGGAGGTTCTCGAACGTTACTGGAGATCTCGGGGATTCCTGGAGGCAGTCTGGAGTTCGGGATGGAGCTGAACAAATGTCTTTCTCCATCCTCACAGATATGAGCCAGCAGTTTCCTCTCCAGAGCTGCGAGTCCAGAGTAATGTGAGCAAATGTGAACTCAGTTACTTTCCGGCACGAGACCGTTATTTTAAAAACTGGGCAAAATGTGTTTGTTATTTGGGTGAACTATCCCTTTAATGTGCTGCTACGTCATGTGATCAGGAGAGCGGCTCACCTGGAAGAGTTTTGAAGTCATCGATCAGGAACACGTGGTCGCTGTCGGGGTCAGACGCCATGAGGTTGATCTCCTTCTTGAACTCCTCGTACAGCGGATCGCTCTCGTTCACCACCCCGATCACGAACATCTCCACGTTGCTTCCTTTAGCTTCTGACACGGCGTTCTCCAAACTGACCGCGTCCCTCTTATCGGCCTGCCCGTCCGTGATAATGATGGCCACCTTCCTCACGCCTGCCCGAGCCGCCTTGAACACCTGGTTGGCCTGTTGGATGGCGCTGCCCGTGAACGTACCCTCGCCCAGGTAGGTCATGGAACGCACGGCAGACTTGATCTCATCTCGACTGGCTTCCTGTCTGAGGCTGACCACCACCATGTTGATGTGGCTGTAAAGGACCACCCCCACCCGCGTGGTGTCCCTGCTGACCGAGGCTCGGTCGATCAGGGCGTTCACAAAGTCTTTGATCACGTTGAAGTTGTCGGGGCCGACGCTCTCGGAGCTGTCGATCACAAACACGAGCTCCAAGGGGGTTTGGCGGCACGTCACTCCACAACCTGATGGAACAGAGAAGAGAGGAGCCACGTTATAGAAACAAAGAAACAACTACAATTCAAAATGTGAGTTTTGAGTTTCTGTTTACTCACTGCAGATGGATCTCACTATTTTGATGATTTCATCTCTCTGTGAAAGATAGAAAGCGCAGTACTGAATGTCTACATGCGTACGAGTGTCCAGGTCTTGAGTCTGCGATCATATCCCTGATGTGACATTTACACAAACCTGGATATTCATCTCCCAGCGTACGAACACCCGCAAAAGTGCTGAAAGACGGTTTTCAAACCTGTGCTGACTGCACCTCGTGTTTTTCATCATCGTCATGAGTGATACTTACTGTGAGTCCAGGCTCTCCTTTTTGTCCCATCCTGCCCTGTGATTTGAAAGAGATCAGATATTTTAATTAATGTCTTTGAAAGCACTTCGAATGTGTCTAAAAAAGCGACTTCAGTACCAAAGGTCCGATGGCGCCGGTCTCTCCAGACTCTCCTTTATCTCCCTTTTTGCCTTTTTCACCTCTGAATCCTCGATCCCCCTGCGGGAGGAAAGAAACATTCATATTATGAGTCCCGTATAATTTGTTTCAGTTTCATGCAATTTATCTTTTTGCTCAGTGATCGTGTGTCGTTACCTTGTCCCCCTGCAGACCTTGTCCAGGAGGACCCCTGGGGCCGGAGATCCCCTGAAATCCAGGCTCCCCCTGGAAACATACAGCACAGATGCCAACGCGATCTTGATTGAGCTCATACAAAGTTTCTGCTCTCATCGTGGCTTTCTCTGAGCTGACAGCGGTACCTTTTGTCCTTGGATGCCCTCTCCAGGTAACCCTGGTGGACCAGGTTGTCCCGTTCGTCCAACGGCACCCTGCAGGGAAAATAAACTGTGTGTCTTTCCGGGTGTCTTTCAACATGAAGTTAAAGGATTTCGCGTACAAGCTTTTGTTTGAAATAGAGCAGATTACCTTTGCACCAAGAAGGCCGATCCCTGGTGGTCCTGCAGGTCCAGGAGGTCCGGGCAAACCTCTGTCCCCCTGAAGTGGAAACAATTTGTACACTTATAAAACATTTATAGATATAAGAAAAAACACCGTAAATCAAAATATCAGGAGAAAAACAAACAAAAACAGAGGAACCACAATCTTCTCTGTGGGCTGAACTTTTACCTTTGGTCCAGGTAAACCAACACCATCCGATCCCGTCTCTCCTAGCAGACCCGGAGGCCCTGGAAGTCCCTGAGACACAGTGTGAATTAATTACATCATGCCGGCTGTAAAGGGATAAATAATGTACACGTACTGTAGGTTGATGTAGGTTGATACTCACTGGAGGGCCGGGGTATCCGTCACCTTTCAGTCCAGGTGACCCGGCGGGCCCTGGGGCCCCTCTGTCTCCCTACAAACCAAAACATTTCTTTTTCAGAAATTTTCATGGGAGGATCCGTGAAGATTAAACCTGAGCTGAACTCACCTTGGGTCCAGGTAAGCCAATCCCGGACTCTCCCACAGCTCCAGGTGGACCTCGTGGACCTAGTTCTCCCTGACAAGAACCAGAAGTAGAACAATAAACCAAGCGTGTTGCCGTTTAGTTACAGCTGTGGTTCGTTTGCGCCACATGAGTTTACCTTGGCACCAGGTATACCCTTCCCTGGTGGTCCAGTTTTTCCTGGTGGCCCAATAATTCCTGGTTCCCCCTGGAAGAGAAAACACTTATTAGACTTATATTAGTTTAGTTTTATCAGCTAGTTTTAAGTCACACCACTTCCTGTGGACCCCTAGGGGCCTTGTTTCGGAAAGGCTATGAACTGTAGTGAGTTCAGAGAGATGAATAATTGAAAATAAATCAGATTGATACTGTGTGAGTTTTGCCATGAATCACGCGTATGATGTTTGTCAATTTAGAATATCATCTTTCAAGTCAAGAAAGTTTTTTTTGCAGTTGAAGTAAAATATCATCTAGTTTCTCACTCAACACACGTCACCAACAACAACATGGTCGGTAACTCGGCTCAGAAAAGTTCCTAAAAACACAATAAATCTGCTCAAATTGACAACTGCAGTCATGTGAAAGGGTTGTTTGTCAGTTCAGTGAGCTTCTAATATTAACTTAACTAACTTGAAAGTTAATCTTTTGTATTGACAAACATCATATGTGTGATTCATGACACAATTCAAACAGGATCCTAAACTTATTTGTCTCTGTTTATTCGAAATAACTTCAGTTCTCTGAATCCAAAGTGTTATGGCACAAAATACATTCATTAGTAATTAAACAGTTCTACGAAAATATCCAATATGGTGGAGCTTGTGCTGGACCATGAACCTGCCTTTACTACCATGATAAGGTCTGCAATCTGTCCTTGCTTTGGAGATATTTTAGTCCCCTGGCACATAAACCCGTCGGTATCAGCAGATATAAAAATTCAGGTATAGAATCCAATATTTTCATATATAATTGATCTGTTGTGTTTTTTACAAACCTTTGCCCCCATTGGCCCGACGGGACCGACCGCACCGGGCTGGCCTCTGGACCCTCTCTCCCCTGGGGGTCCCTGCCAGAACAACACAAGACTGCTGCTCAAATTCTACCAAACAACCCTCAGACTCATCATCATGAGTTACGCTTTCAGAATATCATATTACGGGGATTTTTGTGTCGGCTGTGAAAAACGTCCATTACCCGTTCTCCAGGTGTGCCTTTAACAGAAGCACCGACCGCTCCTCTCGGCCCCGGTAACCCAATGTCACCCTGACATCATTTGGAAACAGTTAATGAAGCAGAAGACTGTTAGGAATTATTAGATACAATATAGAAAATAGAAAACAGGTTTAGGTAGCGATGTTACCTTCAGTCCCGCGGCTCCGTCCTCTCCTGGCGGACCAGGTATACCTGGTAACCCCTCAGCTCCCGGGTCACCCTGAGAGAGGACAATAACGTGTAGGAGCGTCAGTGGCGTGCAGACTGACTCACAGTGACGTAAGCCACTGAGCAAAAGTGTGAAAGCAGCTGTTAAATTAGCAGACTTACTTTGGGTCCAGGTTCTCCCACACCTCTCTCACCTGGCAGTCCAACTTCACCCGGGAGTCCCTGGTTCCCCTGAAAGGTAACATTCACAACACACACAGCAGAATATTCAGTGTGTTATTCTTTATTTTTCGTATAGGTAAAAAATCCCATTACAATATCAAAACAACAACAACATGTTACTTCCTACTGAAGATATAAATGTTCACAAATATAAAAAAAAAAGGCTCAGTAATTTCATAAAACAGCCGAGTACTGTAGTTTGTAGCAAGTGTTACTTTAACTGGATTTAATTTGGCATTTGTTGGAACTATTTGTAGCGGTGGATTAATACACACAGACGGTGAGCGTGGATGTGGACTGTAGATTTAACGGTGTGGCTCAAAGACTATTGACAATAGTGGAGCACTGTGGCACAAAGGAAGAAGATATATCCAAAGAACAATTGATTCTTTTTGTTTTTTCTTTTTGTGGGTTTATTTTTACAATAAGAAAAATATCAAACATTACCAGATTGAAATATATTATTTAAGTAAAATGAGACATTTGTGATTTTTACGTTAGTACGAATCAAATCATAATTACGTGTTAACAAGAAAGTGGGAAATCAAAGACGGCAGTTTGTGACTGAAATTAAGTGTAAAGTGAGATTTTAAAAAACCTGAATAGAGTTTAGGATGTAAAAGGAAATGCTAAAAAATTAGAGCATAACTAAAACTGTTCAGTTCCCTTTCTTTTCTTGTGTAAATTCACACTATGCAGGACTTTGCAGAACAGACTCATAAAATAATCCCTCTTAGTCTTTACTTTGGACTCTCTGTGTGGTCGTGTCTGTTTCTTCAGAGAGAGAGACTTTGCCTATATTTTCTTTTGTTTGTATTATTTTTTCCGTGTTCAGGATGTTTCTGGGCATCAGTGATGGCTCGCCGACCCACAATGGTGGTGCGTGATAACTGAGAATGAACAAAAAGTGACCAAAAAATCCTACACAGTAAAATGTACAGAATCTCACATGAAGCTGATCTCAATGTGTGTCAGATTATAAACTAGCAGCCTCTCTGTTCTCCGTGTGATTGACAGGCCAGCTGCGGCCCGCAGGTGCATCTGTGTGATAAAATATGCAAAACAATGTAGATGCAGTCACACAATCAGCTGACTGTCAATCACAATTACTATCTGAGTTTCTGTTTCTGAGACAAACACCCCGTCAGTTATTGGACGTCCCCCTCCCGTCTCACCTTTGGTCCAGTTATTCCAATACCTGGGAGTCCTCTGGGGCCTGCAGGTCCGACTGGACCTTGATCGCCCTGCGAGAAAGAAGATAAAGATGAGAGCAAATCAAACTAAAGCGGCTGGGAGACGCTGATAACCAAATACGATGGTTAGAAAGTGACTCTCCCCTGCAGTTTTAGCAGATGTTCCAGCAGTTTTTACCTTTTCTCCTTGAAGTCCCAAACCAGGAGCACCAACCGGACCTGTGAGCCCCGGCGGGCCCTGACTGCCCTGAGAAAAGATTTATTCAAAAGTAAACAAAGAGCCAGAACTGTATCAGAGTAAGTGAGGCGCAGGTGAACACTTACATTGTAGTAAATGTTGCAGCATCAGCAGACAGTTTGAGTAAAGATATAAAACATTTCCAGTCTCTTCACCTTGTCACCTTTGACCCCAACACCAGGAAGTCCTCGATTCCCCCTCGGACCCTCGTATCCTCGATCACCCTAAAACAAGGACGGTGAGTTGGACCGACAGTTCTCATATTATAATTGCATGAGCTTCACACATGTCCGACATGTTAAAATTGAATGTTTAAGCCAATAATGTAAATTCGTGAATAAATGCACAATGTTTTGGAAAAATCAGAGACACAAATTGTTGTTGTGATTTCTGTGAATCAGTCTATTCTGCTTTGCACCAGCAGCGAACGTTATCAAATATACAAATATCACATTCTTCTTCAGTAAATCAGTGACTGCATGTTGTTGTTTGTATGAAAAAAACCCGACTCACCTTCGGACCTGGAAACCCGTCTCCAGGTGGTCCGGAGTTTCCTTGTGCACCTGGAGGTCCTGGGGGGCCCTGGAACAAACAAACAACTTCTAATAAATATCCAACATATGTGAACACAAAATGCTAAATACAAAATGCTCCAACATTAGACAGAGCCTGGTTGTACTGTGCACATTGGTGCTGCAGGGGGCAGCAGGGGCTTTAAACAACAACGCTCATGTTTGACAGTTTGACCGTCTTAATTTCAGGAAACTGATCAAAAATGTGGATTTGTGCTGTTTATAGTTCTTCACCAAAGTTTAGAGGGAAATATTGTACAATCCTTGTGTAATGTAGTTTAAAAAAAAAAACATCTCTACTTACTTTTAATGATTGTTCAATTTAAAAAATATCCTTGTAAGTATTTTTACAGCGTATTAGAAAAACTTTATGTAAACAGAAGATGCAAGTACTTCTCAAATATTAGTTTTCTTTACCACTTTCATCACAGTTACTTGCTCATGACACTGTCATACACAGTGTACTACAGAGTACACTTCAGATTAATCTACTGCATACACACAACATCTTGATGCAGTTACTCTGGTACATTAAAAGACCATTTTCATACTCACTGGCAGTCCTGGTTCTCCGATCCCAACAGGGCCGGTGGGACCTGCTCTTCCCTGGATGCCTTTTTCACCCTGTAAACATCACACAGTTCAATGAATATCTACATTTTCCAATCATTCATCAAAGTCAGGTGATATGTATTCATTATCTGTCATTTATTGGGGTTTTGTTAATTTCATATTATCAGTGAAAACCACTAAACGATCTCTCTGGCTGGTAGAGACGTCCTAAAAAGTTCTGCAAATTTTCTTAAAAAGACAAAGAGAGAGACAAGAGGGATAAACAAAGAGAGAATAACTTAGTAGCAGTTGTGTAACTGCATACATGTTCTATACAAAGCTTAATTGTAAAGCGTTCAGAAATTGGATAGAATTTGTTTTAAAGGAAAACATCCTCACCTCACCGAGTGAGATATAGGTATCGATTAGATTTTAGGATGAGTTTTTACTCTTTAACAACAGTTACCTTTGCTCCTGGGAAACCGATACCGATGTCCCCCGGTGGTCCAGAAGAACCAGGAAGTCCTCTGTCTCCCTGTGGCAACAAACAAATTCAGAGATATGCATGTCATGATGAAGGCAGTTCAATGCTGTAAACGTGTGAAATGAATTCAGAGGAAGTGACCAAAGTCGTTTAGTCATCTTCCCTTTTTTGTACAAGATGCCATCTTGTTCCCGTTGGCATTTACTGTCACTTACAAAAGCATCTGATGGAAAATACTATAAAAATACACGTTACACTCTGATTAATCTTCATCAGTGAAGCCAAATAGCCTGTAGCCTTTATTAAACATTTTCTGGCATTTAAGAAATAAAGACCAGTCCTTTGTCTCCTCTCTAAAACTCTTGATTAACGTCTGGACTTTTCCTGGATGTGCGATAAATCACGTTACATTTCATCTGCATAAAGAGTTCTTTGTTAGAAAGCTGCAGGACTGCTCTGTGGCGGCGGAGGCATCAGCATCTTATTAGCCGTGGGCACACATTTTTAAAGGTCGATCTTATGTTTCGACCGCTTTTTGACCAAATCTGCTATCTGACAATACAAATGTTGTGTGCCAACGTGTCTGGGGAGCGCTGAGTGTGTGACTGAAGAAATTCTAATACAATCTGAATAAATGGATTTTGTGGTTGACCAAATAATCATTCTTTTCTTACAGACAGAATGCTCCTCTGTGTCTCTGGGAGGACGATGGATTGGATTTTTCGGATCACAAAATGAAAACGTTTCTCAAAAGAAGCTCTCGAAACCTCACAGGAGTAGTTTGACATTTTGGGGGGAAAAAAATGCTTTAAAACAAACACACAAAAAATCAGCAGTGACTTGTTGGCATCACACTGAGGTTGCCGGGCAACCAGTGGGGATGCTGAGCGGAGATACTGGGTGGATGGAAACAGTGACAACTGTGATCAGTACAAATGCAGTATTATAGGCTAATCTTGGGTAAAAATCAGATTCTCAGAACAAAATGTTAAATTATATAATGGAAAAAGTCTGAATACTATCATACAAATGTTTTAAGAATTTATGGGAAAGGGTTAAAAAATAACTGAATACTTGATTTATGACTTTTCAGCCAACAGCTTTCTTCAAATGAGACTCAGGCTACAAAAACAAATGGAAAATATAAGTGAGTGATGTGTTTCTCCTGTTTTCTAATATAAACTTTATATATATTAAAATAATTATTATCTCAGAACTTGCCATGTATGATTGAATCTATCAAATCATATATTCTCTCTATATATTGACACATTTTCAATTATTGCCATTTTTGCAATAATACAAAATAATACCATATATTTTCCATTATCTAGTAATATATGCAACATATACTTAAGTATATGTATGTTAGCATATATCATTAATGTATTATCAAAATATATACGTAACTTATTCTAGAAGCTTAATAATAATATGTTCTGTAGAATATATGTGAACTCCTTCCATGCGTTGAAGTATGTGTTTATTATATTAATTTATATTTTTCAGTACATGTCAATATATATTTTCTCTGAAAACTAAAAAGTTCTACACTGTTGTGTGCCGTAGTTTTTGTAACGTATGTGCTGTGTGCTGCAGTGTGTGCTTGATACGACCACTGGGGGGCAGTAAAGTACGAAATGTTCAAATCCTAGCACAGGTTTTATACACGTGATAAAAATTTGTGCATTCGATATGAAAATGAGTCGAAAATTCCCCAAACTGAATGCATCTTGAGGTCTTGAGGAAACTCACTTTCGGTCCTGCTGGACCCTCAGGACCCGTGTCTCCTGGTGGTCCTAATGCACCCTGCAAAACAAATTCAAAATATGATGTGTTGAGGTGATTTTCTTCATTTTGGTGACAGAAATGTTGCATCTAGCAGCACGCAACAGTCACGTATGAATTTAAAATGTGGAACCTGCCGTTCTATGACCAAACTGAAGGCCAGAACCCAACACAGCTGAATGAAAAATACAACAGGATTAAAATCAACATTCATGGCTTTCATGTCCTTCGATTCTCAGGCCAAGCCCACAAAATAACAAGGTTATACTGACACTGTGCCAGTGGAACAGAGGAGGAAGAGTGGTGCTGGGCGGCCAGGTCCCTGCACTAATCCCACCACACAAAGTCTGTTCCTGCAAAAGAATAATATCCTGCAAGCCTGGATTCACTGCTTTGGAAAGCCACATTGGTATCAGGATTACCCATAATCCAATATTCACATTCCATTAGTGCAGAGATGAATACGAGACAAATTCCACTTCCATTTTTCATATTGGAGGCTGAGCAGGCTGTCTGATGTGGACGTAACATGATGTCTGTGTATCAGTGAACAGCAGGCAGAAAACTGAATGATCAGGGGCGTAAAAAGGGCCAGGGACAATTATAACAATCAAAAAATGATTTAATGGCAATGTCAACTGATTAAATGAATCTGATGATAAGTCAGTAAACACTGGGATCAATGACAGTTTTTTTTTTTAAGTTAAATCATTTAAACAAGTCTACAGTCATGTTTATGACTCTGTGAGGCTTTACTTAGACATAAAGGTCCTAAAAGCTAAATGGTAAAGTCAGCATGCTAAAATGCTAATTTTAACAATGCTAACATGTTGATATTTAGCAAGTATAAAGTTTAACATGTTCACAACGTTACGTAGTTTGCCAATCCCTGTAAGAACTGTGACTCTGTAGGCAAGAGACAAGATTTTGGAATCAGTCTGCTTGTAGTCTGAGTTTTATTGACCAATCACGTTTGAGTGCATTTTAGTGGCGTGCAGGTAAACAGTCTGAGTCTTCAACTCCATTCTTTCCTCTCAGGTTGCTAATGTGGCTGTAAAACACGACCAGTGCATGAAAGAGGAAGTCTAGGCTTAAGAATCTGTTATGCAGATATCTACTGGCTACACCCTGAATCATTGGCCGTTGCTCTCAGAGGCTTAATGTTCGTTAGACGACAGCCGATGGGTTGAAAGCATTCTACCATTTGGTTACAAAACATACAAAACTGAATTTGGCTGATGAATTTCATTAGTAGTGTAGGTGTTTGCCAGATGATGGTGCCACATAAAATGATAAGAGTTTACAGAAGTTTTTTAGAACGAACCACAAAAGTAAACCTCAGGAAAATTCAGGGGATCGTGAGTCAGTATGATTCATAGACTGTATAAAACATCTCTGTGACGTCACCCATAGGTTCCCGAAGAGCCGTTGTGAAACTCAGTGTGGAGGCTCCAGCTGTTACCATCTTGGCACAGCCCGACTCCCCCTAACTCCCAGCTAATCCAAAAATGGGCAAAGAGGTGGAGCGTGGCTTAATCTTTCCACCCCGGAGGTCACCGCTTGGTTGGATTCATCTTCTACGGGACCATGAATGCATGAATGAATGTATGTTTGTACAGAGCTTCACTGCGATCCATCAGATATTTGTTGAGAGCTTTCAGTCTGGACATAAGTGGTGACCAACACTTTGATAGCATGGCTGAGAACTGACACTCACTGTTCCTCCTAAAACATGCTGTATATATAAGCCACATAAAGTCAGGAGACTTTTTTCCCCCCCATGCTGTATATGGAATTAATTGCTGGGTTTAAAATGATCTGTTAAAATGATATCTATGCTATACCTCTTCTCCTTTGGGTCCTCGCTGGCCTGGAGGTCCCTCAGGTCCCTGCAAACATGACACTTAATTCAGTATGAGGACAAACTCTGTGAGTACTGATGGAAATAATGCTCTCTTAATAATGTCCATACACTGTCACCCTTTTCACCAGGAGTGCCACAGTCTCCTCTCTCCCCCTGAAACACCAAACACAACATTATACCCTCTTGTTGTCTTCAGGCTTGAATAGAACTTATTAGCTTGTTGCTAAAGCTAAACGTCACCCACCTTGCTGCCCTTATAACCTGGTCGACCCTGCAAAAGGTGAAACACGCTTAAAATCTGCATTTCGTCTCATGAAAAGCACATTATTTGGTAGTTAAAAAGAATGTCTTTTTTACCTCTGGGCCGTCATTTCCAGGTCGTCCGTTCGAGCCGGACTCTCCCTGATAGAAAAGACACCAACTAACAGTAAAATCAGACACTAAAACAGTTGAGAATCATCTTTTTGTGTTGACTTACCCTCGCTCCTTTTTGACCAGGTGACCCTCTGAAGCCTTGGTCCCCTTTTCTACCCTGGAATTAGTAACAGTCAAGTCTTAATTAGGCACTAAAAGACGAATTCAAGCCATGTCATTTGTGATGAAGACATGCAGATAAACCCTAACCCTTTGCAGACAAAAGACAGATTTTTGAATCATTTCTGGATGCTCACCGGACTTCCTTGAGGGCCCCTCTCTCCTCTTTCACACAAACAGACTTGAGCCTGTGGACACTAACAGGAAGAAAAATAAAAAGTCAATGTCAATGTCAATGAGTCAATGCTACATCTGAAGTAAACAGTATAATTATAGAGGTAAAATGCTGACTTGTGTTCAAAGACCTACCCCTTCAAATGCGACTGCAGCCTGGATGCAAAACATGAGACAAAACATGTTCAGTTACAGGTTCAGTACCACAGAAAAAGATACATTTATTGTGTCTGAACAAATGAAATAAACTATTGTTATGACTTTGTTGATGATATTTTAATAAAGGATTTTCAGTCCTGACCTGTGGACCTGTATTTGTACTTGCCTTGTTCAATGTTAGTCATGGAGTTCCACAGGGTTCTGTGTTTGGACCCTTGCAGTTTGTTTTGATTGCTGTTGTTATTATTGTTGTTGCTGTGCACATCTGCCTATCTGTCTCTGTCTCTCTCTTAATCCCACCGATCGAGACAGATGGCCGTCCACTACGAGTGAGGTTCTGTTGGAGGTTTCTTCCTGTTAACAGTATTTCCTCTTCGCTGTCACCATGTGATTGTTCATGGGATTAATCAGAGTCTAACCCTGCTCTATATAAAAACGTGTAATGAGATGAGATCCTTTGTTATTTTTTGGCACTTCACACTTCAAACTGACTTGACTGCATTGATATACAGTGTCTTTCTTGCGAGCTGTAAACATGATTGAATAATTTCACACATTTCTGGAGAGCAGGACAAACCAGGCCACTCTGTCCGACAGGCCCTGACCCCGACATTTGTGTGTGGAAAATGCAAAGCAGACAGGAAAATCCCTCATCATGCAGACACAACTCTGTCACTGAGACATGAACCCGCTGTAAGGGCACAAGTAAGTGCGGACAAAGAGGACCCCTGTTCTAGCTCAGAGTTAAGCACAGTGGTTGCCAATCTTCTTGTTATTGACCCCTGAAACAAGTTGCATCACTGCAATGGTTACAGCCTTCTTAAAAAACAATGATTTGTAAACAACAATCTATTTTCCATTTCATTTGAAAGGTTTCAGGGGTCAGAAGAGATGAAAGAATCCCAAACAAAAACTGGGAAGAAAAAAATTCCCAGTTACCTTTTATATCCTTTAATTGATCTGGGGTTCTCTTGGAGGGTCCCAACCCGTTTTCAAGCCTTGAATTTTGCATTACAGCAGTTGCCATGTTGTCAAAAATGCCCGTATTTGGACAAGCGGGGGAACTAAGACAGATATCAGAACTGGTTCTGTCTGAGAACCCAAGAACACACTGCGGTAACGACTTCTCAATTACAGTGTATCCACATTGTAAGCATACCTGACTTAATCTTCTATTTTACTCCAAATGCTACCAAATCTTACAAAAACTTATCAGGAAACTGTTTACTGAGGTAATACATCAAGCGAAAAGTAGGTTCATTTTCTCATAAGCTTACATTGAATCCGACTTCATTTTTAAATCAGAGGAGTTGCCTCCTGCTGGCCATTAAAGAGAACGTTCCAGTTGTTTCTCATGTCAGCATGGGCGGCATCTTATCTGATGGGCGGCACTCACCATCTCTTTGAGCAGCTTCTCCTCCAGCTGAGGATTCAGCAGACTTTGGACAAACTGCTGAGCGGGTGTGCTGGCGATGGCGCGGAGCTTGGCGTTATTCTGACTCTGCTGGGCGATGTCTGACAAACCCACAGCGAAGAACTTTATGCCGTGACCTTTGGCCTCGGCTGCAGCTGCGATCACATCGGGGTTGCGTGGATGGTCAACCCCGTCGGTCATCAGCACCGCAACCCTGACGCTGTCGGCCGGCGTCTCCTGCACCAGCAGCTGCGAGGCGTTGGTGATGGCGTAGGTGGTGTAGGTGCCGTGGCCGATGTAGTTCATGGTGCTGACTCGACCGTGAAATGAATCCAAGTCTCTCCAGGCTGAGAATCGGTGCTCTATGGAAACAGAGCTACTGTATTGAAGTGCAGCCATTCGCACCTTTAGGGTCCAGCCGGCTACCTGCAGCATAGCGAGGCGGGTGCTGAAGCTCAACACGAAGGCCTTCTGCTTCTCAAACAGGAATATTTTGGCACTCTCTGAGCTGTCCAGGATGAAGGCCACCTCGAGCGAACATGTTAGACCTGCCGGAGAAAGAAACCCATCAAACCAAGACTGTAGAGGAAGACAGATAAGAGGATCTGGAGACGGTTGCAACTGCATAGTCCTTATAGTAGATTAGAGAAGTAGATAGATAATTGAATTAGAATATCTTAGGGTTTGGGACTGTTGGTCAACGAAAACAAGGCACAAGCTATTCAAGGTAACAGTGCGTTTCTTTTGGTTACCTGCCACCGTGACTTCATGGAGAAAGTGATGAAAATAAGATAACGTGGCCAAACATAATACACATGACATTTTAAAACATCACCTCGTCCATGAACATTTCTGCCTGTGTTTTAAATGCTGTATCGTAGGCAACAGGACTCGTTTTAGACATTTCACTTCTCATCCAAGAGGCTTCTTCAGCTCTAACCAAAGAGTAAAAGCCTGTAACTCAACTTGGTTAGAGCTGAAGAAGCCTCTTGGATGAGAGGTGAAACGTCTTCAAGAAACTGAAACAAGTCCAGTTGCCTACGATACAGCACTTTGAAATACCACGATCTGGATGACTGAGAACCTTCATCAACATTTCTGCCTCTGTTGCATTCGATTAACTTTCTTCAGCAATGGGTTTTGTTCCACAAATCCTGTGATTCCAGTCAGCTTCTGTCTTCCAATTTGACCTCTGAAATGGTATTCTGTGCATTTAAGAATTACCTTTGCAGTGTTATTTTCAATGTGCCGATCGCTTGAGAAAAACCAAGAACCTAGCTTGAAACAGGAAGATGTTTATGTCAAATGCAGGACATCCACTGTTAGATAATGAGTGTAAACTGGCTGCATGTACAGTATGTAAGTGCTACAGTTTGCCTCTCATTCACATATTCACGCATGGATGGCGGGAGGAATTTGGGGTTCGGTGTCGTGTTCAAGGACACATCAGTAGATGGGAACCTCCATCCCTGTGATCAGTGGACGACCCACTCGACGTTCTGAGGCACAGCCGCTCTACGACTCAGCTCTGGATTCTTTGGTTCAATCACTGACAAAAAAAAAGGCTTAAAATGGGTTCAGTTCTAAACATTGTCTTGGATTTAAACATCAGGGATTTTAAGTTTGAAAAACTAGACAGATTTTCCTTTCTAGTATAAGACTTCAGTGTTTTATCACATTTTATTCATGAATTTGTTTGTGTGCTTTTACATTTTTTACGCTTAATTTATTTAGGATATTCTTTCACATTGCTAACACTTAACCTTAACTAAAAGTGAAATGCTCTTTGACAGGGTGCACTTAATATGCTATTGTATATTAGTGGCATAAAATTATCTTAAAATAACATTAATATTGTTCCCTGCAGTTATTTTGGAGACAATAAGTCGTCCATCAAAACGTGGCAGGCTCAAAACAGCCTCATTCTTACTCTGACTCTGACTTATCTTGAGCTGTGCATGTTGACCGGTGAATGTCTGATCCTCCTACCTGAAGTCTGTTACACCCACGGGATCCAGTGACTGACCTCCCCCGCCCCACATGTGGACAGCTCATATAAGGAATTACCATTTCCTCCATCGTCATGCAGCCTGTAGTTGTTCCTGCGTCCTGTCTTCCTTCTCTGGCCCGTGGCCTCGTGCAGGAGAGCCAGCAGCAGCAGGCAGAGCGCCACTCCTCTCCTCAGGTTTCCCCTCAGCAACATTTCCATCCTAGCAGACGAAGCAGTTGGAAATAAAGTAAATGTCAGAATATGCAAATCAGAAATTATTCTGCCAGCGTCATAAGAATCACCTGTTTAATATGTTACTATCATGCATTCTGCTAACCACCCCCCCAAACAAACAACAGTAAAGCTCCAGTTAAAAACAGCAGGATTCCTGATACTGATGATGTGCTTTCTAAAATGCTTTGACTGTTCTCTAAAATATAAAATATGAAGCCAGAATGATGATTGTGCAAATACTAATCAGTCTAAACAAATTTCAGATACTGCAGCCTTTGCATAATCCTTAATATAACTGAGCTCATGTCAGTAAATAAGAATCTTTGAATATATATATATATATAAAAAAAAACATCATTCTACCTTATTTGAAAAATATAAACATAATGACTTGTCTAAGCTGTAGTATAAACTTTGCCATTCGAATAAATAACAACTGTGCTGGGCGTGCAAATGAAAGATATTCAAAAATGTGTTACCTAGAATCTCATTTAGCTGCTGCCAGAGCTTGTAGTCCAGTCAGCTGTGGCTCTTTGGGGGGCATTTCGCCGCTGAATCTGGTCCTGTGAACCGGGCTGAGACAGACTGAGGACCATCAGATGAGCTGATGTGCTGCTGTGTGTGTAGCCGGGGGCTCTGGGGCCAATCCAACATTTCAGCCCCTGGTCCACTTCAGAGCTTGATGACTGACCGAGAGGACTCTATACTCCTGACCCTCCTGTTCAGCTCACAATATGTTTTTGCAGGAATGCTCTAGTAGTGTGGATAGAACACACTAGTTAAAACTGAGCACCACAGTGATGAAAAATATATAATATAGCTTATTATTCAAATCAAATACCCTGCAGTAAGTCAGCTGCAGTCTTTTGCTGTTTTCATTTGGTCTCACTGCTTTGTGTTTTGGGCCGTTGCGCATGGAGATTGTTTTGGATGCTGTGCGTAAGAGTCCCAAATGAGATTGTTTTACTTTTCCACTGTCGCCCACTGATGTGAAAACCAGATGAGTTGTAAGTTGTTATGATTCCCATGTACTGAGCAGTTTTTAACCTTATTTAAAGCATCCTACTTGTAAAGTGCAGTCGATCTGGTGATCCATGTGAACTGAATTACATCCCAGAAATAAAGAAAAAAAAAACTGATTTTCAGATAATCTACTATATTGTACTCGAGTATAATAAGCTGATTATGTGTGGGTTATTATGAGGGGGTTCTGGGTATTTTCGTACACTTTGCTAACAGCATCCTCTGGTGGTAAACTGCGTGTATTAAATTAAAGTTAACCGGAACTCTTTGGGAGCTGACACCTCTGAACACCCCGGACGTGTTTTGGTGTAACACACAACATTCAGTGGGACTTGAAGTGTCCCTTCTTCCCGACATGTGTATGTCAAGTCGAAATTCACCTGCTCGTTTGAACACTGCGCGTGTTTGTAAGTAACACAGCGTCGTTAATCTTGTCAGTTGTTAGCGAGTGTTTTCGACAGCTAGCTAAAACGGCGCTAGCTAAACGGTTGTGTTTCAGCTCGTCCTTCACTCGTTAGCATTAGCTTCGTGAAGTTAGCATGTCAACAAACTTGGATCTGTAGTTTAACCTGCCGTGTCGCTTTGGCATGTCGCAAATCAACTACATCTTTTATTTAACACGGGTCTCTTATTTCAAACAAACGCGTTGCAAGCTAGCCACTTAGCATCAGGTTGCTAACTTTTCAGAAAAGGCATTAACGGTCAGATTTAGCTAATTTACACCTTAAAGGGGCAGTATGTAGTTTTGGAGAGTAAATTCAAACTCTGAATTTTAGTATTTAAAATATTCATGACGTAATAATCCAATCTCAGAAACATTTGATAACTAAATAACTAAATAAACAAGCTGTTCTCAGAGGAATATAAGGTCCCCAGAACACTGTGTGAAACTAGAAAGGTGGCAGGGTCCGCCACATATACAAACACTATATACTGTTTGTTTAGGCATACAAAAAATCGGTCAATGAAGATCTTTCTCTTCTGATTAAAATGCCTTCCCCAAAACTACACACTGCACCTTTAATGTTACTACAACTACTTCTGAGATGTGTCAGTGCTGTTTATTGGCCAACCTGCATTTATTTCAGCAGCTTTAGGTCTGTAGTGTCGCTGTGGTGTCAGAAGTTTTTATCACTGGACTCATTTCTGTGTTCATGTTTCCAATTTCCAGGTTATAGAAGGCAGATTTCTTTGAGATCCTTCTAGCTGCTTTTGAATCATGAGTGGCTCCAAGCCGGACATCCTGTGGTCTCCCCACCATCCGGACCGTTATGTCATCTGTGACTCTGAACTTGGACTGTACCGTATTGGACCTGTGGGCAGCGCGGAAACCAAGGCTGGCACGCTCCCGCTTTCTGAAGAAACTGCTGCTACTTTACTAGCCATTAACTCTGACACCCCGTATATGAAATGCGTGGCCTGGTACCCGAAGCACGAGCCTGAGTGTTTACTCGCTGTGGGCCAAGCTAATGGCAGAGTAGTGCTCACCAGCCTGGGTCAGAGCCACAACTCTACATGTAAAGAGCTGGTGGGGAAAGAGTTTGTGCCCAAGCACGCGCGTCAATGCAACACTTTGGCCTGGAACCCGGTGGACAGCAACCTGCTGGCTGCTGGGTTGGACAAGCACAGGGCAGACTTCTCTGTCCTCATATGGGACATTAGCAGTAAGTTTTCCCCAGAGACCAGCGTAGCCGCAGATAAGATTCGTCTCTCATCTGTAGATTTGGACTCCAGCACAGTAGTGACCAAACCGTTGTATGAGCTAGGCCAGAACGACGCTTGTCTGTCTCTCTGCTGGCTGCTTCGGGACCCAAAGCTGCTGTTGGCTGGCATGCACAGGAACCTCGCAATATTTGACCTGAGAAACACAAGCCAGAAAACTTTTGTCAACACCAAGGCCATCCAGGGGGTGACGGTCGACCCACACTTCCATGACCGTGTTGCCTCTTTCTTCGAAGGCCAGGTGGCCATCTGGGATCTGAGGAAGTTTGAGAAGCCTGTGCTTACGCTCACCGAGCAGCCTAAGCCACTCACGAAGGTCTGATTGTTTTGAACGAGATTAACTAAACTTTTAGTTTCAGTCCAGTTGAATTGGGTAAGATGATGTTCTCCTCTCCCATTTCAGGTGGCTTGGTGTCCAACCCGTACTGGTCTGCTGGCTACGCTGACACGTGACAGCAACATCATCCGCCTGTACGACATGCAACACACTCCTACACCCATCGGCGATGAGACGGAGCCCACCATCATCGAGCGAAGCGTGCAGCCCTGTGAGAGCCAGATCGGCAGCTTTGCCTGGCACCCGTCCTCTCAGAACCGCATGGTGGTGGTGTCAGCGGCCAACCGGGTCATGACTGACTTCACCGTGTTTGAACGCATCTCACTGGCCTGGAGCTCTACTACCTCTCTCATGTGGGCGTGTGGCAGGCACTTGTACGACTGTGTGGAGGATGGGGCCGAAGGAGTCGAGAGCGTGATTGAGAAAGACATCGCCACTAAGATGAGGGAGAGGGCGCAGTCCAGGTACGGGCACGATACCATCCAGGTGTGGAGGAACCACCTGTTGGCTGGAGGGAACGATCCCCAGCTCAAGTCTTTGTGGTACGATCTGTCCTATATCCTTTTTGACGATGAAGTGATGGAAATGCCTGCTCAGTGGGACACTGTTTATCTTGGTATAACAATCATCGTGAGTCTGCTGTGATTTGGTGCACCTGGGTTTTGATCAACAAATCTGTTGACTCAGCTGCTAATCAAAAAATTCTGCAAAGATGCTTCATTAGATGCTTTATGACTCTTTCATATCTCTCCCTTGTCACAGCTAATGGGTCATGTAGATTTTAAGAATCTACATGTATCTATAGAAAATGACAAATACTATATATATATATATATATATATATATATATATATATATATATATATATATATATATATTTTTTTTTTTTTTTTTTTTTTTTAAATTGTAAAATTGTCAGCAGCAGTTTAATTGCCTCTTATCCCACTGTGGTCCAGTTTATATTTGAGCAATGTGATAAAGTTCTGTGGTA
This sequence comes from Diplodus puntazzo, assembly GCA_963678695.2. NCBI lineage: Eukaryota > Metazoa > Chordata > Actinopteri > Spariformes > Sparidae > Diplodus > Diplodus puntazzo. Next base: position 5,250,826 of record OZ023160.1, on the reverse strand, counting down.
ACTGTGGTACCTGTGCACTTAAATCTCCTCTGTGCTATCATTGTTATGTTTGAACTGCATTATCAGCTAAACTTCCTATAGAGTATCACATATGAAGCAGTGTGCAGAAGATATGGAGCTGAAGCTGCAGGGGAACAAGCAGTCCGTAGTCTATTCTGGTATCAAGAACATTGTAAAGACCAGCTCAGGTAATTCACGGACACTCTGAACATTTCATGATAATCAGAACTTGGTTAAATGATATTTATAAACATTGCTAAGTTGTGTGTTATTTATTTATAGAGTGGTGTGTGTTTGTCCTCTTGGTCTCTCAGGCACAACAGAGAGCCGCAGATGCTGGAGCGGTTCAGACCGGCAGACGGATGTACCACGTTACCTCAGCGAGGAGCGCTGCCTGGCCCTGCGGCTCTGCGGCTGGATCAGCCGGGGTCCCGACATTGACGTGGAGATATTCCTCAGAACACTTGAGCAGGAGCGCGAGTGGGAGCGTGCGGCCGCCGTGGCTCTGTTCAACCTGGACATCCGCCGGGCCATCCAGATCCTCAACAAAGGAGCCTCAGCTGAGAAGGGTGAGTGCTGCATCACCAGAGAGTGAAGGGAGAAGAAGCAGGTGTGTCTTTGAAGACAGGTGTTGACTGGAAGGAGGATTGATTCATAACAAACACATTATTGCACCTGTACTGCTTGAAAATGTGAAACTTTAATGTTCTTTTTGACTGACATACATTTATATGAACTAATTTATGTGCAAATTGCAGATTATTTTCTTGATTGATTAGTTAAACGTCGGGTTTATAAAACAACAAAAAAACCAAAAAAAAATCCCATCACAATATTCAAACACACAGGATAACATCATCAAATATCTGAGACACAGTCCAAAACCCCAAATTATCTTTAGTGCATGACCAGGAAAATCAAAACTCCCACATTTTTCCTTAAAAAAAAAACTTATTCTCATCAAAATAGTTCAATTTTAAATTAGTATACTGATTGCTTTACTAAATCTAGCAGCTCTAAAGTGCTTGGTCTTGTATATTTTACATTTTTTGGGCTAAGTTACCTTTTGTAGTGGCTAAAAAAGAAGCAGAAGCAGTAAAATGTTTAATAATCACATGATTTTAAAGGGATCTCTCCTTGATAAATGATTTACACTCCTCAGTTCATCTGCCTCTGCACAATGTCATGCAATGTAATGTCATGCTGCTTAACCAGGAAATGAAGAAAGCTATATTTTGAAAGCTATGTTGGCTTGTGTCTACAGTGTGTACCAAAGCATGATAAAACATTGTCATCATCTTAAGGTTGTTTCAGGTCAAATAACCTCTTAGAAATGTGCCAAAGATATCGTTGTCCTATCCTGATAAAAAATAAAGTGCCCCTTTTTGTTTTTAGACAAAAGCAAGGAATTTCAGAAATGTAACAGCAGGAGAACCTTGTTTTTCACACAACACTTGTCTTGTATCAGCAGCAGTGCTTTTCACACTGAGGTTTGATGAAAATGGAGAGGGAAGGCTGTTGTTTACACACGTCTTGACTAAGAAAAATTCCACCAATGTAGGTCAAACTTTTTTCTGCTGTGTGTTCTAATGAGTGTTTCCTGAGCATGACTGATGGGGTGATCCATTAGATAAGGAGCGTCAACAGAGCCATCTCGACACACAGTTACAGTGTTTTTTCTCAAACAGCAGCTCTTAGTTAATGATCTGATTCTCATCTACACACTTATATAAATATTTGAACATTTTTGTGGTGGTGGTAATTTAAGTTTGACGTGTTCTCAGCCTGTGGCAGCCAACTGAAAACTGCCTGACTAACTGGTATTTTAGTCAATTTTGCCGAAATCTGCTATTTAATTTTAATGTTGAAGGAAAAGTGGGACACTGGGAAAAATACTTGTTCGCTTCAGATGGATGGCCAAGGAAAATACAGCCATAAGACGCTTAGCTAAGCTTGGCTCTGTCCAAAGGTTAACAAGTCCACCTGACAACACCTCAAAAGCTCACTAAAACATTTTATATCCCGTTTGTTTAATCTGTACTAAGGCTGGCACGATATCAGATCTTCACTGTACGATTATCATGGCTGAAAGAATTCACGAAAATGACATTATCGTGGCAGTAGCAGCCACACACTGTAGTAATATCTATCTGACTAGTTACTGCATCGTCTTCTTCTTCTTTATCATTGCACGTGGAAACAGGCGTTAAAATGCAATATTCCACCTACAGCTACTACTGAAAAGAACTGTAAGAAACAAATGATTTAAGAGGCACCGATTTATTTACACGATATTATTGTATGTTTACTATTAATATGATATAAAGATTTCATTTTTTAATATCACCATTTGCGTCACTATCGGTTTATCATGAGTGATAGATCTTGCCAGAAGTATAGTTGCCAAATTGTTACACTACTCCTGTCAATAATTAATGTTGAGTCAGTGAATGAATGAGTTTTACACCGATACGGCCTTTGAAACCCTTTAAAAGCATGTCGTATGATAGAAACGATAAATAAACAATATGAAACCATCAGTAAACAACCGGCCGTCTGTAAAAAGAAACTGATTTTTTGGCACTTAAAGGGTGCTTCGAATCCTTTTGTTTTGTTTTGTTTTGAATGCTGACAAAGACCACAGCATGACCAGAGTGATGGAGCTGTTTTTAATGTGAACAAATCCCAAAACAAAGGGCTTTTTAAAGTGATTCATGTGTCTTGGAACGTCTTGTTCATTGAGCCACAAAGCCAAATTGCCTTGAATAATTGTCTCTGAAGCTCTATCAAAGAACTGCTTACTTTTTGTCCGACCACAGCGCTCGCAATTACAATGAAGACTTTGCTGATATAAACTAAACCGGACTGTCTGGCTTCTTCCTCGTTCACAGGTGACCTGAACCTGAACGTGGTTGCCATGGCTCTGTCAGGTTACACCGACGAGAAGTCCTCCCTGTGGAGGGAGATGTGCAGCTCTCTGAGGCTGCAGCTGAAGAACCCCTACCTTTGCGTCATGTTTGCCTTTCTCACCAGTGAGCCTGGAGCCTATGATGGCGTGCTGGTAATGGATCTCTTACTGTCATGGAATTTTGTAGCTCTATTGCAAACACAAGGAAAGTTAGTGAAAGAAAAAATAGACGGTGAAATCGCAAAGAAATAGTTAATACTCCAGTGTCTTCAGGTGCACTGGAAGAGATGTGTTTCACATTTATGTAATCAGTGCTGTAAGGTCGTTAAACACTTAACAGAAATTGAACCCGTGCCCAGGACAGAGTGTATGTTTCTGTTTCTTCCTTCCCTAGTTGCATCAGAATCTGGCAGCCAGCTGCTGTCACATTTATTTATCTCTTTAGACCTTTTCCTGGCCAGAAGTGATGACTCCACGATAAAAGCATTAAGTCAACCCCTTTTTGACTGTGTTTCTTTCCGTCATGGCTCGTAGATTTGATTAGGCATTCCTGCAGACGTGTGTCACGGAGCAGAAAAATTCAAGTTGCAAATGATGCCTTTATTGGAGATTGTGATCCCAACATATTTATTTATAAAAAAAATGACAAGAGAGGATAACAATTCTTTGTCTGTATTTCAGTATGAGAGCAGTGTTGCTGTGCGGGACCGAGTAGCCTTTGCCTGTATGTTTCTCAGCGACTCTCAGGTAACACAACACAAAGCCTTTCAACAGTAGATTATGTCCCATGTCATTCCTTGTTACAGCATTTCCTGTTGAACTTCTGCAGTGCACGATCAGGTTGCATTCTCCTCTGATTTCATAAACTTCCCTTGGGGTGTTTGACTTTAGCTCCCTCGATACATCGACAAACTAACCAATGAGATGAAGGAGGCGGGCAACCTGGAGGGCATCCTGCTGACGGGTTTGACTAAAGATGGCGTGGACCTCATGGAGAGCTACGTGGACCGCACCGGAGATGTCCAGACTGCCAGCTTCTGCATGCTGAAGGTACACAGACACAGATAAATCGTGACAAGTTAGTCCTGTTTTGTAATCAGGACACATTTAAGTCCAGGCCCTCAACAGAAGTATGGAGCTATGTAAGATTTCACTTTTGCAGTTTGGTTTATTTTTCTAAATCTTTTGTAGAGTGCAGTTCATATACAAAGCTCATGTAAAAGCCAACAAACTTGACCCAATAATAAAAATAAATGTCCTTACGTGAAGAGAACCATGAAAACTGAGACTTTCAGTTATTCGGTGCATGGTGAGATCTAATAAACCTTTAGGATAAATGACACCAAAAAATGATATATTATGCACTTAATTGAAATGAATCATTACTCTGTAGCAACAAGAAAAGAATAAACTTACTTCGCTAGCTCTCATTCTTGAGTAAATACAGACTTCCGTCTATTTAGTGATACTGTTGGCGGATGTACGAAGTCCTGTAGGAAGAAAGTAGTTTCCACAAGAAACTGCTCACAATAAGGTCTGCTGATTATCTCCAGTGACCAGGTTATGAATCCTAGAAATTCCTGGTAAGTTTCTCAAATGTTTTTTTGTGCTTTGAGCCATCTAGTTCCTCCAAAAACTCAGAATCAATACTCACACCAAAACAATGTGGTTGGATTAATAGGAAAGAGGAAAAAGATCTCCTGTGTCAGTATAACGCAGCTCTTCTCAAATTTAAAAACCCTCCTCACCAGACCAGATCTCAGGCCTGTTTTACTCTTGTTACCCTTCAGGTACATCATGATCTTGCCTCCCAGTCCTTTGCACCTTATGAATGGAATAAATTACAGAGGTTTATAAACTTCAGATATATGTAGAGATTGTAAATGTGCTTTTTTTTGTCTGATTATGTATTTGTCCTGTTGTTTTCTCTGGTTGTATATGAATGAATGAATGTCTGTCTTGTAACAGAGATCACAATCTCAATAAGACCTGATTAAATAAAGGTTATGGATAAACAAAGGATTCCACATCTTAAGCCTATTTGACCATCAACACAAAAAGATGGCATCGAAGTTAAAAAAAAAAAATGCAGATAATGAGATTTGTCCTAAAGCACCAGTAACAACAACAATACTTTAGTTCAGCCAGAAATGAAGCAGGCCACTTTTCATTTGTGGATAAACTATGAATTAAACTTGTCTCGTAGTGCAACACAGAAGACATGTTTGTGTCATTTTATTGCCAAATAAGATTTACAGCAAAATAAGCTGCTGTCACTCTATTAGCACCTACAAATAAATGTAAAAGCGACACTTTGCCTCGGGCACAATCCTGCAACACATATAAATCAATTTTATACTTAAATTAAATAAAATAATACTCAAACAACCACAGCATGCAGAAGTTATATTGAACATGTACATGGCTGCGTCTCTACCACCCATGATAGTACATGGATCAGCCCTAAAACTTCCCTCAGATTACAAGGTTTAAACGGTAACCTAAGTGAACAAATCGTAAAACTGCTACCAAGAGAAAAGGACTGAAGGAAGGTCTGATTCCACTCTTGTAGAGATCAGAGCACATGTTGAAACTTGTGCGTTCATTTCTAAAAAGTCACAGCCTCTTATTCTTTACACAGTTGCCGTCTCCTATGAAGCTTATCTCATTGGAGTTGTTGGCTGTCATGCATTTGTGTCTTTAAAGAAACACTAAAGCAGTTGTGGAACCGGTCTGTAAGTTTTTAACATGTAGGAGAACATGGTGTTCAATTCTTTGCTTGATTGTTTTCCTGTTCTAACCTGCTCCTTAGTAGAGCGCTGCAGTAATTTCATATACCTGTCATACATGCTATGTATACACAAACATGTACTTGTTTCACCAGAGGGATGGGTGTAGGAAGGTGAGACCTTTACAAGGTATTTGTTCAGGTACACTTAAACTATTTGTTTTCCCATGCGGCAGGTAAACCTGAAGTGATGTGAAACAAGGCTCAGACATTTTTTTCCTTCTCTAGGGTTCCCCAGGTGACGTGTTGAAAGACCCTCGAGTCCAATGCTGGATTGAAAACTACCGCAACCTGTTGGACGCGTGGAGATTCTGGCACAAACGAGCCGAGTTTGACATCCACAGAGGAAAGCTGGACCCCAGCTCCAAACCACTGGCCCAGGTAACTGACATTAGGGGCCAATTCTTTCCCTTGTTTTTCTCATTCTTATAGTTGAATGATTTATGTGCAGAGTTCAACACTGGGAATCTGATTTCAAGAGACGTGCCTATGAACATGGTTTGTGACATCACAAATAGTTTGATAGCCAATCCTGGTCCAGTATTTTGCAAAGACAAATGTGATTGGGAAGCATGAAGCCTACAGTGCAGCACTAAGAATGGACTTTACAGTGAAGAAGGAGAGCAGAGAGCAGTACGCTGAAACGAAAGTTAATCATTTGAGCCACTTATCAGCAGAAAATGTAAAAATTCTGCAGGCTTCTTAAATGTGACATCTTCTTTGGCTCTGTGAAATTGTCACGATGAGCATTATTCACTATTTCCTGACATTTTTAATTGAGTAAACAATCAGTTGAAAAATAATACAAATATTAATTACGAAATAAAATAATTGCAGCATAAATGCTTTTATTTGATAATGCCAGTCAATAAATCAGTTGAAGTTTTATGTAAAGTGGCTTAGAGAACCATGAAAAAGCAATTTATATATACATACAATGCATTCAAGCTACTGGTAAAACTGAAAAACTTGGTTTTGTTTGTTACTGTATCAGACATTACTGCCCTCATAACAAAAATGGGACGTTTGTACTGTTTATTACTCACAGGTATTAGTGCCAAGCAATATGAAGAGAGTCAGCCAAGCTCATAACACTCACAGCTCTGCTCTCCAGTTCTCTTCATAAAACTTGTGTCCTAGTCAGTGATCTTTTCCAAACAACACACACACTTCTCTTTAATAAACCTTTTTATAAATCCTAATACTAAATGTTTGGCTTGTTTTCATGCGAGCCAAACTTGGCACTACCTAACTGCATCACTGGCATTCCAATATTCACAGTTAAGCATGTTGGGATTATGGTTTATCTAATCCTTATCTCCCTCTCCCCTCAAAGTGAAAATCGGACAGCTGGTGAGCATACACTTGTCAGTTTTACCTCCATGTTCACCAGCTTATCAACCGACCTTTGTGTTTGTTCTTTTGCGACAGGTGTTTGTGAGCTGCAACTTCTGTGGGAAGTCCATTTCCTACAGCTGCTCGGCAATGCCTCACCAGGGCCGCGGCTTCAGCCAGTACGGGGTCAGCGGCTCACCCACTAAGTCAAAAGTCACCAGTTGCCCTGGCTGTAGGAAACCGCTGCCACGTTGTGCCCTCTGCCTCATGAACATGGGCACACCTGTTTCTAATTGTCCAGGTAAACCAGCCTGTGTGGAGTATGTAGACAGATGTTCTCGCAGGCATCTTGGAGCAGCCTGAGTGCACATAATACTTAACTGAGGATTTTCTGGGGACAATGTCCGGACTTTGATCAACATTTAGTTGCAGTTGCATCTGGCAGTTAGGTGGCCAACCCAGTTTCCTTACTGCCTTGTTGTCACTCATACCAATGTTGATACATAGTCAAATTTTAGTGACTGTTCATATAGACTTAAGGATAAATCTTGTCTGGCAGGAGCAGGGAAGTCAGATGAGAAGGTGGACTTGACAAGGGAGAACAAACTCGCCCAGTTCAACAACTGGTTCACCTGGTGTCACAACTGTCGACATGGAGGCCATGCTGGACACATGCTTAGCTGGTTCAGGTGGGACTTACATGATTTTGCACATGTCTACATAATTTTCAGACAGAAAAACGTGAAAGTGATAAAAAATGTTAAGAGTGTGCATAAACAGTCAAATGTACAGTACAGTACATTATTGATAATAATTGTATTGTATACAATGTATTGTATTTGCTGAAAATGTAGATTAAATTAATGGAAGTTACACTGACCTGGTTTACCCTTCTGGGCTCTTGCACTTCTGTATTATCTATTGTTTACCCATTCTTCTAATCTTCATTCATCAAATTTGTCCGTTACAGAGACCACACAGAGTGCCCAGTGTCGGCGTGCACGTGTAAATGCATGCAGCTGGACACCACAGGGAACCTGGTGCCTTCAGACAGCAGCTAAACAGGAGACGCCTGTCGGAAAGTGAAGCCAAACACCAGCACAGAGCCAACCAGTGCAGGTTCACTGCTGAACCCGCTGCACCGACAACTGGGCAAGGGACAAAGGGTGCCAGCAGTGTCCTCCTCTGGAGTGGCTGCTTGAATAGAATGACATACTGTTAAGTTATAGTCTAGTGAATGTAACGTTGTGTCAGACCCCTACATGAAGAAGGGAGGCAGTGTGTGTTACTGATCTCACTAACTGAGTCAGTGACAGAAAGGGAGCAAATGCAAACTCAGTGCTCTGCTAATGAAAATCCCACTCAGGAGAAATACAAGAGGCTCTGCTGTAATCAGCCTCTTCCAATCTAACCTGAATCAGGCTTGTGGTTTTATTGTGATTTATAGAAAAAAAAAAAAAAGTCCACTCACACATCAGGTTGTAACGATGTGATCGCAGGTGCCAATATGTCTGAGCTATATTTTGTGGCTTGTGTTTTAATACGCTATTTAACGTCTGTGTTTGTCTTACGAAAGGATCTTCACATACCTCATGAAAGCGTGTTTCGGGGTGAAGGACGGTACCCCGGGTGACAGAGCCGAGTGTAGCTCACAATAACAACACTCTCTTGCTCTCTTCATGTTCGCCTGTGCGGCTCTTCTTCGAGCATTGTGCGGGAGGGCTTCCAGTGCGTTTCGGGGGCGAGAATGAGGAATAGGAGAAGGTAGGGGTGGTGATGGTGGGTGATGAGGAGGGTGGGAGGGGTGCGTCTGTATTCACCAGCCCACTCCAGGCCTGTGGTCCATGAAAGAAGCTCGCCAGAAAACAGCAGCTGCTCGGCACTCTGACAAGACCCTCCAGATTGTTCCCCTCATAAAGAACCTCAGCTGCCGGAACACTATTGACTCAAAGAGAGGGCGAGAGAACAGACAGCCTGAGCCCCGTACCCCCTCCCTGCAGTACCCTCCGACATACACAGACTTGCCCTCTCTTTCTTTCTCCCCTCACTCTGGTGCCCAAATTGCACCCAAAAACTATGCATACCACACATCAATCTGAGGATGGGCGCCGTCTGTGGGGGGACGGCCGTGTGTAAGCCGCATTGTAAATGGGTTTTCTCTCTTTCTCTGCCACCCTCCCCACTCTGTCACTAACCTAGGGAGGCATTGTAAGTGAGAGGCGGCCTGCACCAGAGCTGGCTAAATCACTTAGTCATGGAGTAGGGAGGAGGAGGTGCAGAGGAGGGGGGCACAGGAGCTACTGTATGCTGCTTTCACCGGGATCTCTTCCCGGTGTGGGAGGTTTTATAGGCCTGCATGCCCTTTTGTGAACTATTTTGGAGTGGAGCTGACAAATTGGCGAGCCGTGTAGCGTCCCGATAAACAAGGGTGGCTGGAATTTCATCCTTTCAGTGTTTTCTTGTGTTTGCCTTTTAAATAAATTCCGACTGACAAATTGGAGCACAGCTGAATGGAGTGTTTTTACATACGTTTACATGGCTTATTTTTATATTATGATTCATAGACACAGATGGCGTGGGTTTTTATGTCGTGTGCATTCTTTATCTTTGCCTAAAAAACATTGAGTCACACATTATTCTCTCATGGGAACTCCCACAGAATCGCACAACATCAATGCCGGCAGAAAGATAGTTGAGATGGATAGATTGGGGGCCTCAGAACAGATAAGCAATAAATGTCCTTTTTACACCTAAATGTGCAATATCCAAGATTGTCAACCTGTTGAAACGAACAGGCAGCAAATCTCAAGTTTGCCTGCTAACTGTAGCTGCTGTTAGCTGGTTAACTTGGTTACAGTTAAGAATTTTAGATAAGTTTTGAATGTTTTCAACTAAAAGTCTTACACATTGCACCTTTAAAGTTTGTTTTTGACCTTGGAAGCAGCCTTTGACACAATAATCTCACCGCAAAGTCCATTATTAGCTAATCTGGGGCTCACGATCATATCACAGCTGTCCTAGGCAGATGGAGTTTGCCCAGTTGTCACATTGACATTTTTTTGAAGGACTTATTGTCCAAATTGGCTTAAAGTTACGACTGAAATTCACTCTTGACCTTAGATGCATCAGTTATTCAACAAGCACACCACAACTAAACAAAACTTAACTGGCCAAGTATGTTTAAGCAAACAAATAGAGCACAGTACATGTAGACATACAGCTCCAACAAGGACAACAAACGTCAGTAAACACACATCCAACTTGCGTACATGTTAGTAGGTATAGATAAGTGTGTTTAGAAAATATATAGACATAACATATAGTTTAGTTTCTATGTACAGGTCAAATTGTCAACATGCTTGAATAAATATTGTGTAAGATATGTTATTGAGTGGCTTACGGATAAAGTGTGAAGTCACTTAAGGTCTAAAGCTAAACTTCATCTACTGTGGAGGACTGTGTGATACAGTTATAAAGCTCCAGAACATCTACTAATGGACAATGTGATGAGATAATGTGAAAATATTCAGTTGTAATATTTAATTTTTAATATTTGTCACATATTTATACTTTAATCTGTATTAAAAACAGTATACAATAGATTTCATGATCATTACTTTGGCTGAAATATGTTTTTAAATCTTTGATTTTCAATACAAGAAACTTCACCCATACTAATAAGACATTTGTAAGCTGATTGGATGAAAGTACGATCCATACACCAGCCCGCACCAATCAGCGTCGTTACTGTAAAACGCCACTACCCAATCAGAAGCTCGGAAGCGAGCAGCGTAGCCCGCCCACGCGCATCAGCCAGTAGTCTGGTCGGAACAACTGTCATTTAGAGTGAGTGGACATGATGGGGAAGACAGAGCAAGAGCTGGAAAACACGAATTAAACCTTTCAAGAAGTATCAAAAACAACTTTTAAAGTTACTTGTGTGATGGCTACAGCTTACGTCGGCATGTGTTAGTATCTTACAGGTAAGTTATCACGAAATAATGCGTGTCGAAGCTTTTATTTCCCCCTCGAGCGCATGAGTTATAAACGTTAAAAAGGAAGCTAACGTTTTTTCTTTGCTAACAGGCTAATGTTTATCTTACCGTTCCCCCCACCGCCTCCTCCTCTAGAGAAGCAGCAGCTTTGGCAGTACGTCTTTCTTACTGCGATAGGAATTACAGCCAGTTTCGGAGGATGTCAGCCCCCAGCAACTCGCTTCAGCAGCCGAGGGTAAGACGCAGCAATGCGGGATCCCCCGGCTCGTTCAACAACAGCTGCCGTTTGCACCCCATCCGTGCCACCGTGCCCTACCAGCTCCTGCGCGGGGGTCAGAGCAGCCCGACGAGGGCGCAGACCCTCTACGGGGGAGCCACGAACAGCCGGGGCTCAAGCCCCCCATCCAGCCCGACACTCAGTTCAGGAAGTGCTAAGCAAAGACTGTCCCCCGAAAATAAGGATTCCTCCTGCCCCTCAGACTCTCCAGTTTCCAGAGGTAAAAACACTCATTTTGAACTGTTCTGCCTTATATAAGTCAGAAAATGCCATGTCACCACGTGCTGTAGTCCACTCAAACTTGTCATGGTAACTTTTACCTGACATGCAGTGATGCAGCTACATTTAAAAATATGATATGTGAATGTGAATCATGGATCAAATACTATTTATAAGGGGGTAGTCTGAATGTTTATCAATGTTGGCACTTGTCTTAAAGAGAGTTGATACATTAACTGTTTAGCCAATTGTCTACTTTCACAATTAGGCACTCATAAAGAGAATAGCGTGCTCTATTGGCTCTTATTTCCTATGGACTTTTGACAGGAGGGAGGGGGAGGAGAGATTTGGCAGAAAGACATGCTTTCAGTTGTAAATGGGGCCACGTCAGTCCCAGTAGAAGCAGTGCTAAGCGAATGGTCAGGTGTTGCCTAGTCTGACCTCGCTGACTTCATACACGCAGCATAGAGTGCTCTGCATATGCTGAACATATGCTGAGCCTCACCGTGTCGCTTAACTATGGCTAACAGAGGCAAGTGCTGTGTCATTTCATGTCAAGCTCAGCTGCTCCTTGATCTCGAGACAAATCGAAGCAGGACATGAAAGTCGAGGCAGACCTAAATCCGTGTTTCCCACTAAATCTTATTTATGTGACAGCCTCTCCTGCCAAATATCGACACTGTGGCTGCTTTTTCAGGCTGGTAGCAGTACCCTTTCCTAGGCCAGAACTGCGTTTTTAGCTTAGCTTTTTTGATCTGTATACCCTGTGTTTTTACGTATGAAACACTCACACACAACCACACACGATCTGGCGAGTGTTTGAGACACATTGTTCTTTGGAAGTGTCTGAATACAGCTTGCTTTTCCAGTATCTGGAGACAAAAAGAGACTCAATCTTTCAACCTCAATGGGTATTTTTGACTCTGCATCAATTCACATGAAAAGCACCAGGTAATCTCACTACAATAGTGTTGTGTTCTCAAGCTCCAAGGGGAGCAATGCTACCTTCATTTGTCACGATTGATAGCCTCCCTCTCTTACCTTTAACCAAAATGGCAGCCCTCTTGTCTCAGTGCAGCATGGTAGTTATTGTGGAGTTGTGTGTGTGTGTGTGTGTGTGTGTGCGTGTGGAATTTGATGTTTGTGACGTGCTTCACATTCCTCAGTTCTTTGAATGATGACCTCCAACCTTGACCAGTGTACCATGCAAGGCAGGAAACGAAGTCTCTTCCAGAACAACTGAGTAGGCAGACTGCCAGGCACGACTAATTTCACCCGTGTTTGGCTAACGCTTGGTGTTGATTTCCCACCCCAGTGGCATGCCACGCATACCTCAGTCCTCTGAAAGAGACGACCTCTAACCCAGGCTAGTGTCCCATGTCAGTAGTGATGATGGAGACCTGACCCTCCTTCATCGTTGTGACCTCACAGCCCAAACATGCACAAGAGGCCTCAGATGACGACTGTGATCATATCAGTACAGGGTTGGTGGCCTAGCAGTCAAAAATGCAAACTGACTTGCATCTATCAAGAAGCAAACAAGGAACACAATGCGAGCAAGATTCAGTCATCTTCATCTTTCATCACAACAGCACAGCTTGACTGAAGCAGTAGGCTTTGCACTTTGTAATTTTTCATTCATTTCTGTACTTTGAACCCACTCACAGACATAATACTTGCCATTTGGTGGGGAATTTAGTCCAAAGTGCCGTACAGTACCATCAATGTGAGTGCCAGGCATAGTTACACTGGTAATATCCTGCACTGGTGTTCAGATCATGATCTGATGATGAAGGACGTAGTGAAGACTATTATATTCCACATCATGACCTTTTAGGTTCACCAGCATGACATCATTCTCTTACCACACTGTCCTAACAATGAATGTCCCACTCCCTGTCAAAGTGCCAGCTGTGCTGAAACAGCCCTGCTTCATTGTCACCCATTCAAACTGCAGAGTAGGACTGAATGTGAAAATGAGTATGTTGTCCAAATCAGTCGACTCTGGTGGAACTGCGCTGCGTTTGCTGTAGTTTTATCAGCCTGCACATAACTGACCGCTTTGAACTTTGATGTTAACTTCTGCTTTGAATTGTTAGCACCTTTCTCCATCCGTTGGGATGCACTCAAACAAGTTCAAGATAGCTTGCTGTGGGAGGTACCCACTGGACTCATTGAGTGATGCTAATAATGCTAACAAGCCATTTCCTGACCCGCTGAGGGACAGATGCTGAAACTCATAACTGTAAAAGATTACAGCCAAGATTAATTTCATCATTTATCATTTATATAGTATGGGAGACAGACACTGCTGAAATTACTGCTTGCAATGAAGACACTTTTAACTTGAGAAACTAACCTAAAACTTTATAGGAATATGAACGACAGGGTGATGAAGTAGTTAAACAGATTCCCCATAACTGTATAATCAAGCATTTGATTCAAAACGTGAAGTGATGATGTGCTTTGTGTATATAATGTCGTATAGGGCTGGGCGAGAAACGTTTCTCCAGTCATGGCCGACATACATACATTTAAAAGTTGTACGAAGGAATCCAAGCTAAGAAATCGCAAATAAGAATTGCCCAATTGAGAGAAACATGCTAGCAGCAGCTCACAGAAAAAATAAACCGCGCTTCCATCGCTTTACATCACTTTACAGTAATGCATCATTTGTGTGTGTGTGTGTGTGTGTGTGTATATAAACGAACAGTATCATAAGTACCTCACAGAATCCGTAATCACGTTAGTTGTATCAGCAGTTTATTTTTTCATACAGCCATTAATACAAGTTTGTCGTTTTCAAGTATTATTAAGTAATTTATTATTCATTGTTTAATTTTCTCCTTGCACCTCTTAAGAATGACCAAGCTTGCACAGAGAGTAGGCAATTACAAGCTTTCAATATATTAACTCTGTAGATAGTCTTAGCAGTTACAGTAAGGTTGAATTGAACTAAGTGTGTCCAAGGCCATGTATGAAACATGTATGTCAAAGTTGTATATAAGCCCTACCAGGTTTAATTTACTCTAGCCTTTCTCAAGTAAATGAAACCTAAAAGTGACCAAATTATCGTGATTTTCCCTTCAACCTGTGTCATGCAGCCTTGTGAAAACCTACAGGAAACCATGCTGCTATGGTTTACTGATTTGGACCACATGTTTGTTTTCACATTTGCCTTTGCTCTACAGTTAATAAACCACCCATTTATCCCTGGAATTGCAGAGACTTTTTCGCTGCATGCCGAATGCCCAGTGACGGAAAGTTCTTATTAAAATTCAACCTGAAAATATTCCTTTTAATATGACATACACCTCTCACTCATCCCTGAAATCAGCAGATGGACTGCTTTGATGTCTTGGCCTCTTTCACACTGTTTCTTTTTTCTCATCAGGAGATTATTCTAGTCTGGCAAGTAGGGAGACGATGGAAAATAACCACAATCCCAGTTCTGAGAGCACTGGCTTGGCCTATATCAATATTGATGGAAATTTAGCCTGCTTCCTTTGTCTACAATGCTTCAGGGAATTTTACTGTAGCCCAGTAAGCTTACTTAGGCAATACCTTTGGGTGGGTAGGCCTATGTATTCTATGGACAAAGAACAACAATGAATGGCTGTGTAGTTCTGCTAGGAGAGGGGTGCCTCATGTAGATAGTTTAGTCTGTGATCATGTTGGAAAGGCCTCTGCTGCAGCCTGCTCGAACGCGGAATGGAGTAAATGAGCATGTTTCCTGATCATTATGCTGTTCCCTTTATTCTGCCTCGGAAAGGGAAATGAAGAAGCTTTAATTTACTTGTAGTAATCACACAAGTGTAATTAAGGCTAATACATTTAATCCAGTTCTTACTGCAGTCTCATGCTGTTCTCAAGCTAATGTCTTTGTGTTTGCTTGTTTTTGTTTTTCTCTTATTTTTAAAAATGTTTTTTAACTGCGTGTCACTGCTGGAATGTTGAGTGGATGCAGGCAGTATTGATGTGCATTGTGTTGTGGTTGTTTATGAGTTCTCATGTGGGTGGTGTGTGCTTAACTGCTCTGGCTTACAGCAGACTGCTTTCATAACATCAGATACTCCTGCTCAGTCATTTACGTTTGCTTCAGGCCTCAGCTCTCAAACCTGCTGTTTGCCCTGAACTAATTCTTACGAGATTAGAAAAACTTGTCCACACTTTGAAAACAAGGAGATATTGCAGGGCAAGGTTTCGTCTCAGTAAACCACTTGTTAATTGCAGTAGTTAACAGAGGTGAGTGCAAAGTATTGATTTATAATGTTCTGTTTTGGGAGATTTTCTAACTTGTTTAACTTGAGTAAGAATTCATTCTGATGATATACCCATATGCACTTGCCACAACACAAAGTTAAATAAACCAAGCTATGAAAACCAACCTATTATGACAGTTAAAGCCTTTGATTATGCATTTATTTTCATTTCAGGTGAAATATGTAAACCATTAGGAGTCACTCTGCCACATTAAATAATGCCCCTGGCAGGGATTTATTACGCAGTGACATTTTTATACCTTATGCTGAACATAGTCCTATTGACGCAATCGGGAAAGTTGGCACGACGAATGTTGAGATGCCTCAGCGTGTTGGGTAATAATGCTCACTTGGTGTTTGTGCCTGCATGAGTGTGTGTTTGTTTGCATGCTTAATTTCATTTCTTCGTTCTTTCCCACAGCCGAGAGGTCCAAGTTACAGGTTCGTAGTTCCAGCGCCATCCGGCGGACATCTTCCCTGGATGCCATCACAGGGCCATACCTCACCGGCCAGTGGCCACGGGACTCCCATGGACCCTACCCTTCCTGTATGAAAGACAAAGCCACACAGGTACAAACTATTCAATATAAAAACACTGTCTTGGATATAGGCCTAAATAAAGATGGGCCTTATTATTGTTCCTGTTTTTCTCCATGCTGTATTCCCGAGCTAAAAATAATTTTAAACTGTATCTTCATTGTTGCTCAACATAGGATCACGGGATGTTTTTGTCTTCATTATTTGATGGTGGCTGTTTTTTTTTTTGTAATGATCCCTAAAAAGAGGCAGTATATTTTATAGATTTAACAATAAACTTTATTGTAAATGTCAATAACATCAGTGCACTGAAATGGTAACCTTGACTTGGAATTTATCATTATGAATTAAACCAGACATCTTTCTAATCTCCAAAAAACAAGTTTTTATATTTCCATAATCATGATATGCCAAATATCTGCTAGCCAATATGTTGTTGTACTATAATACCTATGAGCCTTGGCCACCATTGCAATGGGGAAGAAGTGTTAGCAAATTCAAAATGCTTTTGTCATTGAATTTGTAAACAAAACACAGTTACTGAAACTAAGTTAACCCAGAATCTAAAAGTAAATTGGTCCAAAGCTCCAGACTCTGTTGCCAGTTTTCTCAACACCATTATTATTATTTAGCTTTATATTCAATTAGTGGTGCACGTCCCAAAATGCCAAAATCAAAGTCAGGAGTCGTAATTAACTTCTCTTCTGACATTTTTCATTTATGAATATAAATGAATATAAAATGCTTTAGCTGTGAGTCATGTAACATTTTTCTGTGGAAAAATTTACTTACTTTCAAAACCAGGGTGTGCCCAAAATGACTCTTTATTCCTGTATAAATTATGTGATTTAGAAAAAAAAAAATCATATCATGATTTTAACAATATTGCAACGTTAGAAATGTACATGTACATAATGATTATATCGAGCATTACGTGAGGCAAAAGTGTCGGTTAGTTCCAAAAATGAAACGAGGGTAGTGTGTACGTGGCTTGATAACACTAATCTTTAGAGACATGGGAGTTCACTGGTAGTCAAATGGTCAGGGTGCATTGCACATGACTGCAGCGTCCACATAAAAAAAGAAACTACTAAACTAAAACAAAAAGCAAGAGGTGCACGATATCACACATCAGAGGGATAAGTCGTCTTCTTGTAGCCAAATTGTTCTTGAGACATTATGTTATATGAAGTGTCTGATTCAGCTCAGCAAGTGAAAATGAATGATTGCCAAAATTATGACTTTTCCCCCTGCAATTGCAACGTGCGTCTCTGATTAATTGCCATAAAGCAGGTGTACGATTCGATTGTCAAAGTAGAGTCAGATGGCTTAGTCACTCATACCCAGGCAGGAATGTGTGAGAACAAACCTCACCGTGAAGGAAAGACCAGACTGAAGTTTGTGTAATGATCATGAGCTGGAACAGCTTTAAGAAATACCAGTAAAATATTGTAATATTATATTAAAGCCAATTGGCCAACACTTAGGCGAGTGTCTGGTAAATACCCAAATTCAACACTTATTTTCACCTTTCTCCAAGCAAATTGTGGTAATTAGGACTTCTGTCGTAACTGTTGGTGAAGGAGAAAAATCTACAAGCTGTGGCCAAAGATTTTGTTACAGTAAACTGGTGGCTGGTGGTGAAGTCTGCTGCTAATAAAGGCCTAATAGACTTTACTGAAATTATTCTGAAATTTTAATACCTTTTTATAACACTTCATAAGACCCACGTATGGATTTCTCATTGGGCCTGACCACAGTATTCCTGGATAGCAGCCCACACATGATCGCCCCGTAATCTTGCCATGTGACTGATGGCTAAATGCAGTTTTTCTCTAAGAGCTTAATTTTTGTGGTGGAGGGAGTTTGGGTTGAGGGTTAAAGAAAGAATATTGACTATGTATGATCATGACAAGGGTTGCTCCGTCTTTGCTAACAGAAGCCTTTCATGTGTCTGAATAAAGACCGCCAAGCCTCATTTACATGGGCTTCATCCCTTTAACCCCTCATTTGCCTAGCATTTCTTTGTGTGTAGGCAGGGGAAATAGTGAGAGGGCCTTGAGAGATCTCTTGCAAGTGGCTGTGCGTAGAGTAAACACCTCTAATTACAGGGTTCCTGTGCAGCTCTGGAAAGACTGGACAAGTATGGAAAATCAATTTGATAATTATCAGGTCTTGAAGAATGTCATTGCACAGCAACGTCTGGGCACGTATACACTGTGATCTGGTAGACTTACATTGTGATATTCGCCTGCGCCTATGTCTCGACTATGTTTCCCAGACATGATTGGCAGAAAATGTGATTGAGGGCCAGAATTTAAATCAAGTTAAGAGATTTACGTCTGTCAAAGCTGTGGAAAATTGAGATGGAAAACATTTGGCTATGTTGTAATGTTGTGGGAGAGTGTGACACACTTGACAGTCCTTGAACAATTAAATGCACAAACTCCCCTAAGGATAGTCAGAGACCACTTCCTGTTAACACACTATGCCTGGGCCCAGCTCTTTTTGTAAGACAACAACAGCAGAAAGCAGCAGACAAAAGATCCCTGGCCTCTTTTGTTGTGCACTGCAGAAGTTCAAGACGGCCTCTCCTTTGAGCTGTAATGTAGTCTCGCATGGAGGTGAAGTTGTTTGCACCTGTCCCTCAGGCTACGGCTGAGGCGAAGAGAAATCCCACTGCTTACCACCTGGCCCTCGTGGCTACGCGGCCCGCCTGCCTTTTGTGTGGGAGTTGAGGAGCAGAGGGCCCATACATATGCTAATCACTGTTCCGGGATAGGTCTGTATGCCCTAGGCCCCGTGGTTACAGAACACAGAGAATGTCTGTATGAAGATTAGGGCCCTGACACACCAAGCCGACCTCAAAGAAACAGCACCGACAAAGGCAGACTGATCAAACAGTATGTGTCGCCTCACGTCTTCTGTTAAAAGTTGCACTAGAGCACAACATAAAGAAAACAGCCTGATGGGCAGCTGACCACCGACATGCATGTACATTTTAGTCCTGGATGAGAGGAAATAACCAATCAGTAGTCCGTGTTTGGTATCTGAAAAAACATAAAGGAAAGACAAACTAAACAAACTAGCATCTGTTTTTCATGTAACTGTCTCATTATGAGCCTGTAATATGAAGCTGAATCTAAACTCACATCTTGGACACGCATTTTCTGGAATGCTCATTGAGTATCAGACATGCATGAGACAACACATACACAAAGTCAACTCAGCAAATCAGAATGCACGTTCTTCTCATCTCTGAACCCCACCAAATGATAGCAGTGGCACTCTGCTCGCATGTCTCAGCATGCAATCTAAACAAACCAGCACAAATTCCACTGCAGTTCTATTGAAGCCTAGTCATTATTTCCTGCTTTGGAACAGAGCTGGATTCTTGAGGATGTTGCCTGTATGTAACCCTTTGGGTGGGAATCATAATGGGAAGCAAGCTGCAGGCCACGGTAACAGAGTTTATCTTCACAGTAGTACATTATCAGGCACAACACCTGGCACACATGTCTACAAAGCACACATCTCGGTCCGGAAGCTCAAGAGCTAGCATGATAAAAGGGCCTCTGGGGTAAATAAAGGTGGGTGCTCTTGTTAACTGACAATTTGTTTGGGAGGAACAGAGATAGCCTGCAGTATTTTTTTTTTTAACTGTCTTGTCTTACAATGGATACCTGGGGAAAAATTTGGCATTTAATTGCAACCAAGATATCCAACATAAAAAAAACGTCACCTGTGGCCTGTTGATAACTTAATTAGTAATTAAGTAATTAATCTTACTTTTAAACAAAAGTATTAATGTAGAAAACGTTTATTTTTAGTCTGAGACATAAACCCACATGCTGCATGCTAAATTCTCATCTTAATTGTTGAACTACTCCTTTTTTTGTGTACTGTATTTGCTGTCATACCATTAATCATTAAGTACAAATTCAGTGGAGTTCAGTGGAAATCAACCAATATTAGTCTATCACAGATTTACCAGTATGTGCGTATATGTTGACCACTATGTACCAATAGCAAAATCTTTTTTTGGAATCTATAATGCAGAAATAGATGCTTGGTAATCATATTTATGAATAATTATTATAGATACAATATGTATTTAGGATTTTCAGCTGCCACAATGACGGCATGTTTTTTTTTTCCCCCATTGACATCTGCCCCAAAAATCAGTATTGATCATGCTCTAATTTAGAGCTAATGAAAAATAGGAATAATCCAAATATATTACTTGTAATAATAATTACTTGAATAGTATTGAATTAAAATATTTCCAATCACACCACTTCGTTGTGTCAGGGACAATAAGCCACTGCCTTAAACCCCTCCATTTTGTCTTTAGATCTCAAGAAAAATAATAGGACATTTGATTTTAACCAGTATTGCGCGCACTGTGAAATCCTATACAGATCACTTACTGCCAAATAAACGTTTCACATTTCATTGAGTTACAAGCAGCGGCATTACTAGCATTCCCTTCTTGACGTCATAGAACATCTGTGAGAACTTAGTTTTTCTTCAAGTCCACAACTCCAGAAAGCCTCTCTGCCCTTTTACAGCAATCTGCAGTCTGTATGAACAGATTAGGCTGCAGCATCAAGTCTCTCAATGTTTGGCAGATGCATCAAACAGCACAGGCCATGCACAAAATGTTAATGCTAAAGGCTAGCTACACATCTGCCATCCAGCGTGGCCAAGCACAGTGGTCCCTTTTTATGAGAGCACAAGCACCCATTTAATTCGCTGTCCTTTTCTGGGGGAAACCAGCAACAGCGATCCAGTGCAAAAGGCTTCACGGGTGTTCCTCATTATTCACAGTGTGATATTCCATATCATAGAGCAAGGCTTGTGCGTTAGTTAGAGAGCCATAGAGGATTTTCTGTTAGTGCGGGGTCAGACATGAGGCAGTGTGAAGACACTGACATTTCAGATGTTTCGCACCACTGTGCTGACCATGAAACGTCAGATGTTAGAGGATTTGTTTGAGGACCAGAGGCACTGTTGATATGCATAATCAGGGGGAAGTATGTGGTTTCAGACAACCCTATGAAACATCCTCAGTCTGTTTCTGTTTTTGCATATATTTACATAACTTAACCGTTTCCTTGTTTATGCAATAGAGGTCTAAAAGACATGTTCAGTGAGACAGAACTGCCTCTGTGCTCTCTGGTAGGGAATGTTTAGTATATTAGATGTTTTCTCTTGGGTGTACTAAAAACACAAAATTTCCCTGTAGACTCAGTGACCTGGTATAATTCTAGATTTTGCTTCACACATTCTGCCAAATCACAGAAGAATACGTAGGTTAAAATGTAATAGTTATTTGTAGACTAATGGAAACTACTGAAGGTGAAAAGGTGGAACTTAGCCAACACCATCTGCTAGTAGTCCTTGTAAATGTCACCTGTATCTGACAGGGAAGTCTTTTTGACAGGTAACCGTTTATTATTTGGTGGCCCTGTAATTATTTCCTGAAACAATGTTTGGCTTTTGAAGAGCTGGTGGATTTTGAACTGTACATGCTGGTTTAGACTTCAGTCAAAAAATGAGTTTTAAGCCCTGATACAAATATATTTATCTTAACCTTTCTTACTGATGAAAGCAATCAAGTATGCTATGACTTTTGTTTTCCTGTTGAATGTAGTTCTTTCCTCAGGGATAGTATCTCATGACATTTTCCTTCTTTTTCATTGATTCCAGATTGTTTTGCTGTTGAGCACACTGCACTCATTACTGCTTCTACCCACATCTTTCTCAACTGCTTATTCAAACATTTAACATTTTAGGTATTTAGTCAATACTCACATCCTGAGTGACATCACACTGGGGTAGCACAATGGGTATTCTGTGTCTTTATCAAGGACATTTCACCAGTTTTTTTGTAGTTTTTAGAGTAGTTTTTAAAGGCTTTTAGCTTTGTACTTCTCCTGCACAAACTGTTGTTTGCTTTAAATTCGTGTACAGTATATTTTAAGTACAACTCAATTTCCAAAATAGTTAGTTAAATGCAAAATGCAATCATTTGCAAACAAACTGTTCTTCAGCTCATGTAGTGATATCCTCTATACAGTCATGTGTTTCACGAAGTGGTGAACCTCACTTTATCCTTGAGGTGAGCCTTACGAAGATTCCCCTTTCATACCTGATCATCATGTTGTCACCTGTCACCGATGAACCTGTTCACCCATGGAATGTTCCAAACAAGTGTTTCTGGAGCATCATACAACTTTCACAAGCTTTTGTTGCCCCAGTCCCAACTAATTTGAAATGTATTACTGGCATCAAATTCAGAAAAAGCATTTATTTTCTAACAAAGTTGATGAGGTAAAACATCTTTGGGCTGTTTTTGATGTGATTGTCTGTCAAAAGCTTCAGCATATAATCACACAGCATCCCAACCTTTTGTAGAAACAGGGTTGTGTATGTCATTAAAAGTGTGTCGGTATTATAATAACTGTATTTTTAATGTGCCAAAACCTTCTTAATGTAAAACAAATGCATGACATTTCAGAAGACATGTCACTCTTTGTTGAGTCTTGTTGAATGTATGCCCGCAAAGACTACGTCTGTGGCCTCTCAGTTATCTGATCTTTGTAAACATTAGGCCACCCTGCCACGTAAACAAATCTCAGAAACTGCATGTTAGTTAATCTTAGGCTTTAAGGATGATGTCATGTTTTCTATTTAGATACCTTTGCATCCGCACACAGAAAAGTTCTGTTTAAGTTCTTTTGCACTCTCTTTTGTTCATCATTTTCATCTCTGTGTGGCTACAGTGTTGAACAATATGTTTGGAACATGAATCAAGAGCATGAGTTGTATGTGTTGAGTTGTATAACATGTGGTTATGTGTCAGCATGTATTTCTGTGTTTCAGACTCCAGGTCTCTGGATTGATGAGGGAGCAGAACAGGGAAGTCCTCACCAGCGGTCAGCCTCCTGGGGAAGCGCAGACCACCTCAAAGAGGTAGATTCACCTGTCTTAGCTGTGGTTCACCAAAGTCACAGCTGCTTCTGACAAACACTACAGGCAGTGGGTTACACAGGGAGTAGTGTCAGCAGTCTGTCTGACTCGTTTAAAACATTCACACAGCCTGTTCAAAGAGATGTTTATGTCATATTTGAGGTTCATTCGATTTACTCAAAATGTGTTTTATTTGTCAGGGTCTGAGGTCAGCCTAAATATTATCCTCCTTAACATTGGTTTCCACTCCTGTCTATCTGCTGGCCTCGGTGGCCAACCAGCCGACCACATGGAGCTATTAGGTCTCCAACTCTCCAGACCACAGACTAAATTTAACCTCCCCTCTTGTTTCCCTCACAACTACACTGTTGCATCTCATTATGGCCTGTTGTTTTTGAGCGACAGTGCTGGGAGAAACAACCATGTTGTTGCCCTCTTAAGGTTAAGTACATTGATTAATTGTACTTCAGAACTTCAATATGTACCTTAATAGTTTTTCCTATTTTGGCTCTAGAATCTGAATGTAATCAATATTTAGTTCCAAAACGTTAAGGATGCATAGATGTCTTGTTTTTTTTTTGTTTTGTTTTGTTTTTTAGTGTTGGCCAGAATAAACTACAACTCGGAAGTCTTTTTAAAAACTCACAAGTACAATTTGAAGAATCTACTATTCCAGCATGCAAAACCACATTCCATAAATAACTTAACTTTATGACTGAAATACCAAAGCTGGTGTTATTCAAGTTCATAATAAGTATAACTTGAAGGAATGTTTAGTAGTTGAGGTGTTTGGGACGGACAGGCTACATATTCACTTGGTTGACCGCATGTTACCTTGGTTGCACTTGTCTGATCCTGCTAGGCACAATTTAAGTGCAGAAGATTTTAATTTAACTCGCTTGACTATTAAATTGTCAAGACAAGAAAAGTGTTGATGGCTTTTATAGCGAGTAACAATTGCTGGAGTTGTGAGTTGCAACATTGCACTTAAGCAATACAACAGCTGTAAAGAGGAGTCAGGAAGAGACACATTTTAATAAAAACAGCCACAGGAGATGCACAAAATTTCCCAGCTATGTACTGAGAGCGGTTTGATCTCATAAAATCTGAGTGCTAGAATGAGTTCTCATAAATCACACTGAAGTGAAAATGTAGCCAAACACTATAAGTAGGCCTGATAGAAAAATGTGGTGTTGAACTTCCTACAGAGGAGGCCCTGGCCTTGGCCTGAACAGTCAATAGCTTCACACAGTCAGGAAAATTTGTCTTTCCAATCCTTTGAGATTACATCGGAATCGCCTGGACTTGTCATTATCGAGTGCTCCGGTCACTCATTGAATGTAGTGAACCACATTCTAGCTCTCTTAACCTCTGCGATTAACTGTGTGGGAGGACATCCATGAAAAAGCAGGCTCTTTTGTTGACTGTGTTGCCAGGATTACAAGATCAGCGTTGAGGACCACACCTTAGTCTGCATAGTACAACTGAGTCTGTTTGGCTGACAAAGGGTATCCTGTTTTTAGGCTGATACTGGGCCAGATGCAGAAACACCCATTGACCTAACATGTTTCATCACCAGACATGCATGACTGCAAAATACTAGCCTGCAACAGTGTTCAAGTTAAGTCAACATGCACGGTGCACTAAGCTCACTAGTGCCATATAGATGTTGTTGGTCACATGAGCGAGGAAAGCATCCCAGCCAACATATTAATTTATTAATATATATATATTGAAATTATTTTTACAAAATATTAATTTGGCTAAAAGCGCAATATTCTTTTTAGTGGTGGTTGTCAGGAACAATTCATCAATGAAAATATTCAACCGTACCCTAAACATTAGAGATCAGTTAATTTCTTTTCATATAAGTTTATTTCTAGGCCAATAGTTAAATACATTGAAAAAGAGCTGCAAATATTAGTTGATTAAAGCTGCTGTAACCGTTATTGTCTTTGATAGAAGTGTTAAAAGCTCTATAACCCTGCCCACTTCATTCTGGTACCAACACCATCCAAAAAATAATGCATTAAGAAAAGAAAGAGGCAAAAAGAGGTGCCTTGGAAATAGAGAAAGGAGTTGTGCAAGTGTGGTGAAGTAGAGAGGACGGAGGAGATGCAAAGCAAAAAGGAAGTTGGAGGAGAGCAACTTCAATTGACTCTTAGATTGGAGGAATCCAAACATGCCAGTTTTTTAAAGTTTCATATATAAGAAATGAACTTTTATATAGTGCTTTTTTAGTCCTACTTTAAGCTACTCGAAGCGCTTTACAACACGT
Organism: Diplodus puntazzo; assembly: GCA_963678695.2. Lineage (NCBI taxonomy): Eukaryota > Metazoa > Chordata > Actinopteri > Spariformes > Sparidae > Diplodus > Diplodus puntazzo. The sequence continues at coordinate 5,225,252 of OZ023160.1, read as the reverse complement.
GTCACATCTGCCCGATTGTACACATTCTTACACTGACGGGACAGGCTACATCTGCTCATCAGGAACAGCCATCGGGGGCAACTGGGATCCAGAGAGCAAACCACAACCTTTCCCGTTCTGCCTACAGAGCTACAGCATACACCAGACGATTTGCACATTAATTGTTTATGAAAATAAGCATTTGAGATTTGCCCATCCACGTTTTGCTTCATTAATTCCACTCGTGGGAAAAGTCTAAAATTCACGTTTACAGAAATATTTCTTCACGGCTTGATTGTGATCTGTCATTTGTTGAAGTAATGTTATTTTTCTTCCAGCAGATTGCTAAACTGAGACTGCAGCTGCAGCGCAGCAAACAGGTCAGCCGGCAGAGCAAAGACAGGGAGCAGAGCTCGCTGCAGCTGTCGCAACAGGCACAGCATGGCATTGCATGCCAACCACAGGTGAGTTATTCATGCCTTGCCAAACTCAGTCAATGGCATGCTATTTTCTGGTGAAAACATTAACTAACTCTGACTTTGGTGATGCAAGATTTTACCCTGACAGCGATGATAGGATAAGGTAGCTTAGCAGCCAAGCAAAAAACATACAAATGAAACAGACGGTGACCAAGCCATATCACTGCTGTTAAAGATAAGGAAACTGAATGTGAATATACCAGGGTTAAGCAAGGTGCCATTCTACATTACACAGTGAAAGTGCCTGCAAGTTTGTTGTAGCATGCTTTTTTTAGGTTTGTGTGCAGGTCATGAAAATGTATGATGTTGTATGTTGCACGGCATTTGACTAAGGAGGTCTAGTTAATGAGTCCTGGTTCTGACCAGCTGTCTCGAAAGAGGAGAAGAGAGTGAGAGAGAGAATGTGTCTGGACATGCCCTGTTCTCTACTGTGCAGTTCATTCATTAACAGATGCCCAGTAACAGAACACACCAATCACTGTGGGAAAATTAACACAAACGAGGATATGTCCTATACCAGCCAGCAGTAGATCACAATCATGACTGTGTTTTTGTTCCCTCTGAAATTTAATCTCACTTCAGTCACATGTATTTAAACTGAACGCCTCCACCCATTAAATATCTCATGAAACTGGATCAGTGACAATTCAATACCGCAAACGGATCTTCTTGTCACAGAGTCTAAGACATCTGAAGTCTTGTGTATGTAATTGCATAATTGACCTGATTGTTTTTAATGTGTTGTGAGGGTGGGGTCATATTTGAGTATATATAATTTTGTTGTGTACATTATTTTTTACTTACTTTTTGTCTGTCTTTCCAGTACAAGGGAAATTCATCAGCCTTGTCGGCAATCCCTGTGCCAAAATCCCTCATATCCAGAGTGCCGAGCAGTGTGGAGGGCATCAACCACGAGCTGGAGAATGTGTTTATCAGAGAGGACTGGGAGCACGGCATACAGGTAGGGATGTGAACACACACCAGCAACAGATCAAGTGTTGTTATTTAAAACATTTTTTCAAAGTGCTTGTTGAACTGCAAACGTGTGAGGATAATACATAGAACACATTGAGTTTGCTTGCACTATATCTGATGAACTCGCCTAACACATTTGTCCTCTAAGTCCCAGTTAGGTTTAACGATCAGATTCATGTTATATCGTACAGACTGTAATTGCGTGGCAGCCAGAAAATTGTTCACAGCAGTAACTACTGTCAGTGGTCAAAAATAGCTTTTCAGCCTGTGCTTAAAATGTATTACATGCATGCAAAAGCACAGTCTTGTAAAGTTCCTTGCAGCATTGTGCACCATTCAGTCAGACAGCATATATCCCTGCTCGCACTGAATTAAATCGCGTAGGGGTGAAGGGAGGCATAAATCTTGTCTGATGTGGGGTAGTAAACCCTGGCAGGTCTGTAAAGCTAGCCTCCTAGAAAGTTGCACGTGCACACACACACACACACACGCACACAGAGTTTAAGTGCAAACAAACACACGCACCACTACAGATTTACAGCCTGCTGTGCAGCAAGCCTTTTTAAATCAGCTGTGCCAAAGCAGTACACTCTGCACATCACACTGTTCATCCACTGTCAAGTATTACCATCTGGTGTGATGTTTGCTTCTCCAATTGCCCTTTAAACAGACAGACAAACACACCAGAGGCCTTTCAGTTCCAGTCATTTTTAAATATAGGACATTTTAGCTGATGTTCTTCACCGACAGTGACATTGTCCAGTGAGTGAGCAGGTAGCTGCTCAGCGTCAACATGAGTGTTTCAAGGACACATTGGCTGTTAGGGATGATTGATTGTGACCCTATGAGTTAAAATTCTCTCCAAACGCCAAGCACCACCACTACAACACCATTTCAGGATCCGTGCACATTAACACATGACTTCTCACCCCCTCCTCTGTCCTCTCACCTCACAGGCCATGGATGTGGTAGATGGCCGCCGCGCCCCCTTCCCTCCGCATCACTACAGCAACAGCGGGGAAACACGTGACACGGACACACAGGCCCCTTCAAGTGGTGACTCCAGTCCGTTGCTCCACCCCTACAGCTCCGACCACCTCCACTCCCCTGATGGAAGCCCCTGTTCTGCAGAGGACATTGACAAAGGTGTGCCCATGTTTGACGGATTCAGCTTGTGTTCACTGCGTTGAAGGGGAGCTCAACCACTTTACATATTAAATTCTTTTCATAGGTCATAAGTAGTGTGGAATTATGCAAACGATTGTATAAAGAATTTTGTTGCTTCAGAGGGAGCTGCTTGAAAATTGTGAAATCCTCAAGTGATGTCACTTTAGTCAAATTTTTGCAAATGAAAAAAGAAATGTGTGGGTTGGATTAAGATTATTTTACAAGACTGCTGTAACCCTCTCCTCATCTCTGCCTGAAACTCACATAACACACCTGATTCTCTGACTGAGCTGTCAGGGGTTGAGTTGCATTGTGGGTAATGTAGGTGCCAGGTTTTAAAAAGAGAGAAGAATGCATGGAATGAAAAAAGATAGTGTCTCTAGTTGTGATGCATCAATTTGATCCTTTTTTAAACTGTATTTTATGTAATCCTAAATTGGTCCAGTAAGCAATAAGGAATTTTATTGATCTCATATGCTAATTGTAGCGAGTCTGATTGGATCATAATATTGAGCTCAGCAATCTTTGGTTAGGAAATGAAAGTTGTAATAAAAAATCTTGCAGGATATGTTCTTTGATCACTGTCTGTCTATTGGCTGTATTATATTATAGGCAAACTTGGCAGCTTTTGTTTAACATTGGCATGTAATTTGCATTTGCAAATAGGTTTTACAGCTTTTTCATCAAATAAAATAAGGGTTTTGTAGAAAAGGGTATTTATATTCCACAAAGCAAGATACTGACAAAGATTTCAACTATGTAAAAGTGCAGAAATTTGTATTGTATTATGATTTGTATTGAAATGTTTAGAATGATCCACAACTTTACTTTAAGCACATTGCTTAAAGGGTTTTTCTTTTCCTGTTTGTCTCGTTAAACCTACAAAAGTATTATAATATTATGTTATATTCTTTATTTTATTTCCAGACAATTTGTGCAGTTCTCCTCTTCCCAATTTTGCCACTTCTCCCAAACCCAACAACAGCTACATGTTCAAACGGGAACCTCCAGAGGGCTGTGAGAGGGTCAAAGTGTTCGAGGAGATGGTGTAAGTATTTTACCATCAGTTTGTTTTTAAAGTCACCCTCAAATTTGATCCTTTGCTACTGCACAATTTTGCTCCTGCCTGTCGAGTGTAAACATCATTAAAAGCAAAACAATTTTACTGTTTACTGTACTGTTTCATGGACTCTGAGATCCTGTTGGATGATAGTTCAACAAAGCTAACAAGCTTATTTGCATTGTGGGTGGCAGGAATGAGCCCAAAGCTGCTGTGTAGGATAAATAACTTGCATTTAAACAGAACGATCAACGAAATACAAAATAACAACCAAAAATGCTGTTTTGTCTTCAGGTCCGGCAAATCAAAAGGCTTCCCTCTTTTCTCGTGCCCTGACAAAAACAAGGTGAACTTCATTCCCAGGGGCTCTGCCTTCTGCCCGGTCAAACTCCTCTGCTCCTCCCTCTTCTCCCCCGTCTCGCCCTCGTCCTGCTCCTCCGCCAGCCCAGGTCTCCATGGCAACGACAGCCCAGGGCCTCAGGTGACCCCAACTCTGCCTACTGCACCACTAGCTACCTTTCCAGCCTCCGCTGACTGGAGCACCGACACAAGCACAGGCATAAACACAGACAAGAGCACAGACAGCCCGAGCCCCGATGCAGATGTGGGGAAAGAAGGCTCAGCACATGTTCTCCTCACCAGCTAGTCCTCAGGTATTCATGACCAAACCACCTACAGCTAACACTTCAGCTAGTCAGGTTGGATGGTTTTAAAACAGAGAAAACAAACAAAAGCAAAAAAAAAATAAAAAATCCTTGCACTCCGTTAATCCTAACGTTAGCCAGCAGGGAGTGCCCAAGGTCTGGAAATGACAAACACATTGGAGGATAATGGTACCAGCATCCTGCTGCACAAGCACATCTGCTTGGTCGCAGTGTTTGTCCCGCTGTCGTGGAACTCTGATGTATTATCAAGAAAACTTGATAGTTTGATCATTGTCGTCCAGACTTAAGTGTGTGCTGACCTTGGGCACAGCTTCCCTTCACCCATCACTAACCTAGCCTTCTCCTCTGTACTGTGACGATTCCCATAACAAAAATAGCTTTGCTTTGTTTTTCGCAAAAAATAGAAATTACAGCTCAAATTATTGTGTTACGTAGTGCCTGCAGTTTTATTAAGATACATTTTAAAAAGTAAAAATCATAAAACTTTCACAAGAAACAACTCTGAGGTATCAGAAACTCATTCTACTCATGTTATCTAACCGGCTTATTAGCTGTTACGTGTTCAGCAAGCTAACATCTAAAGTAAATATACACAAGCTTTTTGACAGGATGGGAAATGCTCGATTCATATTTTAAACATACCAGGATGTCTTACAGTTGGAACACATTGCCCCACATCAACCACAATGTTTGCACTTGTTAAGACCTGGATCAGAGTGACACAGGCTGAGGCCTGTTTAATTTGTTTATTATTTTAAAGTATTTGTATCACAGTGTCTGTGTGAAACCAGCAGTTGCTGGAGTGCAGGCTCCACCTGACAGGCTTACAAATTCTAGTCAGATCACCATTTAAACACAAAATGCAAATCAGCTCTTTTTCAGTGACCAAATAACCAATAACAAAGCACACAATCCCCCTATTGCCTTTTTTTATTGCCCCACACTACACAGAACAGTAACTCAGGTCATATGGAATGTACTTGCTTGGACTATGTTGCCTTTCCCCAGTGTTTATGACTTTATTCTACAGAAAGACATTCCAGTCTTTTGCAGAAATGTTTATTTTTTCCCTGGAGAGGGAGGTTATTATGGACTGAATCAACTGATTGATGTCACAGCTCGTGACAGATGACTTTCGGATTAACCTGTTCAGGTTAGGGTTTCAGGTGCTATGACACATTCCAGAAATCACTGTTGCATTTGTCGGCCGTGAGTACTAGTGTAAACGCAACTAGCTACATAAGCTACATAATCCCGAATTGAGAAGTTGACAAATGTGTCGTTTGTTTTTCCCCTTTGTTCAATATGTACCAAAGCAAATGACAAAACAATGAGAGGCCTGTCATGTATTTGGGACAAGAGGCACCATTTTTGTGCCAGAAGCAGAATGTTCATGTGCACTTTTGTTTTGTTTATAAACAGTTCAGCGACATGTAAACACTGGTTCATAGTGTTTCAAACACAGGCGATAATCGTTAAACCAAGCCGAAGCACTTATTTGGAAGTGAGATGATAATCACTATTTTTTCTTATTTTTAGACCAATTTGTAACTTAAAACAATCAGAACTTGAGTGTGCAATTGATTTTTGTTTGAAGTAAAGATACACTAACATTTTTTGTGTAACACAGTTTGGCTCAATATACAGATCCAACCGGATGTGCCCTTAACGTCACCTGCACAAGTTGTGTCACCAGAACATATAGAAAAGAAAACATGACTGATTTAGTGACCTAGTAAATGTTTCATTCCAAAACTTTGGTCTATCAAACCACTTGCACACAGAATTAAAATACGAACAATATGCAACACATTCCACACAGATTAAGTTGATGTACTCTCTTCTGCTTGCAGCTCCAAGAGTTTCATTCATACTAATTCTGATTTTATTCACAAGTTCATTGCAGTGCAGTTAAGGAATGGTTGCCATGTTTGGCGATGATGATTCAGTTCTCCTGTGTATTACGCATTTTTATGTAGATCTTGTGTGTGTTTTTTTCAATAAAGAAAACAAGAAAATCTCTTTTTTGGATTGGTATGTAATTTTTTTCAAAGGCAGACACATCAACTGATAATATACATAAGCATGGCATGTATACAATTACAAATAGGAGGCAAGGTAAGGCAGTCAATGTATTTGGTTATGATTGAATATTAACAAATGTCACATGGCATGAAAATCTAAAATGACACATCGTACGGCAAAATAAATTCACAATCAGCTGTTATATACTGTATAAGGAATTCAATAATAATTTTGATGAGGTTCTATATTGTTTATTTGTGATTCAATTAAGGCATTTACTCTGATATAAATATTTAATTTATGCAGCATTGTCGTCAAAATCAGTATGACATTGTCTTCATGATTATCAAACATTGCAGTTAGTTTGGCTTTGAAAACAAACCATTGAAAACGGCATTTATCACCCGTTAGAAGCCAACAACTGCACTGAATAAACACAAAGTCTGAATAATGAAAGTACTGATGAAAAATCTCACATTAATATAAATATATTTTCCATTCAATCACACGTTTGACTGGATGACAGAAAACAAGGCATGCAACATGCAGTGATAGATGAGTGATATGTGAATCTTTAGTTCTGGACAATGTCACAAAGAGTGGACGCAAATAATGTAGCAATCAAATAAAAGCATAAATCTTAAAACAGAAACCTTTTGCTGTTTGAAAATGGAAACATTTCAGGATGTTTTCAGTTCTCCCTTTTTCAAATGTGGTCTTTAATAGTTGCTGATAATTCTGATAATTTAATAACCTGCTTTTGCTGAGTGTCGATCAGATTGACGGCAGAAAAGTAAGCATTTATTTTTTGATTAAAACTAAAATTAACTGTTTTTCGCTGCTTTGCATTGTTCAGTAATAAGGATCAGAAATAAAGCATGAATGCTACTAGAGACTACAGATTTCCAAGGCAGCTAATGTCAAAGGCTTCTTGTTCCAAACTCATACTGAGGCATCCCTGCTAAACATTAAATGTTCAACCCAGTGAAGTGTTTATGTTTAATTTCTTTCACAAAGGAAAGGACGAGAGCTGGTAGTTGTTAGCGGGACACTGACAGCAGCATAACACTGCCACCGTGAGACAAAAATCTGATTTGTTACTTATAACGACAAGCAAATTTCTCTTTTTATAGCAAGTGTGTTTCTCATTATAATAAGATGATAATCTAATTTTATCTTTTTTTTAACCCTTCTTTTGAAAAACCTGTAGTCTTGGAAGGACATGGAAGAGTATTTTCTATCGAAAGAAACATGACCATCACAGATCAGTATGTCATTTTAACAAGGGACATTTATTTATGTTGTTATAAAAAGAAAAATGACTCAGTTAAGGCTGCCAGTTTATTGATTATTTTCCGTATTGGGTAATGAGACAATTATTTTCTCCATTCACTGTTTGGTTATAAAAAAAATTCACATATTGAATTTCTTGACAGTCTAAAAGTCACAAAGATGTTCAGTTTTCTACAACATCTGATGAAGGAAAGCACATGTGAAAACAAATATTGGGCGTTTGTACATTTGAATGACCAGTTGTGGAGAGTAACTAATTACATTTACTCTCACACAATACTGAAGTATTGAGTATTTCCATTTTCTGCTACTTTAAATATTATATTGCTTATATTGTCCTTTTTACTACACTACATGTATTGATAACTTTACTTGGTTACGTTGCAGGTTCTGATTAATAATAAGAAAATATAATCAACAGATGAATTATGATGTCATATTATTGATAAAAAATAGAAGCTTTATTGATCCCTGCAGGAAATTCAAAAGCTATACAAGCTGTGCAATCACACATAGTTATAATTCAGTGCTATAATTGTTATTATTCTGAAAAGGGGCCATTCTGAATACTATTGCTTTCGGTACTTCAAGTATATTTTAAATCTTATACTTCTGTACTTTTACTACAGCTAAATTCTGAATGCAGGACGTTTTACTTTTAAGTTACAGACTTTTTTTTTGCACTGCTTCTATTACTTTGTGATGTTATTGTTGGCATGAATGAATTTACTGCTGATTAATTGACTGACTTTCTCGGCTATAAATCAAATTGAAGTCTAAAGAGAAAACAGTTGCGTGTTGCTCGTCAGATTTGTCTCGGGTCACAGTGGCAGCTTTATTCTGCTGTACCCAACTAACTAAAGGCGCCCATTCCAGATCACCATGACGCTGAGGAAGAACTATGCGTTGTGAAGTTCGTGTTCTGCGTCAGTTTTGCCGACCGCATCAGGATTGGAGAGGGGGTCCAAGTCAGCAAACAGGTTGAACCACGCCGAGAGGTCTTTGGACGTCCCTGCTGTCTCTGCGAAATGAGTTAACAAAGGATAAATGTCACGCATACTCACTGCTGAACAATTTAAGACATGGAGAAAATATAATCATCTCCATTCGATCCAACGTTATGAATGGAAACAACCCACAAGTTCTTTGAAAAAATACTCATAAACACAGGTTTCATGTCTCTTTTGAATGAGTGAGTCTTTTTTTTTCTTCAAAGTCTTCTCATATGTTTTGCTCATTTGGCCCGCTCCTACCTTTCACTGCTGCCTTAGGAGGGTTCTGATTGGCTCCAGATGAGTGCTCCGTTGCCTGGGCGACGGGCCGTGGAACGATCCCGGCCCAATCTGAAACGGCGATACAGAATTAGATTAATCAACAGGGGAGGTTTTTAACATGCCAAAGCGTGATTCAACAAATAAATCATCACGCCCTCTCACACACTGCTGATGTGGACGGATATTGTGTAATAGACGCACAAACGACAACAATCACAAAGTCAATCACGGAAAAATCTGACGACATCGCAGGCCAAACGTTGCAATTACAACTTTGAGATCTTGTTTCAGGCAAGTTTATTTTATCCTTTATCCTTTGTGTATCGGGATAATACACTCTGTGAAAGGACTAAATAACCACCAGGGAGGACGCTGGTATGTGGTGTTGATGTTCTGTTTTTGTGACTAACAGTTTAAATTCCAAATACAAACAAATACAAAGAGTCCAGCGGGCCTAAATACCCAAACAATCTTTTGAATCCTTAAGAGCTCCAGCTCCCTCTACTCGTGTTTCCTTTATGGTTACAAGTCCTGAAGTGGGAGAAGAAATTTTGAATGATTCAATGTTTTTGTTGAGATAAAATGTGATGAAAAGGCTATACATCTTTTAGAAATGTTGTTAGTTGTTTGAGTTTCAAAGCTTTGAGTGTGGCTTAGGGATGCATGACTAATCGACAAATAACGAAGTCCTGCAGTGCTGCCCTGACCTTTTAATTTGTTGTTTCACTGAACTTTCTCAAAATTGTAATGCAGAAGTGATCATTCCCATAAAACATCAGTCATATTTGTCAAAAACAACTTTATTATGTGGGGCAGTCCTTGTGTGCCTGCATATAAATATGCTCAACTCATGAGAATTGGGGGGATTTTCTTCCTTGAAGATGTGCTGTAGCTTTGTTTTTATAATTTTGCTTTAAAGCGAAAGCCTCTATAAGAATCAGTCATGAGTTTAGACTCTGAACCAGGGTGTTTCCAGACCTGTTTCAGGCTCCAGTCAAAGTTAAATGGAGGCCGTAAACCTCTTGAACAAGCTCCTTCTTGCCTCCCAACACCCAGATTCTTCTTGAAAGTCTGCAGCGGTTTTTCTTTTTGTTTTCATAACAGCAGAACGAATCTGAGTGTCAATCAGTATGTGCAGGAAAAGTTTCAAGGACAGAGGTATAGTTGTTAAATTAGATTTGAGCTTGCGTCTGATGTTTTGTATGCAGTTTTCTTGTGTGTTGTCAAAAGTTATTTTTCACTTACAAGCCGTGTCCCAGCCTGTGCGCTCTCCTGCCGACTGATTGCCGCTTGAATCGGCTTTAAGTACATTGTGTTATTTTAAAATCGTTCTGTGCAGCTCTGATTGAATTCTGCTGACAGTTCCTGAGACTGCATGTTGTGATTGTCGCAGCTTCAAGCTGTAAAAACAGTTGACATGTGGAAAAAGTCAAACAGTTTGAATATGTTCTGACAGCTTTTTTAAAAAGGAAAATATTGATCAGTCCCCAAGTGTGTTTCGTTCACCAGCTGGACTCTCAGCTTTCGGCGTTACTCGCCATCTCGCCAGCCTCGGATCACGTCGACCACATGCTTCTCCTCAGTCTGTTCTGATACACTTGAGTTGAAAAACTCCAGACTTGCTTCTTTTTCTAACACGTTCCTTATCGATGATCATAGTGGAACTGGAGGAATATTTCTAAATCATGCTGTGACTTTGAACCGTGCAGGAGTTATGTTTCACTGCCCTGATGAACACTGAAATGCCAGCTTCATAATTCCACCCAGGACATACATACATACTGTAGGTTTCCACTTCTTTATAGCTTTATTAGTGGGGCTACTCAAAAGCCCTCTGAGCTGGAAATGGAGAAACCAAATCAACAAAACCAGATGAGATACTAGCAGCCAGTGCCCAGGCCCAGATGAAATGGAAAGTCGCTGGCAATCACCTACGGGGAAGCAAATCTAACTGCCCTGGTATAATGGACTCCTATTACTTTGACAGATGTGGGTTTGATAAATCATTTTGAAGCCGCTTTTCTCCCTTTGTGGAAATAGTTTGCCACAATGAAAAGCAGAAATTTGTGCTATTATTATTGCAATTCATGGGAAAGCACTGTTCCTTTTTATTTAGTTTGAGGTGCATTTATTTCACCTAGATGCTTAACATCTTAGTGAACGGTGTTCCTATGTTGGAATGGTAATCCGTAACAGGTTAACAGTATATACTCATGCAGCACACTGTCTTCAGTATATGTTATTTATGTTCTATTTATGTAAGTAGTTTAGTTTGATGTCTGCATTTTTGCACTGCGACGTTTTGCACTGGTTTGCTCTTTTATATTTTGCACTATTTTGCTCTCTTTTATTCTTGGCACTGTCTTGCACTGTTCTGTTTGTATTGCTAAGTTTTTCTACTTTTATAATATTTATATAAAACATTTTTCAAGTTCATTAAAATCCTGTAGGCGGAATGGTAAAAATATTGTTTTCAATGGTTATGCCTCTGTCATTCTATCCCAGAATGAGCAGCATCAAATCAAGAAACAAGCAAGAAACCCCAGGGTCTTAGCTTTCATTTGAGACCAAGATTATGTTTCTAGGTAAAGGGGTTCTCAAGTTCTAAGCCTTTGAATCTCAGTAGGTGCTCTTGTCTCCAAAAAAGACCCAAGCAAAACGCACGCACGTTAGAAAAATTGTGAAAAATCAATTTTTTAGTCTTTTGACTCCAAACTTTTGAGTGTAGCAAGCTGAGACCTGTGGCTATGGCCTAAGTGTGTCTGATGTCTTGATGTGTCTTGATGGAAAAAAAATATTATTTTGATACCTTAAAGAGGCTTTTTGACCTCTTCTCTAAGAATGAATATAGACTCTAACGTGCTGACCTGAGAGTGAAGACTGCACATTATTCAGGCTCTGGTCCAGCAGCTGAGATGGTAGAAAGAAGGAGTTTTCCTTCTGTTCGGCCTCCGCTGGACCACCTGGCGCTGCGCTCGTTCCCTCCTCGCTGTCTCCAAACACTTCCGTCCACTCTCGAGAGAACTCGCCCTCCTCCACAGACATACTGCCCAGGATCTCGTTCAGTAAGGCCATGCTGTCCCTCTCCTCTCCCTCCGACTCTGGATGAGTGGAGAGCAGATCTCCATTTCCTAAAATGGCCGTGCAGAGCGATCAGATGACTTCAGCGATAATGTGTATTTATCCAATAAAGTATTGTAACTAATAACTTCCGTGACATTTGATTACGAATATTTTCCCAAATTCAGCCACATTTCCCGAAAAAGTAAGTGTGACAGAGCTCAAACCATTGATCGAGAAACTGATGAGCGGATTTGCTGATAAATAACCAGCAACTATTTTAATAATTTGCTTGTTTTCTTTTTCTTTCTTGATAGAAAATGCATAATAATATTAATAAGCATATTACTTGGACTTCCAATGACACATATTACTAGGAACTTAATAGAAAGTGTTTTTTAGCACCAACTATCTTTGTAATCAGGACAACTGGTCAAAACTAGCAACGTGAAGGCGTCCCTTTTGAAATTTGGGAAAATATGATCACATATTTTCACTATTTTTGGACGTTTTATCTAAAAATAAAGAAAGGAATAGGAACAATCCTGTAAAAAAATGAATAGTATTGCCTTTTACCTTCTCTGGTCTTATCGCTGGTGTTTTCATTCAGTGAGATGAGTCTGTAAATATGACAGAGTATCAGTTTATTAACATTTTCCGCATACACAAGGCAACAGGTGTGTAGAAAAACAGCGCCTGTGTTCAGTCCAGACTTCTAAATATGTTGTCAGTTTGAGCTGTTGGCATGCGGGTGTTTTGTCTACCTGCATGAGTAAAGATCAAGGCGAAATAACTCACTGGTCGTCTGTGGTCTCGGCTTTCCTTCCACCCTCTTTCTCCGTTTTGATTCTCTTCTTGCCCTTCTTCTTAGCCAGCTTGTCCATGGGGTCCTGTAAGGTCTGCAGAAACAAACCAAGTCTCAGTATGTTTTTTTTTTTTTTTAGTTTCTCCTCAAAATAATTTTGTGATATTTCTGATACCAATTAAACGGTGAAATAAGTCGAAACAGGCAAACTTTTGCTGCTCTCTGCCAGTTAAGAGAGCCAAAGCAAGCTAATTTGCATTGCCAGTAAACCAAATGGAAATGTGTAGGTGAATACGTTTTGCCCGTTGTTCTGGTTGAGTAGGCAGTCTGTCACTCTGGCTAAGGACACATGAGCGGTGGTCATACCCTGCCCGGACTGTGGTGGTCTGAGTGATCGCATCTCAAATGTGGAGGCGCCCGTGATCGATTCACACAGGACGGATGATAACGGCCTCTTTAAGTGGGGTCAGAGTTTAGATCTCCGTGCAGGGTCAAGATGATCTCTCACCTTAAGTGTGGAGAACTCATAATGCTGACAGCCCTTGAAGCTCTCATGGATGGCTGCCATCGTGTGGGACGTCTTCTCCCAGAAGTGCAAAAGTGTCGTCTGAAACGGCAGAAAAAAGCCAACGCAACACAAATCAGCTGGTTGTTTCAAAAATAATTCACCATCATCGGTTAATTCGTTCCTCATGTCTCCTCACATGGTCTTAAATCTGCTTGTATAGCTTTGTTTACTTTGTTATGTAGGCATCATGTGTTACAGCTATTGAGTACTCAGTGGTGATCAGTGGCGTGTCATGCCAACAGCTGTGTTATACCTGGTATGTGGTTAAAACGTGCGAGAGGAGGTTGCAGCGACTGGCTCCCAGCAGGTCCACCTTCTGGCAGACGTCATTCTTCAGTTTGTCAAAGCTTGTTTTGGTTGTGCGCACCTGGGCCTGAACCTGAGATTGTGGTAGATAAGAAAAATGTCCTAACTGAAGGAAGGCAGCCAGTATTATGTGTAGCACAGGTATTCAACATTATAAAACAAACACTGGAGTTCAAGTTTGTGCAAGTGTACGACGATTGTAGCATGCAGGGTTGTGTTAGAGTTAAAGTTAGAAGTAAAAGACCTCTATTCGAAGGTGTGTTCTGCCCTCTAGTGGCCTCTTTTTTTGGTGAGTTTTTTCCTGACGTGCTGTCTGTATGATCTTGCATATTGCTGTTGGAGTTGAACTGAAATGATGACAACAACAGTCCCCTTTAACAGCATCAAATTGTAGCCACTCATAGATACCAGCCACCTGAACACGGAGGTTTTGCTTCTGTTTCTCTGTGTAGCTTTTGTGTAAAGCTGCTGACAAACCAACCAGCAAACAAACAAACGGACACGGATGAAAAATATCTCCTCAGATATTTTTGAGTATCTTCTAACTACTTATTTTTGGACATGAAGCAAGATATATGAAAACGTCATTGTGGACATTTCTTCTGAACATTTAATCGAATTTAATGCTCGGTGGATCAGCGGTTGTATTTTATTCTTCTCCCACACACTGTGTTGGCAGGTTCCCGGGGTTATTTCTGTCTTCATGTTGCTCTGGCCTGCAGCTGTTTCTTAGTATTGACAGTGGGCCTCTGAAAAGGTCCAGTGAAAAGGTCCTCCTCAAGTCTTCTTCACTCATATCGACACATGTGCTCCCTCTCTCTTTTTCCATGAACACATGCACAATATCTTCTCCTTAATCAACATGCTCCTCTTTCTCACAGGTGGTGTTGCTTCACTGACCCTCGCTGCCTATTGGCTTGTACGTTTTGCCTCCTGGTTATAATTTGCCTCTTCATCCTGGCAGGGAGTCGCCCTTGGAACTGCCTCTCTATCTTCTACTTTTTTTTTCGTGGCATCATTATTGATGTGCAGGTCGTCACATGGAGAGGAAATTCATTCCAGCATATTTTGATGTTGCGTACAAAAACATGACTCATATTTTAGGAGAGTGCGTTTTCATTTTAGAACAGGCTACGTTTCACTAAACCGACAATAAATACAATTTGCGTCTTAGTACATTTTCGTTAAAAAATAAAATGTGGCTATCGTTGCTTTTCTGTTAAGAAATCGTCTGTGTGACAGACCTTGCGGAATTTCTCCATCTGTTTGTGTGTGTCTGGATCCAGCTCCTGAGACACGTCCTTCATCCAGAGCAGCGCTCCTCTGTATTCAGTCCTCGACTGCTCCATTCGATTCACCGTCAGCCACGTGTCCGAGATCGCTCGATAGCGAAACGTTTCGACCTCCTGGTACAATCGGCACAGAGGGTTCCTCAGAGCCAGTCTGTGGGATGGAGTGTTACATTAAGTATTAAGTTGCAGCATGTGACAAACTTTACCACATTCAGCTTGAGATATTACTGGATTGTCACAGCGCCCAAACTTACATCAGCCTTTAAAATGCACAAAACAGTCTGCTGAATAATTGTTAGTCATAAAGGAAAGGCCACTTGGCTCTTCCTGCCCCATCAGTTCAAA
Source organism: Diplodus puntazzo (assembly GCA_963678695.2). Classification (NCBI taxonomy): domain Eukaryota; kingdom Metazoa; phylum Chordata; class Actinopteri; order Spariformes; family Sparidae; genus Diplodus; species Diplodus puntazzo. The sequence continues at coordinate 5,209,959 of OZ023160.1, read as the reverse complement.
CACTTTGTGTAAAAACAAATTGTAGAGTCAATCAACTGGCAGTTAACGGAGGCTGCTGATTTTCTTGTCGATTGTCACGTGTTTACCAAACTGTTGTTCACAATTACTTTAATTCTGTAAGAACGTAACACTTAACTTCATTAATAAGAATCAGTATGTATGTTTCTTTGGCCAAATTTTTGTAGTTGACTGATTTTGACACAGATTCAGAAATCAGATAAATGTAATCCTTGTTTTGTAATTTTGGTGAAAATATCCCTGGACTATTATAGGATTACACCTCAGACTTCTACTAACCTCTGCTGGGAGGAGAAGCACAGTGCTTTCCCTGTGGCCTGCATGATCTTTCCAGCCCGGGTTTTATCCTGCGAGCCCTGCGAGCGCAGGAAACGACCCAGCTCGTTCTCCTCTTGGGAAAGATCTGCACAGTAGAGATGGTGAACGGGTTTAGGATTCAATCGTACAGGCTAAGAAAACATGAATGAACTTGAACTGGAATGAATGGCCATTTCTTTTAGGTATTTCAGAGGGTATTTTCTATTCAACATGACTTTAATTTTACCATTAATATTCACATTCTGCATCACAGATAGCCCTGTAACTGAATGGATTCTGTTTATAGTGATGAAAAAGATCTCAGAGTCATGGTTTCAATTGTTGTGGATGTTTTGGGCGCTGGGAGCTGTTTTGTTGTGGAGAACGACTCCTGTGACGAATAGTTTCCAGCACAGAGTTCAGACTGAGACCAGCTTTGTGGGTCGGTGCCATCCACAGCTTCAAACCGTGTTCTTTGTCTTTCTAACTTTAGCTTTTGTGGAGATGGCTTTCTATGCTTACACTCGCTAATCAACCCACTGAAGCGCGACCAGTTTCTGTGTGTGCCAGTTTTATAACTTAAAGCAAGCTTAAGCACACATTTTATTGTCATTGACATCAAGGCAACTTTCTTCCTCAAAATTGAGCATATTACATCCGTCCTCTAGGGACGGCTTCAGCTCTGCTCACGGCAGGGATTAGATTTCAGTTCTGGGAAACGGAGTCTGCAATACCCGAAAAATAGAAAGGAGCAACACCCAAAATGTAATTGTTGCTTTCATCTAATGCAGACGTTGTGTTTAGAGGTGCGGGAAGTGTCTTAAATATGGTGTGAGTGAGTCTGTGGATGCAGTTCTGCTGCTGCACTTATAATTTTAATGGAGGGAGGTCATTGGGAAGGCAACAACACTGAAGCGTGTGGCAGTGCAGCTGGTACCAGAACACCTCAGCATAAAGACTGATGATCCACTTTGTAGTCAAATCATCTGGTAAAGATGTCAACGCGCCGACTGATCATCACCTGGTGATGAGTTGGATCGGGTGTTGAGGGAAACGAGGAACATGGATGTGAAATGAGTTATTTAGCGTGGTGTCTTGGTTCACCCTGAAGGACGAGGTGATGAACTATGACATTGAGTGTGAACGGCTGCCTGAAGTGGTTCAGCGTTTGTCTTTGACGCCACCTTGTGGGCATGATTGACAGGGAGGAGGCTCAGGACGTACCGGGGGAAAGTTGTATGTGCTGCCCTGTTTAGCCTGCTGCCACCATGACCCTCTTTTAAGAGACACATTTTACGTGCTACAATTCTTAAAAGAAGCATTTAGGACTGATATGACCCACAGTTGGTACTTATTATGCTGTTCATTTGAACTTACAGCAGATCCTCCTCTGGTACTGCTCGATGACCTTCAGCAGCTCCATGCATGTTCTCTGGATGGAGTGGAAGACCTGCACATCAGACGACAATCAGCAAAAACACAGAATCAAACAGCTGATCATTGAATTGAGGACGTTATTATAAAAGCTGTTCCGTAGCACGCTGCCTGAATGTGCTGTGAGTTATTTTCAAGAAGACAAACCACAGATATCCGTTCTTCTCTACGACATGGAATTAAATCCTTCACGAGGTAAAAATGGAACCGTTAAAATGTCTCATCAAAGCTCTGATCTGATATGTAGATGTCCCGTTTTGAATGATTCACTGCCGTTCTTATCGAGGACCCGGCCTTAATTAAGGTTGGGTGTTCAGGCCTTTATGAGGTATCGATTTCAGCCATTAAACTCACTTCGCTCCTGAAATGGAGGCATCGATGATGGAGGTTAGACCGGCAGCCTAATGTAAAGAGTTAAGCCTGAGGGGGATACCGGCACCGTGTGAATCAAAAAGCCATCTAAGTCACTGCAGAGTCCACCTGAGGGAAGTATCTGCTGTGTTTCTTAATGTTTCTGTGATGTGATGGAGGCTCATGTTGTCCAGAAAGACTCTCTGCTGCAAACCCACGAGCCCGAGCAGTTTTTACATTCCTCCTCACCTCCAGCTTGCCGTCCAGATCTGCGTCTGACGCCACCACATGCTCGTCCTCTTTCTTCCCGGTGACCTTGATGAGCGTCTGTTTGGTTTTCCAGTACTTCTGCTGGAACTTGTTCACCACAGACGAGTCCTGGCTTTGGATGAAGCGGTCCAGATAGTCTCGGGAGTAGCCGCTGCAATGACACAGGGGTTGCACCAATGTTGTGACTGCTGCCCTCTTCCATAATGATCTGGGAAGAACTTATTGATCGGTGTAAACACAGAAGTTTACTCACAAATTTCCTCCCTCCATTTTTCACGATGGCCCGTGGAGAAAGCAGAGCAGCTTAGATGAGGCGACCTACTGGGTAACAGATGTAGAGAGGAACATAAAGCGATGCAGCAGAGTTTAGAAACAGTTCTAACACTTCTCTAAGACATCCTCTCAAATTTGCAGCAAACAAAGATTTGCAGAAACTTTATATATTTTTAAAAATAACAGCTCCACATCTCATCTTTGTGTAAAAATGTGCATTACAGTGTGCACTTGGTGAAATCAGTGTTTTCATCAAATCAATGGTAAGTTATTTATGTAATTTCAAACAGAAGTGAACATCTGTTAAGAAATATTAATATGGATAAATATATAACATTTATTTAATGCACTGGTGTCAAATTGGTACAAGTTCAGGTATCAGAATTGGTTCCAAGGAGGAAAATCTAGATCATAATGTCACTTTTCAGCTCTAACAATGCAAATATCTGTTAACTCTAAATTCCTCAGTATCATTTTAACTGGATCACATTTAGCAGTTAATGAATACTGACTTCTTTAACAGCTGAAGGTTGTGTTGAGCGAGTATTTTCCTGCTTCGTCAGTGAGGTTGACTCGAAAGTTGTTTTTTCTCTTCATTTTATGTCTTTGAAAGACACACAGACTTTTTGGTAAGTTAAGTTAAGTTTTTGGTAAGTAGTCTTCTAATGTCAAAATGTCACTATATGACAAATATACAATATACAACACATGCAAAATGAACAGACCAAATCATCAATCATTCAGATATCCGCTGCATGAGTTTTAACTGAAACAAAGAAACAAGATGTCACAGATCCTGGTATCTCTGCACCGGACACATCTTTCTCACGTTTATTTCCAATTGTATAGTTTTGGAGTTTTTTTTCTTTTTCAGTGAAGTTTATTAGACCTACAGTAGCTCATTTGTGAGGTTGCCACTGTGCTCTAACCAGCTGGTGAGCTGTCCTTGAAGCAATATAAATACATATACATCCCGCTGTCATCAGTGTGTCCTGAAAACATTTAGTTTACTACGAGACAGATGATTGTATAACTTGTTAAAAGATATATTCCTGTATGCAACCCTCTCTTTTTTATATTAGGCCAAAGAAATCTTACATAAGACAAAATCCCACAAATATGTAACAGAACTTTTGTGTTTCTGCGACTTGCTTGGAGTCATTCATCTGAACAACTCTGTAAAACAATAACAGCTACTTTATGATCACTGCACCACTGAAATGCCTCCAGTGCTGGAAGAAGTACTCAGATTACTCCAGTGTTTACCTGCCCTGCAGGTATAAACATCAAAATATTCCTATTGTACATATATATGATCAAAAGTAACATCATGCAGAATGGCCCAATTCAGAACCATATTGCTGCATTGTAATTAATAATGCATTAATGTGTGAACTTCACTGTATTGCTGCAGCTGGTGAAGAGGAAGCTGATTATATTTACTTTATGTACGCGCAGAATGGCTTAAAAACTAATATATCATGTTATTTGTTGGTTCATATTTGTGTTTCTGTAATTAAACTACATGTATCGAATAAATAGGAACTGAAATGCTCCAGTAAGAAACAACAAGCACCTGATTGTTGCCACATTTCACTGAGTGACTCAAACTCAGACTGATGACTGAGAAACATGAAGGTGTGTTCTGTTTGTATTTCTACAGTTCCTCCCTGCTGCCTGCAAACATTAACCATCTCAGCTCATTATGCTGACCAACACCATCACCTGCCGAGCGCCACATTAATAATCAATGAGCACATTTCCTATATGATGCAGCAGTCACGACTCGGGGATGTGAGGCGATAAACGCGCTTTGACAAACAAAGAAGGATTATTATACAACACAATGCACATTTAAACAGAACCAACCAGCACCGTTTCTACCACACACTACTACAGAACCGGGAGGAGGGAGGAGCACATCGCTCTGAAGCAGCGTCTCCCTCCGATCATCACACAAATATCTGCATATTTTAAAAGATCGAATATCAAAAATCAGATCCGCAGTCTGCCGCACACGCACCTCTCCGTGTCGATCAGCTGCAGAGGAGGCTCGTTAGATCCCGGTCATCGTGTCCGGACAGCAGCTCCGGCTGCAGGCCTGCTGCTCGGATCTCTGTACACACAGCTGCTCGCTCAGCGGCGCGCGTCATCCTCCGGCACGAGACGCTGCTGACGTCATGCGCACCACGTTCAAATGTATGCTTCCTGCAGACAGATGTTGACATGATGACGACAAATAAACAGGATATATAGTGAAACAAACATTAAGGCTACTAGAAAACAACTGTTAATATATGTTAATCAGCATAATTAAATATTTGTTCTTATTAAAAGATTCAGATTCGAGCAGCTTTATTGATCCACCAGGGGCATTTTTGTTTGAACAGCTTGACTTGCACACAAACTAAAACATACAGTAACATGTAGACACAGAAATATATTAGTAATAATTAAAGAGGTCAAGATACGCTCATCGTCAGGTTCATGCTTTTATTTGGGGGTCCTCGTAGAATAGGTTTACATACTTTAATTTTTCAAAAACACATTATTTTTCTCACATGGTGCATTGCTGCTGCACTCTTTTTCACACCGTGTCTCAAATGTTCCGTTTTAGCTGCAGAGTCTTTGGTGAGAGTTGCACATGGGCACTACTTGTTTACATATTTGCAGTTTATAATGTTTTATAATTGTAAGAATGTCGGTGTAGAGAAACCTCAAACCCCTGCAGTTTTTCCTGTCAATTCTTGCATTTGTTCCTGTAAATTCTCTGAATTTTCCCTGAAAATCCCCAGAATTCTTCGTGAATACTCCGGAATTTCAATCTTCCAACTTGGTCTTCACACTACAGCCTGAAGCATGTCAATCATCAATAAAGACTCATGTTAACAACAATCATCAATCTTGACATATCAGTGTCAAAGTTTCCTTAATCCAAAGTTTTCCTGAAAACTTTGGATTAAAAAATGATCTGCAAACAAATTCTACACATAAGAAGAAAGTGAGATAATTCCCAGAGAATCTCACTTCCTGTTTACACTTTTTACATGTGGAAACAACATTCCTTATGGAAACATTTTCCTGTTTTGGAAACATGAAAAATCAGATCAGGAGTATTGTTTTATTCTGTGAAAAAAACAAAACAAAAAAAAAACAACACTTCCGTATATGTTTTATTTGTAAAACTGAGTGAGAAATACATCAGGAGAATTTTTTTGTTTTGTGAATGAAAAAACAAAACATTTCCAGAAGTTTATGTTCTGTGAAATACAAAAGAAAATAACAATTCCAGGGAAGTTTCCAGGGATTTTTCTTATTTCCTGAAAAATTTGGGAAATAAAATCAAGATTTTTTTTTTCTTTTGTGAAAAAAATCTCCTAAAAAAAAAAAATTCTCAGGATTTATTTGTGAAAGTCAGCAGGGGAAAAAAATCAGGAGGGAATTTTTACAATTATTTTTACATAATATTTTACAGATGGATAAAATAGCTAAAGGAATTTAGAAAGACTATCTCGGCAAAACTTATTTTTCCCACAAGTTCTCGAGTCATAAACACAGGAGAGAAAACAAATGAGCTCAGACTTCTAATCTTCACTTTCCCCTCAGGGCCGCTGTAATTATGCGCCAACACGTAAGCAGGATTTTAATGTCGTTGCTGGTTGAAGGTGAGCTGATTTTAACTACTTTACATACTCTTTGGTAGTTTATGATCAGATTTATTACCCACTTAAAAAATACTGCTGGCTCATGCCTAAACGATTGCATTGTTGGAGCAGATAAATACACCGAACACATTTCCTGAAAACAGGATCCACATTCACAGAACAACAGAATAAACTGCCTGAAGATTATATTAGAAACTATCAGTTGTCTTCAGCTTCGTCTGGTTTAACTGCTGATTAAAGCGGGTTGACAGGAAAAGTCCTGCTTAGGGCAGAGAATCTGCAAAGTATACAGTAAATATAACTGTTTGATATCGCAGAGCAGTAAAAACAAATAATATTTCCCCTGACATGCAGTGGATTAAAGGCATAAAGTGGTACTGAAGGGAGTAAATGCAGTTGGTTATATCTCAATCATTGGTATTAAAGCATTTAAGCAAAAATTAATATGTACGCTTTAAAGTGAGAAATCATAAGACAGTTTTTATTCAGCCATGAAGAAATTATCTACAGCTTTACAGTATATTTGAGCTGAGACAGTTAGTTAGTTTCTTGATCAATACAATAGATTAGTTGATCCACAGACACAAAATCAGCAGCAAAACATTATTTCAGTAATAATTCAAACAAAATGTATGAATAAACAGCCTTTGTCTCCTGTTTCTTCGGTGAGAGGATTCGCTGAATATCTTTGAGTTTTACACCGGTGGTTGGACAAAACAAAAACATTTTGAAGTAGTTATCTTACCTTTTTCACAATTTTTCTAAAACATTGTATGAGTTAGAGTTGATTAACCAGTTAATTAACAAAGTAACTGGCAGATTGATGGATAATAAAAATGTTAATCGGTTGCAGCCCTGAGATGTTTCAGTCTACAGTCGTTGTGCACATGAAACCTCCACCGGTGTTTAGTTCTGCGTCCGTCCAAAGGATGGCAGTGTAACATAAAAGAAGGGCAGCGCACCTTTAATAGTCTCCTCTCTCCTTGTTTGGGGCCCCGAGCTTTCATCTGTTGGCTTCAATTTATTTCATCACACTATACTGCAGCTGATCTAATAGCATGTACATTTTGTTGTCACCTAAAGGGAATTTCTTGTCATGCTCCAAATTGATGTACCTGTTCGCAGCCTCGGACAGCGTTCGTGCTGCTCGGTCACGTGGAAAGCGTGAGCAGCATACGAGCTCAGACGATTTTACACACCAGCACACTGACTTACATTCAAACAGTAGATTATGGGTTTATATTTTGGAAAAGTGTGTTTTATGTCGAGCTTTTTGCCGACTTAATATGATTATCACCAGAGCAGCGTTGAACCCTTTGATCCTTGAACACCCTGAGGTCACTTTCTGCACAATACAGCTGCTTTACATCCTCTATGCAATATGGAAACGAGCATGATGCCTTTTCTCAGTTGTTTTGCATCTTTAGTGTCATAACACCGTCGTGATTTCCCAGAGGAAGTTCTCCGGCGAGCCTCGGCGCCCTTCCAAACCCTGACCTCTGACATCATCTCCAGGCTTTGATATGAGCAGATAGAATGACGCATGTTTTAAAGAGAGGATATAATCTCCATAAAGACTGGTGTCCTTCAACCTCATCTGATCCCCCTCCTGCACTCAACCACCTTATCTTCGGGTCCAAGATGGTATCAAAGCAATTTAAGTTCACTTAAACCAGACAGGAACAATCAGGGCTTTAAATTAAGTGATGCTGTTGGGGGGGTTAATTCAATCAGGATGGAGTCAGAGAAATTCCTTCCCGATGTTGATCAGGGACGTTAATGTTGACTTCATCCCACTTTTCTTACTCCAACTTGTGTCCTCAGCTTGTGAATCTACTTTTTAGCAGAGCCCGACTGATATTCAATTTTACACACACTGATATTAGGAAGTCAAAAATCCTGTAAGACACACGTGGTTACGAAACTGTGTTACAGATATTTAACAATAAACTTCACTGGGATTTTTATATTTATTCATTTTCCTAAGTGTCTGCATTATAATCTTTCAAAGGAAAGCTTCCATATTGGCACCTATAGGGAAACATATACACCAACATGAAACAAAAATGACAAAATCAGCCAATCAATATATCCATCAGGCTCTGCTATTTAGATCTGGAAAGCCAAACCACCCAGTTTTTATCAGAGGCCACTTGCGGTATTGCAGCAAAAAATTCCCCTGCAGCCCAAAAATGTGTTTTCCTCCCAGCATGCCACTATGAAAAAGACGGCTGTATAACTGGTGACAGGATATCTTATCTAGAAAATATGACTTATGACTTTTTCTATGCTGTATTTTTGATCTGTGGAGGTTTTATGTGATGCATTTTGCCGAGCCAGCAGGAGAAGAATGAGTCCTGAAACCCAGAAATCTGTTAGCATTTTTGCAACTCCAGTTCCCTCGTTTCAAAGGCTTTTTCAATGGGTGTTTTGGTGAAAAGCATGAAATCAGGACTGTGGTTAAGGCAAGTTTAAGAGATTTTCATGAAATATGTCAGTAAATAGCCCATGTTCAGATTATAATAATTCTACGTTTCTTAAAAAAGGAGTGGCTATATGAGACTACGGAGACTCGACTCAACTCACAGCTTTGTACACGGACTGTTATCTTACTGAGCAAAATGTGTCGGTAACAAACAACAGAGCTTATTTTTTAATAATCCAAAATCCAGTAGAAGAATTGTCTTTTTTGTGGTGGGGATGCTAACTTCCAGGTGAGCCGACAGAAAGACGTCACCCCTCCAGCAGTCTCATAACCAGGAAGTAAACCTTGAAGCTAGGAAACCTGTTTTTGGCATTTTGTGCCTGGTGATCAATTCTTATCCTGCTGACTAAGCGCCATCTTTGCGTTAGCTATCTGGTTCTATGTTTTGAATCCGGCTGTGCTTCATTTGTTAGATTTTCTCTGTATGTGTGAGTGTTTTTTTCTGTCATGTCTCAGTGTCACCCACTGTACACCAGCTAACACTAGAATGACCAACACTTCTATTTTCTGGGACACAGTCTAAACCAGACTTGAGCGTGCCCTCATTATGAAGCTTTTCAGCCCCCCGGAGAGCACCCGACCTGACCCCAAAAATTGCTCAATTGACTTTTTCCATCTGCAGTTATGTGTGGTGATGGGGAACCATGACATTTACATTCGCACCACTCCAATATGATCCCTTGCTCGGCGCGAGTTTTTCGACACAGACTATAGCTCAAAACAGGTCACAGGATCAAAAGTGTCTCTTGCCCGAAGGAGCCACTGAGTCGATCCTTTCCATTTCTGCACCAAATGGTGTTTTTCTCTCTCTCTCTCTCTCTCTGTGTCCCTGTGTCCCTCTCTGGCTCTCTCACCAGTAACTTGCTGGAACACATTTAGATCCTGAGTAGAAGTCCTCAGTGCCCACTCATCACTCTGCGTGGTGTTTGAAGATTACTATGCTCAGAGACATCCTCACTGGGCATCCAGGCAGCTTAGAGGCCAAAATCCATAATCCCTTACCCTTCATGGGAATTCTCCATGCACTTCAACATGCTGAAATACAGCCCCGCTGCAGCAGCCACTCATGGCCGAGGAGCTGCTGCAGCCGGAGGCCGAGATAGATGGATGACATGTCTCAATGAATGTGGGAGAAGTGGAGGAAGTTAGATTTAAAAATAAGTTATATACCGCCAGTAGTTCCTGCCCAGAAAATCCAATCTTACACGAGGTTTCTTGCAAGGTGTTTTTATTTCTTGTGTATGCACAGTCGGTCCGCATCAGCTGGTAACTCCTTTACGTATACATTAACAGCCCAGAGGACGTTATTTACTGAAAATATAGGTGCTTTCCTGCTGCACCGCTTTTCCGCAAGTCGTCTCAATAAAAAAATTTCCTCTGAGGCTTTAGCGCCTTATTAAAAAGCGTAAATAAGTGTAGTTCCTTGATTTAGTAGCCTGCATGAACAAGCAATATGTAAAGTTCAGCTGCTGCGGCTCGAAGGACCGGTGGGGTTTAATTTCTCCTCCTCTAGGCTACACTCTAATGCTTTGTTAGTCTGCTCTGTAAAAACCATGTAATAGCTCGGGGAGTTTGTCTTGCAGCAAACAAGAATAATAAACGTAATCTCGCATTCACATTTGGTATTTTCTCATTATGACAACGTTTATTTACCATAAAGCCTGCTCATTTTGTTTCTTTTTTTTAAAAGACAAGAGGGAGGCAGAGAGAGAAAAAGGTCAGAGCAGGTTTTTAGTCAAACATCAGGCAGCGGGGTCACATATGTCGAACCAGTGGTTTCTGACTCGGCGCCATCTGTGCACACATTCTCTGCTGAAGTCCAAATGATTAACAAGGACTTTCATTAATTCTTCAGAGGCATTTTGCAAGGACACCTCCGCCATTCAGCCGCCATACGTCCGCCTATAACATGTTGAGCTCTGACTTAGACAAAAGTGTGAGTGCCCTTGGTCATGGAGGAGCTGGACAGCTACCCAGCACTACCGGCCTAACCTGTATCAGAGCGCTGCAGCTCTGTCTCCCCGCTGTTTGGCATGCTCCGTGGCACCGAGCGCTGAGGGCAGAGCGTGTCACCGAGCTGGCACCGGCCTGAACTCGTTCAAGGTTACTCTTTGATTTAATGGTGATGCATTTTTTAAAACCGCATCATCCCTCTCTCTCTTGCCACCGCGCCTAGTCCATCTCTGTCACAAACACTGGCTGTGCGTCTCACCTTTAGCAGTGGAAGCACCAGGAGAGGTTGTTTAAGATATAAATCAATGGCAAACGAAGCACCCGGCTCCGGTGTGAGCTGGCCCTGATTGTTTTACCTGCCGGCCTTTTTTAAAGGCGGGACGGTGAAGGAAAACTCAACTATATATTTAGACGATGACACGGGAAAATGGTCTACTCATCATGCGGACAGCTTTTTGTTTGGGCGCTAACAATTAACACTGACTTCAAAGCCCCAGTGTTCTGAAACACAACCAGGTGCTGTGTTATAATTTAATACCTCATTGATTGTCTCAGCTTTTCTCTCGTTTGAAGACGTAAATGATGGAGAATAATATCAGTGTGTCTGTACTGTGTCTGGTATAAATAGCATCACCTCGCTCTATACTTCAGAGATGTTTCTGACAAGGTGATATTCAGTAATCATCAGCTCTGCCCGCTGTTGTTCCAGTAAATACACACTGACAGCATTGTTGAAAATATTACAGAAATAGATTTCCAACCAGTTGCTCTTTTTGTCTCGGCTGCATGCGAATGAGCCTAATTGTCGGGGGTTAGCATCTGTGCAACGCTCGCCACAGATTTACTCAGCTGATCAGACAAGATTTAACTTAAATTAAATCTGAGCTTTTCAGGCACGAGAGCGTCGGCCTTTGTGTGGTGCGGCAGCCTGTTATGGTTGGAGATGAGGATTTCCGATAAAGTGATAAATCAGAGGATAGAGACGGGCCATATTCATGAGCCATGTAATCCTCTTATATCTCGTGTCATTTTGAAAAGCAAACACATCTTTGTCATCAACACTTGTGTGTCGCCGGTGATAAAGCTGCCTCTCACAAGAAAAAACTGCATATTTGCCCCTCTAAAGAAACGAGTTGACAAGCTGGTGTTGAGATAATGAGGGACACTTTGTTCCGCCGGGATCATTTTTTTTGTTGGGGGGGGGAAACAACGAGCAGTGTGAAGTTAAGAAGCAGACTTACATTGTTAAATTGTACAATCCCATCACAGTTGTGGCAGTACAATGCAGATTTCTTTAGTTAGAGGCACAGAGGTTTCACACGTGTCGCTCAGAACCAAAACATTCCATCTTTATGTCTCATGAAACTAATAAAATCACACAATAGCATTTCTAAAGCGGCGTTTTCCTCACGTTTGTGGAAGACATGCACATATTTGCTGTGGTTTAGAGGTTCCTCCTCCAAGGAAATGTTTTCTTTTTTACATACAAATGATGGAGTTTCATATGATTATGGACCATTTGGACTAAAGCAACAAACCATTCAACAGAGTGAATGTTGTGAAAAGTACATTTCTGCAAAAGCACAGATAAGATATCTTAAACGCAGATCTTTCTGTTGCATCTTTATGTCTGGATGAATCTTCTTTCTCTCTCTCGTCTCAATGCTGTGCACATGCTCAGTTAAGGTTTCTGTTACAGGTCAGGAAAACATCACTTAACTCACCTGTGTTTGTCTGTTGGTTTTGTAATAACGGCACAACCTTCCTCATTCAATGTGAACGTGACACGCTCCATTTGGTACAAATGTCAACCTTGGACACATCTTTGGTTTAGAGAAACGTTAACTGCTAACATTATATCGAGGCGACTGGGCTGAAATAAAACCGTTAGATGTCTGTTTTTACATTAATTTGGCTGAGATGGTCCCCAAAATGTCTTGAGTGCTGCATCTATGCCTCATGATTGAAGGGAAAACCCTGAAATAATCATTTTCATGAACCTGAAGTATAAATCCGGCCATAAATTCAACCTGGAGGTCGCTCCCTAAAGGATGAACCACTGGCTGTGTATTAAGTTATAAGGAATGCCTCTTAGCTCCTCTTATAATCTGATTCATATAGTACTGAAACTAATTATTATTTTAATCAACAATTAATCTCTGAATTTGTTCTCGTTATTATTTGATTGAGTGTTTGGTCAAGAAAAGGTCAGAAGATATTGAAAAGTGTTCCGCGCTGCCTCTGGTGACATATTCAGACGGCTTGTTTGCTTCAAACCTGCTCAATTTACACTCATACAAAACTGTGAAACAGAACGATTTCACATTTGAACAAATAAGAGAGGATGTTTGACACTCGCTGGTTGATAAGTAATTGATGAGATTTGATATCTGTCCCTCCTGGAAGAGATCTCATCGTCATTATCGTGATATGATGCACGATATCGTCATGATATGTCATAACTGTTGGTTTTAAAGGATGAATTATAGTAAAGTGATGTAATTTTCCGGACTTCTCAGACTGACTTTACCCAGTTAGTTGTTAAAATTGACATGACTGATGATTATTTAGTGTTAATATCTTGATTTGGACCACACAAATAAAATCAGCTTAATTTAAACGGACAGTTTTCTGCTTTAACGTTTCTTTATGAAGTAAATGTTGTTTGCACAGTCTGTTGGATATAGAATAATGAAACCATCGATGTTTATATTGATTCCCTATAAACGCTGGTTCACTGGCAATCCATTTCTATTATAGAGGAAATGATCGGATAAACTCACGTTTTGTCCCGTACTGCTGCTGCTGCTGCTGTTGTGTTGTTGTTGTTGTTGTTGTTGTTGCAGTCGGAGGAAAACAGAATCACTCCAGTTGTTTGTCGCCACTTCAGTTTGTGTTGGAACATTTGTGGATATCATTTCTTAACAATTTGTATAATCAAGCAAAAACACCAAATGTTTACTGATTCCAACTTTCTCTTTTCTGTCTTTTACTTCAGTATAAACACAATATTTGTGTGAACGTGAGTTTCAGTCTGTTGGTCGGACAAAACTAAAACCATCCTCAGACGTCACCTCGGACTCTGAGAAACTGGAAGGAGTATTTTTAATTGACCAATTGATGTTCATGTAAGTAATTGTTAGTTGCAGCGCTGTGAATGACTTTAATTACTATTGATGATCAGAATCCTTGTCTTTTAGTTGAGCTTTGCCTCAGCACTATATTGATATGTTGACATCAATGTAAATCTATAATTCTACACATTGAAAATCTCTGGGTTAATTGACTCGGTGTTTGGGTCACAGATGTAATTCTGTTCCCAGAGGAAAGAGAAAGACGAGACGGCAGGTTATTGACTTATAACTGTCTCGGTGTTGGACGTTACAGGCGTGGGTGTCATTTACGCTGGCGCTGCTGGGGGACGTGAGTCTGACACTTTCACACAGCCGATTTTGTCCCCGTCACCTTTTAAAAGGATCATTTGTTAAAAACGTTCTGAAAATAGCTTCCGCCCAAAAAACGAACCAGCTGACTGACCTGCTGCTGTCTGCAGTAGATGTGATGTTGGCATTGTTCATTCGATGAGCTGCTGAAGCTGCGGCTGCGATATTGTTGTGTTTTTGATTAGTAGTTTTGTACAGTCGACTCTGTAATGCCCCTTTGATGCGGCACTATGCAGTGTTTTATTCCCGCCTTAATTATCTACTCTGGCCTCGCGCTGATCCCCACTTAAGACTGTAGATGTTGAAGTGTGTCTTCATCTGAGCCCTAACGCTCTTCAACACAAAGTGACGCCGTTGGCAACAAGCGCTTTATTTTAAAAAGACCTTTTATGCTTTTTTTTGTTGTTTTTTTCTTTAAAAAACATCAAAATAACAGAAGCTCCTCTCTCCCATCGAAAACACTGCTCCTCAAACGCCTCGTCAGTAGTCCCGCCTTTAATTCTGTGATTTTATGACATCACAGTACATCACCATGTCACACATTGTCATAATTCATGCTTAGCAGCTAGTTTGGTAGGTTACAATTGTTTTTAGAGTTGTTGTGGGCAGTGCTGGGTCAGGCGTGTGTGAGCGGACCAATCAGAGCAGACTGGGTATTCGGGAGGGGCCTTAAAGAGACAGGAGCTAAAACATTTAACATGTAAATTAACATTAAAAACATTTAAACCTATTCTAGTGGTAAACCAAAATAAAAGGATGAACCTGAAAATGAGAACGACAATGAGAAAACTCAAATGTGTTATTAAATCACAACCCCGCTGGGTCACAACAACCAGGTGTGTTGTGTTTGACTGAGTGTTTCTTTTTTAGACAGATTTGACAATGAGCTGCACCTCAAACTGTTGCATTCTTCGCAATTTCTCACGTTGTTGGGATTCTGTAACATCAGCTGTCGTGAGAAGTGAGCCTCTTTTTTTTCCTGTTACATTCACTGTAATTTGATAAGAACCTTCTTGATTCTACACTCGCACGAGTGTCAAAATCCTCACAGTCGCTGGGAAAAAAAAAAGGGGGGATTTATCAGGCAGATAAAATGTGAAAACGGCTCTTCTCTTCACATAATGTGGTAAAGAGTGGAGGCTTCGGTGCTGAAAGCAGCCGAGACATCCAGCTGACAGATATTTGAAAGCGGCCTAATTTGGTTGGGATTCATGATGAGCTGAGAAGCATTAGATCATAGATGTGCAAACAGCAAAATGGGAGAATTAGACGGTCGTTGCTGTCGGCCATTATCCATTGTAGTAAGAATTGACAGCCTCACGGTGCTAACATCCATTAGAGCAATTAACTGCACCACGCAGGTGCCCCGCGTTTCAGTCTGTGACACCTTTTTAATAAAAAGCCTTTTTTTTAATATACAAAATTCTTCATTTTCACAAACCTTGCAAAGAAAAATCTGTATTCCAGATGTGCTATAAGCAGCAGGACAGAATTAAATAGAGCGTAAACTTAATTTCATGTTGCCACAATTCATTCGATTCATATGGGCTTAATAGTATTGTTCATTTTCCTGCATATTTAGGGGTGAAGTGTTCGTACCTGGTTATGTCTGGGGGGCATTAAGTCTGACTAATGAAATGACTCTATCCTCTGTGGCGTTTTAATCTATTCACTATGAAAGTAATTGACAAGCCCACAGTATGTGCATTAGGATAGCTCCGGCACCAAAGGACAGCTGTCACTAAAGCAATTAAAATGACAAAGGTTAATTAATTCTCTCCAGTTTTTTACCTGATACGAGACATTCACAATGAGTGAGTTTTTCATTTCCGGAGGAGTAATAGTGTTTTGAGGAGAGTAATTTATTTGTGATTTAAAAAAAAAAAAGGAAAAAGAACACCAGCCATTGTCTGATAGAGCCTTTAATATGTCAATACCTCACACAAAACTGTGCCCCAGGACGGCTGCAGCCCCCGATCTGAAATGAATTCTGCAGCAGGACACGGTCTGAAATGACAACTGGTGTTTGTTTTTCAAAGTAAGACACCTATTATGTCTCCTGTAGCAGCGCAAACACAATGTGATTTGTTTATAAATGAGGCTTGCGAGGATGTTTCACACTTAAACATTTCATTCGAACAAACGTCTGCGAACGGTTAAAGAACGAAGCTCTACATTTTGTTTTGTTTTTTGTTGGGGGGGTCAAGCGGAAGAAAGCAAGCAAGACGCAAATAATTACTATGCCAACCACCTCTGACACCACGAGAGCAGAACCCAAGAACTTTCTAATCCACCTAAATGTCAAAGCAACGTTCGCAGCCCTCCCTCCGTGTGAATCTCCACAGGCTGCCAAAAGGCCAGTGGTTAGTCATCTGTTTACTCCTGCAGCTGCTGGGTGTCATTGGGACTCTGAAGGAGAAATCCCATGATTCTCTCTGCCATTTCTGACAGCTCCCGCCCAGACCACATTAATCAGGGATTGTGGGCGAGCTAGGGGATAGACGGCAGGCATGGATGGCTCGCGCCCAGGACAACTGAACCGAGGGACGAGATCTGGACCCGAAGATAACTTAGATGTCCAAACACTGCCGGGTTGTAACGCAGTCGGTTTCATTCACACGCGCCGAGCTCGTTAAACAGGCGGCTCCTCTGAGGAGATTGCTCGTTTTTCCTTGTTGCCGGGTAAAAAAACGGTTGCTTTGAAACGAACGTAATTTAAGAATGGTTAAATGAATCCGCACCTCTTCCCTCTTGTGCAAATTAGTCTCTCCAAGAAAGAGATTTGCTGCTAAGAATTTGGGTTATTAGATATTTGAGATTGGCCCGAATTTAATTTCTGGAAAGCTATATTTCCCTGCGTTTTAATTATAAAAGTCTTCCGCCTACATCGCCTCGGTTTAATCTTTTGGGTTGAATTGAAGGTACAATCAGTGATCTGAGAGTTAACAAAGATTAGCCCTTGTGCTTGAAGCCAAAAACACGAAATTGGAACTTTCTGTTCCCAAAATGATGAACAAATGCTTTAATAAAGAGGCTAATGAAGACTAGACTTAATGACTAAGTTAATAATACTTTCCAGGTGTTAAAGATTTTAAACCAGGAGTGTTTTAAATGCACAGTCCCATGTTAACGGTTTACATCGGATATGGAACACAAAATGCAGATTTTTGAATCTTGCATTAACTGGGTTGTTTGACAACAAGCTGTCAACACCGACGAAATATCGCCTCATAAATTTGACGTCCTACATGTTAGATTCTTGTTTACACTTCCAGCAGACGCACAGAAACCGTCAGTTCTCAGATGTTGACGTGTTTTGCAACCTGGCGAATGGAAGTCGGATATTCACACGTTTTGCTTTCCACTCGCTCCCGAGGCAAACATCTGGATCTGTAGCTGCTCAAGTTCAACCAGCTAGTTGCTTTAACTGCGTCTGCCGGCTGTTCGGTCGCACTCGGCGGATTTATCGGGAGATTTTCTTCGCGGTGATGTCGGATACGATGCTGATGAGGGTGAATCTGAACAGTAAAGTTAAGGGTTGTAAAACTGAAACAAAAATGCTGGAAGATACTAAAAAATTCCGTAAAGCTGAGGGGAAATCTGCGGACTCGACTCGATAACTAAAAAAAAAACAAAAAAAAACAAGGGTCGTTATTGAACAGCACACAACACGATCCGCTGCTTGTCCCCTCAGACGACACCGTCGAGGGAACACATCCATCTCTCGTCAGACTGTTTACACTTGTAAGATTATGTGCATAATGAGGGCTGCATTGTCTCGGCAAAGTGCTGCTTTAATTCTTTGAAGCCGAACAAACTGTCCCTGGCACATTCGGGTAGGGGTGGAGAGATATCAAAGTCACTTTATTGAGATGAAAGAACTGGCCCAAACAGCAATCTGAGACATTAGTCATTCCTTCTTCTCGGTGACAGAAACACGCTCTCAATTTACGAGTCAGGTGCTTCCAGTGATTTCTGCCAGCCTTGTTCCTCCACATCATAAATTCCTCTTTATGCTCACTCATCCCACAGGCAGACCTATTCTTTGGCCTGCCTTGTCACAAAATACACCCCATGTTGGCATATTGGATGTCGTCCAGGCTGCCATTAGCAGTTTCTGTGCTGCGTATACCACATCGTACACTGTGAAAGAGCACTGAATTTAAATAGACAGCAGTGATTGCGCCCCTAGGTGCACATTTGTGTTTTTTTTTTTTTTACAGGTTTTTCTATCGGCTCTTTAATTCATTCTTTCTATGGTGTTGACTCTGCAGAGCTTCCACTTACACTGTGTTCATTTCCTCTAAATGCTTCACGTGGAGCCACTGGCTCCCAATTTATGTAATGAAGGTTTAATAGCCAATTGGAACATCCAATATCATTAACAGCCAGTGTTAGTCTCATCCAGATTTTTTCTTCTCCTGCTTTTTTTCTTTTTTTTTTTTTGATAACCAGAGGTGCAAACGTCTGATAGGTGGAATGTGTGATCAGCGCCTGCTGTTTAATGTATGTCCCGTCTCCTCCGGAGCAAGAAAACACACTTTAGCATATCTCACTTTTTAAAAGTGTTTGTTCTGTTTCAGCTTTTTTGTTACAACGATCTCCAGGAAATCGTCCTCCGCTTCACTTCCACGCCTTCATCTCCTGCTTGTTCTCTAATCGACTTTTTAAAAAACTCTTCTGACCTTGTTTTTTTTTGTGTGTGTCATTATTAGCACTTTACTATATAAATGATTATTTCTGTGTGTGCAGACGGTTATTTCTGGATACTGCGAGGGCACTGTGTGTGTGTGTGTGTGTGTGTGTGTGTGTGTTTGTGTGGCTCTGACACTTCTTACTACAGGCTGCTCGTCACGTCAGCGACGCAGGAGTTGAAATATATCCCACTCGAATTGTTGTAAAGTCATAAAAGTAAGAGCAACATCTAAATGTCTAAAATGGAAATTCAGGACTGAGGAAACAGCAGAATTAGAACACAGTTGCGTTTGATTTTTTTTAAAGGAGCAGTGCAGGAAATGATCCTCTGTTTCTCTGTCATCTCGTGCGTCTTCTGCAACTTTTTATTCATTTACTGCAACATTAGCCGGCTCACGTTCGATCCGATGGGGAACCGACCACTGGTGAAATTTCAGCCTAAAGAATCGCTAACACATAAACACAGAATTGAAATAGAAAGACTTTTTTTTTCTTCTTCTTCTTCTTCTTCTTTTTCCTCTTTTTCCTCCCCATGACTTGATGAAGATTATTTCTGACAGCCGCAAATAACATGAAAATATAGATGGACGTTATTCAGTCGTTTACCACATTCGGGTTCATGCACATGGACATGGACGAGATTCCAACAACAATATCGGAGAGGTATATTCTCTCGAACAATCACACTGCAGAAAACAACACCACTCAAAATATGTTTGCTTTTTCCATTACGCCCTCTAATGCATACTGACAGATTTGTCTTATTTGCATTGACATTTACGTGTTTGCGATGATTACCAGAGACTGATTGGAAAAGACAGAAAGCATGATTGAGACGGAAATACACTATCGACATAAACAACTAAATTAGCCGGAGAAAACATTAATAAAATTGTTTTCTGGTCTTTGTTCGGAATCCGCAGTATTTACATAAATACAATCAGCATATTTTTACGGTTGGCTTGAGAATTTCCTTTTCGATGTAAGCAGCTATGCATATAATATGAGTATTGCAAGCCTATAAATGCTTCCCTAAACGCTCCCGTAATGACCTCGGGGTTGGTCTGTTCGTTGAAGCAGTATCAGCCTCGCGGACAAGTGTATGTTAGCTGTATTAATGCCTGTCAGCGTCTCAAGTTTCAAGTGTCTCAACTCCATTTTCATTCAAATAATCTGACTCAGGACCAGAAGCTCGTCTCTGTGTCTCTCTCTCTTTTTTTTTTTTTTTTTTGGTGCCCCCCCACGTGATCACCCGGTGGGGAGGTAGGGGGTGTCACTGTGGTAGTTGTAGTCTGGACACACCTTCTGCACCAGCTTGTAGTCGGTGCTGTAGAAGGTGATGAAGATGCAGATGACTTTGAAGGGCTTGGAGCACAGCCAGGACACGTGGCTCTGGGTCTGCTCCTGCGGGCAGCTCTGCGACGGGTCGTGGGCACACAGTGAGTTCCTGGTGCCCTTCTCCACCTTCTCGTACTCCACCCTGCAGTTGAACAGCTTGGTGTCCTTGGTCTCCAGAGCCGTCTGCTGCTGCTGCTGCTGGTGATGGTGGTGGAACTGCTGGTGCGGCGGGTGGACCTGGAACTCCACAGCTTTGGTCGGTGGAACGAGTCCCACGGACACGTTGCCCTGACCGGTCGAGTTGTGGCGGAAGTAGACGCTGAATGTCCCGTTGCCGTGATCCACGATTTTACCGGTGATGAGAAGGTTCAGCTTCACCGTCTTGATGTTGGAATGGAAGTCGCCCCAACCGAACATCTTCTTGAACTTGCCGGTCTTGACGATGGGCCTCCGTTTTGTTCTGGATCGAGCATCGCGGTGGTTTGAGGCGTTGTAAAGCCAGTTCCACTGCTCCCGTTTGGAGAAGGAGTCCGCGTCGTCGTAGTTCAGATCCAGAGAGGTGAAGTTCTCTTTGTCGTAGAGGGTCTGGGACAGCAGGCGGCTGATGGACAGGGCCCGGCTGCTGTCAGTCCAGTAGGTCTTCACTTTGGGTTTCGAGCTCTCTCTCAAGTTCGAATTCCCTGAAGACGGCGAATCAGCACAGGAAGCCTGGAAGAACAAAACGAACAAACAAGAAAATCACCAATACTGAAACATCTGAAGCATCCAGAGAACTCAAACATTTCACCAAGAGTTCTTCAAAAAAAGTTATAAACATTTTATCTGCTTCTGCTTTTAACTTCTTTAGGGGAAAAAAACCAACCATGTGCTGACAGACGAGGCATGCACAGATCCTGTCAGGGAATGTTAGATCATCGTGTAAAGATGAATGAGGAAAACTTCAGCTGAGTCAAACCGCTGAATTAATGCGTCCTCCCAGGAAAACTACATTTAAGCAAATGCCCTCATGCAGCATCTGTTTATGTTCAAGTGACGAAGCGGCTGAATTCATGTTGACTCGTGTCTGTCGGGAGTAAAACAGGAAACAGTCTGATGTTATTAAGCAGGTGCTTCTTTGAACTCTGAACAAAATGTCTCCTAACCTGAATGAAGTCGTAGTTTTAACTCAAATTACGACCAAACCGAAGTCAGTTTTGTGGCTAAACTGTGGAAAGACAGATTATTGTCCCGACTGCTCATCAGGGCCGATAATGAACATTTTTCCGACGGTCCGTCTGGGTGTTTTTGGGTTCAAATGCTGTTAAATAAATAAATGTAAAACTGCAGCACTTTGGTTCTGATGCAACATCCATTATCTGTCTGCAGTTACAGCCAATCAACACTCAATAATCTGAATATGCAAAGTAACCAGTAACTAAAGTCCTCAAATAAAAAAACAGTGGAGTGAAAAGGCAGAAAATGAAACATCAGAATTGTAAAGGAAAGAACTTGAGTTGCATTTCATCCCGTGTTATTCTTAATATTGATAACAAGATTTAAATTTTCACTGCAAATGTCAAATCAGTCTAATTAATAATCAGTATCTGTTTCCACTCTGAACTATTCCTGGCTCACACACAACCAAATCTTTACCAAAGCATCACCAGATTATAAAAAAAAACACAGAGGAGATTAAAAAAATAGCAATAAAATTGTGTGTGATGTCAAAATGTTGCTGCAGACACAAAGTTCTGCAGAAAACAGAGTGAGATTTATTTTTTTGAACCAATTTTATGATCCTAATTTGGTGAAAATCATTCTAAAGTTGTAGAAATAATGATGAAAGAACAAACGTCTCAGTGTTGGAAGAGCTTAAAGGATCTTCTATCAAAAGCATTTTCTGTAATTATAACTAATTTTGAATCTCTCAACAAAATGAACAATCCTTCACTAAATGAGAAGAGTGTGCAGCCTCGGCGGAGCTGAACAGTTTCTCTTGGAATTACATGAATTTCACAATGTACACATTTACACCCATTGGCCAATATCGAGCCACATTTAGCGATAAGGAAAGTAAATGTGTGGCTTTCAGATGGTGGATGAAGCTTTTCATGCTTTTGGTTGCAGTCGACCAAATCACGTTCTGCTCCGATCTCGTTTATTTCCTGGAACCACAATCTTTTTCTCGAGCCGTAACTTTGCTGTGGATGCCGCGCAGAGATATCTAAGAAACGAGAGAATAAAAACATTTCACTGAAGGTGACGTCTGCCGTCAGCGTCGGGTCGTCTAAATCTGTTGACCTGCTTGTGGGGAATCCCTGCTAATTAACAAACACGACCTGAACCAGTGATTTCTGCAGCAGCAAGAAAACACCGACATGTGCAGCAGCGTGTCGGCGGTCACGGTGTCGCTGTGACCGACTCTTAAAGTGTTGTGAAGCGTGTTGTGCGTTAATCAAGATTAAGGCTATCGAGACGAATGAAGCGCTTTCTGCGGTGCAGACGTGATGCAACAGCAGACTATTACCTGCTGAATGTGGCCTGAATGGATGATTGATGATTCATTCGGTGTCCCTCCTCTAACAATCACACAGATGAGAGAGCGAAAGATTCCCCCGTGCGCCCCACAGAGGCCCGTGACAGTGATGTCCAAACCCCGGCTGAGGAACGTGACAGCAGATCTATCTGGTCGAAGCGTTTACATTTTGTACCTTCGCCCCTCGATCGATACTCTGAAAATAAGGTCCTCTCTCATTCAGAAAAGTTCACTGAATGACATTGTCGTACTGTAGGCCAGAGTGTGTGTGTGTGTGCAGCTCTCACTGAGTAAACTGTTGCAGGAGTTGTGATCTTCCTCTGAAGCACGCGTTCGTTTTATGAACTTGGCTTTCAGAGCGGAGGAGTTTGAAAAAGATGGCCTCCAGTTGTTTTGAAGAGGCCTCGATGATGGACGACCTGATGCGGCTGAACCGTTAGTGGCAGTGTGGAGACTTTTGGATTCAGAAGCTGTTATATCTCTGCCGCTCTCTGAATAGAAGAGCGTAGCCCGAGCGTTTAATGCAACATGATACGCGCAGTCAAATCAAAGCCTTTGAAACGCAGTAAACGTTCGGACGGCGGCAAAATCGCTGCGGCGAGAAGAACAAAGGGAAAAGCTGCGGGACCTTCAGAGCAGGACGTTTGTAGTGACGCGCTGAAGAGAAATATGAATTTCAGCAGTTTCCGTGCGCAGTGGGGCAGTTAAACTGTATTAATGAACACCTCCTTTTGTCTTCCATTGCTGGAAACAAAAGTCTGTCATGTTGCCTCACTGGTGATGTATTGTACAAAGATAAAGTGAGTGTGAGGGAGAGGGAGGCTTCCTGTTCAGGATTTATTAGCACCATTATCGTCAAACATAAAGCTCCTTAGGATGTAAACGTAGCAGTGAAACAGTGTCTTATAGACTGCCAGCCAAGCAGCCATAAAGTTGATTATGGCATTTTGCTCAGTCTTTAAACTTGCAATAGATGATTTTTTTTTTTTTTTTTGCTTTAACTCATCATTTCTGAAGCGAATACAGATGAAACAGTACACAGCTGTAAAGATATGACACCATCCACATAAAGATCGGCTCCATTTCATTACGCTATTCGGTCTGGGTTTCTCTCTGAGATACAAAAGGTCGAATCAGGCGCTCGAGGCGTTTTTTTCCCCCGCCGCCATCCCCAGGTAACGCTGTAACGACTGGAATGACTGTGGAAACTCCACACTGCGAAAGGAAAAGAAGCCCGCTGATGGAGGAGTTGAAGAAGGTGAAAGAAACCGAGGTAAAACAAACAACGGACGGGGATTCACCCGACGGAGAGCAAAGGTGTCGCGTTAAAGTCTGCTGTGGTTTGTTTTCCTATTCTGACTGGATGAAAATGGGGAGTCAGTGCGAACACAAGAGTTTGTATCTTTAATTTCTCTCATTATCTTTTTTAAATTCAACAACATGATAACGTCGCCCTGCAGTAGCTGTTCATTCATTTCATTAACAGTTAAAAGAAATAACATCCATGATTCACGTAGGATACAAAAAACACACACAGATCCGGCTGCATGGTGACATCACTAATTTTTTGGGACGATCAGGACTCGATTCAGGATTTGGAATAAGTACTTACGCAAGTTTTTGTTTGTTCACCCTGCTGTTTCCTCTTCCCACTCGGACTTGAGACGGTACAAAGGCAGCATTCTTTGTACTAGAGGAGTGAAACCTGCCGCTCATTAACACAAGCGAGTATTTTATATTATTTGTTTTGTGCTTCGGACAGCAGGCAGGCTGTCAGCGGTCCCCATGTAGCCAACGATGTCTTTAAAGGTCCCATATTATGGTCATTTCTGCCTCTTGACATGGTTCCTTGATGTCTAAATGGACTGTTAGTAACATGCTTTGGTCGAAAAAAGCTGAAGCATTGAGCACAGCAGGGTTCTTGAAACACCAGTTTCACAGCCCTGCTCCAGGTGGCCTGTTTCAGTGCCTTTCCCTTTAAATGCTAATGAGCTACTGCGCCCCGCCCACGGTGCCGCCCACCTCCTCCTGCCTGCGGAAGACGTGAGGACGGCATCATGTGACCATGGCAACGGCGGAGTTTCTGGGAGTAATGGCTGCCGGACAACAGACTGCGGTCCGACCCAGAACAACAAGAGGCTCCAAAAGAAAGTAAGCAGCCAAGAATGATCATTGATGTTTCTCAGTGGTCAGTAGTTAAGTTTGTTACCTCGACATTACTTTTATGTTACTGCAGATAACGAAAGTTTTACGGGCTTACTGGCCGTCTGCCCGCGTTGTTACAGCTAACAGCCCTCTTCTCCTCGAGTGTTTACATCATAAAGCTTAGCCAAACCTCGACTGGTGTTTACTGCTGTTAAGTTGTAATAACGCGGATGCAATTTAGCAAAAGCAGTTGCAAGAGAAAAGTGTAACCCCATATTATTATTTACCTTTATGTAGCCAGGTAAGTTGATTGAGAACCTGCTCTTATTTGCAGTGACGACCTGTAATTAGCTACTGCCAGCAATTTTCAACTGTAGTTTTCAGTATGCCACAGTTGCCTCCAATCACCTTTCTACCAGCAGAATTGTTTTTTAACCATTTAAAACGGTTTATAAGCTTTATATATATTATCAAAGAAACAATGTGACATGATTAGTGATCATAGTTTCCAATGAATAGTAAAAAATCGGCATAAAAACAGGTGTTCCTGTGGCTATTGTAAACAAATGCCTATAGAACCTGAGAATATCTGCTGTATGGAAATACCACAATTAAGTGTAAACACTGGGCAAACAAGGTTGTCATTTTGCTCTCTTTTCTCTAATCTATTGTCACTCACTTACTTTTCATAATTTCTAGGTTACACGAAGACTGCGGCAGCTTCCTGATACACCATCATGCATGGTGGACCACCCTGGCCTGTAACCTGTCTGCCTGAATGTATCTGCACTGCAACATGCACTGAACATTTATCGGGCAGACTATGAATCTTTACGTCTGAGGGGAATAGTGCAGTCAGTTTTTAGTCACATAAATACTATTCATTTATCGTAAAAGTGTTATGATTAAAAGCACATAACTGCTTCTTCCATCTTACATTGTTTATAGTTTATTATCTTTTACTTATTACCATGAAAATTACATATCAAACAATGAAAACACAGAACAGTTAGGAAAGATGTTTTAATTGTAAGAAACATTTGTAAACATGTGTTGACATGAATGAAATAATAATAAGAAAATACATATCTGAAGTGAAACAGTTTGACTTTATATATTAACTTCAATATCAATATGAAAATAATAACAAAGAAAGTATCTAGTTGCCATGGGTGTAAACATTCAGTGCTGACTTTATATTGAATTGTGTTTAGCCAATATAGTCTACAGAAGCTTTGTAAGCTGGTGCTGGGGCTCTCTGGGGCGGAGAGTGAGAGTTGTGCTGCCCATCTGTGTGGTCCGAGAGGTCTTCAGGGATTATGAGTTTCAGCACCTCGTTCACATATGGGGCAGGGTCCTGGAAAACCTTCTGGAAGATCAGAGGGGTATTTTGCGAAGCCGG